>CM028359.1:82158038-82621903 GCA_016618105.1 Dendrobium huoshanense | reverse complement strand
GTTCAATGATGATCTCATCTCTATTCGGATGAGAAGCATCAAGATGATAAAGTTATTGCGAGTATCAAAAAGAAGGTAAAATGCCCTTGATCACAATGCGTAGTTGGTATTAATAAATATTGGTACCAAATGGAAGAGGGCTTCCACACACTAACCAAGCAAGAAGCCAAAAGACCTCTTGGAGAGGCATAAAAGAATATGAGTAAAAGAGTTAGAGCATAAACGATGACGATTAGTTATAGAGTTATCATGTCCCAAGAGAGTGCAACTAATAATGAAAGCAATGAAAGGCAATGGGGGTGCAATTGCAATGGGGAGCACAACCACAAGCATTATTAGTGGATGTAAGTGCATTGCTCGGTGTGGGTACAAGAAAGTGCGTGATTTGCAAAGCAGGCATAAGACATAAAGCAAGTAGGACAAAATTCACTCTATTATGTGAGACAAGACCATTAAAGAAGAGTGCGGTGTGCAATGAGTAAGTGAGCTCACAAGGCAAAGTATGCAATGGAAGATACAAAAAGATAACAAATGAAGAAATTATATTATATGGAAATTTGGTTCATGTATGATATTTGTCTTTATGCCTAGGCATATGAGAGATACAAAAATAATAATAAATAAAGGAATTTCCCAAATTATGAGCATATAAAATCATCTCCCTAAAATAAAACTTTCTAACACTAAAAACCACACAAGGGGTACCTAGTTGCAAGTATTAAAAGATTATGAGCATAAAAGGAATATGTGAGTTTTTTTTATTTTTCAGGTGTTTCGTATGAAGTAAACCATACACAAAGCATTTTTAGGGAATTTAGAATACCAGCAATAGCCTCATTCATAATGAATTTTAAATACGTCCAAAGCGGGCAAATTCTAAATACAATGTTGCCCAACATTTTCCCCCAACCTTTGCATAAGATGGCCTACGGCCTCTTCCTTTTTTGCTTAGAACACAATCCCTCCATTGTCATCATTTTTTGCAACTTCAATCCCATTGTCACTCACATCTTCCCTAACTCTGCCATCCTCAACATCAATCACATCACATCACATCGAATCTCTATGTTATACAAAAGAGAGAAAGAAAGATATGAAAATTCTTTTCATTGTATTTGAAATGCATCCTAAAAAATAAAAAAAATCATTTCACTTTTACTCTATTTGATTTACATTCAACCAAACAACTCTTTAAAATAAAAACACAGACTTTTTTTTAACTTTTTACTTCTTAAATGCGTACATTGAATACAACCAACAAAAGCAGCGTAATAGAGATCTACTTAATATATCACATGCCTAAAATCATAATTTCATCCTGCTTATTTCTCAAATTTTTAATTCTCACAATAATTGGTTTAAATGTTTAATCATATTAGCTCACAAGTAGTCAATGTTATGAGTTTATATTAGTCTCACAATTGACTCAATAAGACATCAAATTGCACCAAATGAGAACAAAATATCATGTGATAGCATGCCAATTAGAAGGAAATCATTCTTAATCTACATCGATAAAGTCAATCATCAAATAATGTTCTCTATCTTCATATAACAAGCCTTGACTCAGTTCCCCTTTAAAATTTCTCAATTTGTGAATAAAAGCATCTTAAAGACTATCAAATGAAATTTGAAAAAATATATATATGATTACACTAACAAAAGAGATATTTGAAGGATAGATAGTTTCGTTTTCCAACAAAGATATAATTTCTACCGAATTTAGCATTAGGATATATTGGAGTATTAATGGGCATACATTCAAACATGCTAGTATCCTCAAATATATTTAACATATAATATGAAAATAACACCACCAAAACTCAACCGAATCACCTTTACTACTTGGAAACACTTGAGTTTGTCTGAGAAAAAAAAAGATATAAGAGGTATTGTTTTAAAAGTATTTCTGGTCATTTCTTATTATAATTATATTGTCTACACAAACAACCAAAATGAAACACAAATCATGAGAAATGTGGTCATAAAAAACAAAGTGATATCTAGGAATCATACTAAACTCCTCCTAATTATGTTGAATCTTCCAACCAAGAATGCAGAAACTACAAGTCATAAAGCAATCACCACAATCCACACAAAAGCATACAGTCCATACTCTCCACAAGTTAAACAATTAAGAAGTTATTCATTAAAAACTTTTTTTATATTTCATAAACTACAAATTAAGGCACTTTAATGTCTAATTGGTAAAAGAGGTAGTTGTGGCAAACAATGGATAAGAATTTTGGTTACTGGCGAGAAAGCATCCCCATGATCCAACCATAATTTTGAGAGCGACGTTTAGCAACAAAATAATCCTTAAGGAGATCAATCTAATGATCAAAACCAACCATGTTAATACAAACCCATTAAAATTTCCTAAGTAACACAATCTTCAATAATTAATTAACACCACCATTGAATAAGATAAACTACCATCAATAATCTTTGGGATAGAAAAATTAGGCAAAAATGATAAAAGGTCATAACATGCTAAACAGAAACGATGATAACTCAAATAGCAATATATAAGATGAGACTTAAGAGTACAATGAATACCTTCTCCAAAAGTGAGATGAGGTGGTCAAGAGGGGTTAGGTTCACAATATGTAAAGGTGTTAGTGTAGGAAGTTGGCCATCCAGTGTGGTTAAAATTGCCCTTTAAGATGAGTGATAAGTTTGTGCATCTCATTACAAAGATGAAGGCTTATACCATAAAATACAATTGTCCATTTCTGTAATCGCTTTGCAGAACACACAACATGCTTGCCCCTCTCTTCCATCCAAACTGAAGAAGCCTAAACTAGTGATTAGTTAGCATCATGCCCGGCACATCAAAGTATTTGCATGTCCTATTATATATTAGTTGATGATAATGTATTTTCTTTTTAATATTTGGTTTAAAATGTCACAAATTATTTCATAATTTTGACTTTTATAATTCTTATATGTGCTTCATGTTTTACAAATTGACAATCTTGGAGTCATCTATAGCATCTTCAGCTTCAATGAGAGGCTAAGGTGGAGAATCTGGGCAATAAGCTCAAACTGAGAGATCAAGGGGATAAATCAAAGTAACAATAAGTTTAATATTGAAGGGAGGCCAAAGATAGAATCGAAAAAACTTCATATATAATAGCATACACAACTAGAGATGAAGAAAAGAGAGGTGAATTATCAAAAGTAGCATTTATTTTTGTGAAGTAGCAATCAGTAGCCATAGATAACATTTGTGCCCTTTTTAAAGGCAGAGTAGCTCCAAAATATGCATTCAAAGATTTTAAATGATAGTTTAACCTTTTATTGGAGTTAGAATATGAATAAAATAAGTATCGCTGAAGACAACGAGCAAAAAAGAATACAAATATTGGTTAGAGAGTAGACTGGACTGGGGAATCTGATCACACAAAAGAAGGCCCCCGCTTACACTTCGCCTTGATAAAACAAAACACATTTGTCCCCAAGTTTTCCTTTTAAACATGGATAACTAGAAGAATCTCATTTATGTCAATTTGATGCAAAAAAAAAAAAATTATAAAAGAGCATACCACATCCCAATCCTTATCCATAGGTTCAGATTCAAAAAAGGCCAAAGATTAAGTTTGACAGCCAGGGTCGCTTGAAGCATACAATAGCTAAGGATTACATCAATGAGATGGCATACAATGAGATCCTACTTAACATCTACTAAGTCGTCTTTGACAATTCAACTTCATGATGGCATGTGGCACTGCATCAACAACATTATCAATGTTAGTTCATAAAGGAAGACCATTTTGCTAAAAAAACTAGTGTGCCATAATAGATATGATAACAATAGCACGAGTAGGTTGTCTTATTATGTAAACCAAAATTTCTTTTGATGTTAGTCTACTCTATTGAAGAATAAAGGGTGTGTCATGGTCTCTCAATCTTAAGCAAGAAAGGTGATAGAGACAAAAAAATGATTTATGTGAATGGATCACTCTTAAAAAAAGCATAAAGACGGCCACCAAAAGGGTAAACGAGCAATACATATATACAGTGTTGACACATTTTTGTCAAATCTATAAATATACAGAAACTTAATTATCAAGGATGGTTCCATCAACACGAAGGCAAACAACGAGCCGTTAAGATCACATACAATAACAGAATAATGTATCATATGCTACCAAAAGGCACCATAAAAAAGGAAAAACAAGTCTTACAAAAAAAGAGCTACAGCGCAAAAGTTGCCACAATATTACCCTCTTGCCGATTCACAAAAAAAAAAAGTATGACAAGAAGTTAAATCTTCTAAATTTTGGTAAGCTCAGAAGTTGTTATATCATTACCACCGAACCAAGCCAAACTAAGTAGTGCGCCCATGTTATAAGCTTGGACATGAGAAAGAGTGAATAAGAATTGAAGGGAGAACAATAATCTAGGTAGCTCATAAAAACAAATGCTATGTTAACTCAATGATCCAGACAGCCCTGAAATTTTAATTAGGAATATCCCAAAAGATCAATTGTCAAACACAACAAATCGGTAAGTAGTCAGTTGGAAAATAACCCCCCCCCCCCACCCCCCTACACAAAAAAAAGCCTACAATAATGATTTTAATGGAATGAAATCCTTCCAAAAGAGGGCACATGCTCTCAAAATTAGATACTAAAATGATGGCTAATATAATCAACCACTTCAAAGAATTTTATAAGAAGTGTCCCTCCTAATTTGGCATCAAACTGTGAATAGATCAACAGATAAAATCAGCTGATTCCAGAACATATGATATCTTAATGAGACTACCAGAGATGGTATTCAAATCACACTATTAAGACAGAAAAAGAGATCATCAATACTTCACTAATGAAGGCAAATTGCCAAACAAAGTCTTGGTGATCAAAATCAAAAGACAAAGTATGGATTATTAGATCAAAATCCATATTATAGCAGGATAAGGAAACGTTTTGAATTTTAAATCTATTTTGAACAAATTTGTACTTCACTTCTAATTATGGATTTTATGGATTAGAATGCATTTTATTTTAATTATCTTTTAACTTAAAGTTACCTAATAAACAAGTTCCCTATTTTGTGATTGTTTAATTAGAATTGAAAAGGACTTATCCATTCTCTAAGCGCCTATAAATAGGTAATATTCCAACAATAAAATTTAATTTCAATTCTCCCAAATCCCCATCATCTTATCCTTACCTCTCCTTACAATGGTATGCCTCCCCTAGTTGTCAAAATTGCCAATTCCAGGACGCAAAAGGTCTCACAGGTCTGCTGCCAAAAGCCTTGCTCAATCTTGCTGGAGCCGGAAACATTATTAACGCTACTTTCCCGAACCTTCCAGCCGCTGTCCAGCTTTCACTCATTGTGCCACTATATCTAAGAGGTTTTTAGGTGCTGTACTGAAACTGCAAAGAACGAAATAGGGATATTTCTTGCTTCCTATATCAAATCAGAGAAGAAATCAGCACTCTGCTACTGCTGTACTTCCGGAAAAAAAAAAAAACTGCAAAGCAGAACTCAGGATTCTTGAATTAAACAATCAAAAATCCAAAGCCACGAGATTATCTTTCTTTCCAGCAAAGAAAGATTCCAACTTAGTTGTCTAGAGTTAGATTACAGCAAAGTGTTTCTGTTTAGTAAGAAAAAATCAGAATTAGAGGGGGAACTTGCTGTCCTCAAGAACTAGACAAAACCAAGTAGGAGAAGCTATCTACAGACAGTAACCTAACCCGAGATACCTTTACTTCACTTATCACAAGGGTCCCTCCAAAAGAAATACCTAAACCATTTTTTATCAGTTCTACCTATTATTGAGGGCTCATATCACAACATTAAGAGGTTAGAGTCAAATTGGAAAATCACATGCACGTGCATTTGACGTATATACTTCTGAATATATATTTTTAATTGTAAGCATGCTTAATTTCCTGATGACACGTATGAATATGTGAATGATGTTACATGAATTTCTACGTAGGTGCATGCAAACCTAACTATTTTATTCTAATGTTACATTGGGTCCTCATAGTGAGGCACTATTGTCAACATAAAATCTAAAAGATTTAAATCTAAAGAAAAAAGAATATGAAAAGGTTCATTAAGAATTTAGCACAAGAGTTTACCAGAATAGTTTTAATGGTCCTTAAATTATTAAAAGAATTATAGCTTTTGGGAAAGTATAATATCAAATGAAAAACAATCAGCAGAGGTTTCCTAATTTTAGATGGCAATGGATTTTTGACAAATTAGCCATACACTTCGATTGACTGGCTAAGAAGGCTAGAATCTCATGAAAATCAACACATGCAATACTTTAATAACTTTTCTTTTTTGAAACAGATACAATATAACCCAAATGTTACACAAGATGCAGTCATCTTTCACCTAATACCACCAAATACTAAGCTTTTTCATGAAATAACAATGAATTCTAATCATGACGAATACAACTATAAGGAAGAAAATGCAAATAGCTGCAATCTCTACAAGTTACATTAAACTAAGCTAAAAAATAAAGGCATAACATGAATAAGCTTCAACATTTCCAAGGATAAATTGGAGATAAGAGTTCGAGATAACCAGTAATCTGACCATAAATCACGAATTCAATTCTGAAATTCCTTTTTAAATTCTTTTTTATTCCATCAAAATGCACATTTTAATTAACTGAATTGAATATATAAATTCCTACCAAAAAATTTGTTCATTAAAAGCCTCCAAAAAATTTTTTGATGCTTAGAAATTAAAATTTATTATAAATCTACAAGTTATGACATGCAGGCAGAGTATGTACATTCAGTAAATATTGGATTGCCACAACAGGATTTAATTGTGGCTGTAACATTCATTTAAACTGCTCTTAGTGAAGATTGAATAGAAGAACTCATAAATCTTTAACCCCATAACATAAAATTTTGGGCATTTCCTACAACTTATACCTTAAGATATTCAGTTAAACTTAAAATTTAAATACAAACACACAACTTCATTTAATTAATGACATTGTGTCTCAAGGCTATCTTAATAAAGAAGATAGAATGAAATTTAAATTGTTTGCTTTTTAATAATTGCAATTGATATTACCAGTTAGATAAAGTATAAGATTTCTAAACAAAAGTTAAATGTTTATAAACAACTATTAGATATAAATCAGTTCATAATTTGTCATATCAACTATATAACACTTAAGAAGCAGTATAGCAAATATTTCCATGATTAAAGCCTTAATTTATTTGATTAATTGTTAAAAATGTTCAGTAATATAAAAGACCAAAACACCACCAACTAAATAAATAAATTTATTTATTATTTATTATTATTTTATATAAAAATAAAAAAGATGCATTAATAACTTAGAGAATAGCCACAATCGACTTCTCCAGTTACTTTAATTAACACACTAGTCTACTTTATAATTAGAAATCCTAACTTCTAAAATTGGAGCTACAATTTCCTCCCATCATAGCAATAAACTCTAGACCTTCAGTAAATTTGAGAAATTAAAGGGCCAAACATCCGAATCAACAACCAGCCACACTTATAATGAACTTTCATAGCCAACTTACTACTATCGTTACATTTAGTGTTAACAATAATTCCTACTAGCACAACCTCGAAATGAATCCTGCATTTTCCTAAGTTTGGCATCCAGATTTCAAACGAAGACATGAAATATGTAGAACTACAACATCACCTGAAAAAAAAAAAATTACTGTTACTGAAACCAATGGCTTGAAAGCACTCCAATAAACACAAAGAAGTTTACATAAGGTTAAAATAACACCTATCATGTCCCTCTAGCAGCACTTTTTCCTCCCCTTATGTTATATTTCACCAGCATTCTAACTTGATAAATAGCATTCATTAAACAAGTAAATCTAAGAAAAAAAATTGGCATGAAATAACAAACATTATCTTCTTGTTCCTTGTCCTCTGTTTCATTTGCAGCTTCTTCCTTATCCTTGCTTGCATCTCCTCGCTGTCCATCTTCATGGTTCGCTTGCTTCTCCGCAGCAACAGGCTTTTCATCAAAGTTTACAGTTTCCTCAATCCCCCTACCAATCATAAATTACCAAGAATCATCAAAACTAAGTAAAATAAAAAACATAATCGATGTTAAAATCAAAAAAGGAGGTATCTTAACTGTGCATTAACATCATCAGTCACTGTACCCCAGTTGCCACGCCCTGCACCCTCTCTCTTCATTTCATATCCACGCCCAGTTCCACTTCTTCGCTCATAAACTCTTCGTTGGGTACGATCCAAATCCAATCCACCTTCTGTATTCCCGTCCAAAACTCCACCACGCCGGCCTCCACGGAATGATCCGCGGGGCTGGTCATAATTCCCACGTTCCCTTTCTAATGCCTTCCCAGCATCACCCTCTTCAGAAGCAGGGCCGCCACGATAACCACCGCCACTGCCATATCTATTGGTGTTCGCATTTCCAAAATCTCTACCTTGCCCGATCCCAGCTCCTCGACCACCCCTACCACGCCCAGTACCTCCTCGTCCAGCTCCCTCGCGTACATTCGCCGTATTATTCTTCGATTCCCTTACTAGACACCCAAAGCCAACACATAAAATAGAAATATTCATCCGTACAATGGTCACAAAAAAAACCAATCGCTTAGAAACTCACCGGCCTGCGCGGGTGGAAGGGGCTTGGACGGTAGTTTCGCCGCAGCCGGGGCTACGGTAGCCCCGGCGGGTTTATTAGAAGCGACCTTCTTCTGCTGCGCGGCGATCAGCTGAGAAAGGTCATCGTTTTCGCTGTCGATAAGGAGATCGAAGGGGTTCCCCGTCGCCATCTAGGCGGGTAAGGGGTGGAGCCGGGATCGGAGAAGCTCGATGTAGTGAAATCAATGGAGGAAAGAAACGAACTCCGGCGCTTCGAATGCCATCGGAGTCTCTCAGTAGTATAAAGGAAGAAAACTCTGCGAGAGAGGGAGAGCAAAGTGAAGTTTGGAGCGGCGGCAGCGGAAGCCAACGGATAAAACCCTAGCCAAACTGCGAAGAATTATAATGATATATGTTCACTGCTCAGGTTACGGCTGCATTTATTTATCTTATTTGACTTGGTAAAATGACAAAAAGTACTAATCGTCGCTATAGATGGGCTACGGCCCAGGCCTGCTTATCACTGGGCCGCGCAACTAGGCCTCCTAATGTACGATACAAATGTTATTTGACTTAAAGCCTCTCAAATGTAAAGTATTAATATGGAGGATTTAAAATATTCCTAATCTATACTGTTTGAAAATTTTGGAATTATTCAAATGAAATGAATTTCAAGTATGTGCAAAACTCATAAGCATCAGACTCATTATCCATGATAGCTCGTCATCATGTCACAACTATCGATAACTATTTTTCATAATATCTCTAGAATTCATTAGATATAAACTCATCTAGATAATCAAATCGCATGTCCATGATGTTTAAGCCCCTTTCTTACTCAATAAGAGCTTTAAATTTCTTAAAATTTTCAAATGCCTCTAATTTCTCCTTCAAAAAAGGGCACTTGTGTTTGCTTTGAAGAATTATCAAAGAAAAAGAGAAAATACTTCTTCTCATCAAAAGATTGATCTAGTAAGGATTAATACGTTGATGTGTATAAACTCAAGTGGCTTTATGGGTCTTGAAGTAAACTCCTTCATAAAGCTTTTATGTTATTACTTCATAAGTAAGCATCTTTCATATATTGAGTTAGGTGATGCAAGATAGGACTCTCATCATCTCCTTCTTTAATTAAAGTTTTAAGATTGTCAAAGTTGATGTGTTCATATCTTAGATTTCATAACCATGAATAATCGCAATTGAAATCATTTCAATACTTTGAAACATTACATTTAGTAGTGAAGAAAGAAATTCTATTTTTTGATAAATGTATATTGATAATCAAATTATTTAATTCTGACATGTCACCAAAAATCACCTTGATTGGATGAGAATTTCGATACATAATTGAATTGGAAAGTTTTAATATCAAATTTGGGACCATCTTAACTTCAATCTTAATAAACTTATAGTTAAACTAAACGTCTTGATAAGGCAAACCCAACAACACCAAAATTGATCCAAATGTGAGCCTAAATGGGCTGAAATCAAGAGCATAGAGTATATTTAAAAGTCTCAAAGTATTAATTGAATAGTCAAATGATCTCCGAATTAGACATAGTTATAGCCAAATAGAGAGGCTCGGCGAGATGAATCGAACGAGCCCAAGATCACTCAATTCTGACATTATTAAGAAACTTAAATACTGAATAAATTGTCTATAATTGAGGGAATCAATATAGACTTTTTGATGGAGCACTCTGAATTTGCTCTAAATATTTTCAATATTTATGGAGTATCTCACTCTCAAATATTTATAAATAGGTCATCATTCTTCACATGAGGGGATGGATGAGACAGAAGAGAGAACTAGAAAAAGCACTTTTGCATTTTTCAACAATTGCTACAGATGATTACCACCAGCTACTGCAGTCATCACCCATCGAGGATCAACATCAGAAATTCCTACCATCCCCATAATATTGATAAGATTTAACCTTGTTGTTGGGTGTATCCGTCTTCTTGTGGATATATATTTTCTATAATCTCTATTGAAAAAAGTAAGCCTTATTGTTAGGTGTTAACTGTCTCTTTGTTGACACTTGATTTCTATAATCTTTATTAGAAAAAAAATCAAGCGTTTGTTTAAACCCTCTCTTCTTTAACGGCAAAGAAGTGATGATTCTTGTATCATTTACTACAAAGTGGATTTTTCAAATAGGTCAAGCCCCATGATTTTTTCGTTTTAGAGGTTTTCACGTAAAAACATTTTTGGTCTTACTATTTTTATATGTGCTTGTTGAATCTATGTACGAATGCTGAGAGATAATATGCATAATCTACTGATTCAAAATTTTTCGCACATAATAATATCATAACTTAAAAGAAATATATTTTCTTTCAAGTTAATATAATATCCCCTCTCTAATAATTGGCCCAAACTCAAAATGTTATTCTTCATATTAGGTATGAAGTAAACACTTGAGATCAATTGTTGGCTTCCAATATTCAAGTATATGAGAATTTTTTCTTAGCCTTCTACTAATATTTTGGATTCATCTCTAAATATGGCATTTCTTCATATTGCTTCATTAAGCTCCACAAATATGCTTTTTTCTTCACACATGTGATTTCTTGCACCTTTTACTATGAGAAAAAGGGCGATGATATGAGGGTGTTCTTCTCATATAGATTTTTTACAATAAGATGTCTAGTGAGGCAAGACTAATAAATCTTATCTCAACTTACAAAAAATACTCACAAGAAGTCACATCATCAAAGTTAAGTCAAGCTTAGTAGAAGATCTAGATTTATAATTCTTCTAAAGGGACTAGGCTCCTTAAATTTAATTACATTCCATAAAACTTTTAAGAGATACAATAAATGAAACATATTTTTATTTTAGTTTGCTCAATTTAATATCAAGAAAAGGTAGCATCTGCTTTAAAATGGTTCAATATACAAAGTAGAGTGTGAATCACTGTAACCAAGTAAGATAAATACTTATATATATATATATATATATATATATATATATATATATATATATATATATATATATATATATATATATATATATATATATATATATATATATATATATATATATATATATAACTACTCCGTTGTGATGGTAAACTAATCATGAGAAAATAGGTTAGCAATTATGAATTATATCATCTAAAATTGGCTTATGATTTCAATCTCAAGAAAAAAAAAACTAAAAAAATCTAAGCAATCAAATTCTAAGTAGGAAATATGTAAGAGTTATAATCCATATCAATATCAGGAATGATGATAGAAGAAAAATAAATAAGACACAATAGCTATACACAACCAAATAAAAATTCTTAAATAATATGAGAATTTGTATAAACATGTGAAAAACATTCTTGGAAATTTCTAAAATTCTCTAATTTAGGGATGCAAAAATATGAATTTGGAATAGTGCATAAAGGTATTTAAAAATCATAACTTGTAATACAATGATCACCACAACAACATTAAGCCTTTATCCCAATACATGGGGTCAACTAAATACAATGATCACCAAACATGAAATTTTTTTCTAAGACTAATTATGAAACATTTGGAGTATTCCAATAGGTTGACAATTTTTGCAAACTATTAACCATTTAACAAAAATAAAATAGCAAGTATTCTATTTTTAAAAATAGAAATTACCACAAAAATAAAATGGAAGTATTTTTATTAGATTCATTGTATTCAAACATGTCTCTAGTTTAAATTTCATTAAATTTGATTAATTGAAATGAACACAAAAATTTACAAGAAAATACTAAAAAATCTTTAAGGGATTAAGTATAGTTGTTAGATCTTATTTTAAAAAGATCCAAAGGCTACCAGGACATCTTCTTCCTCTAGCCATGGATCTAACTAAGAGATTAGGCTAAGCTCAAGTCAACCAACTCGAGGGAGGCTCACGTTGATTTTTCTCTCTCTAGTTCATTAAAGGAATTTGCTCATTGCATGGAGCATCAAGGTGCTTAGAGATACAAGAAGTGGGGTTTAACTCGCTTGTTCATTACCTAGAACTCCCCACAACAACATTTAGATTCATTTTTAATAGTTTGAGAACCTTAACAACATGGTTTATATTAGCTTTCAAATCAGATCCCTCGCCATGGTGAAGGTGAGGAGTGAATAACACTATCTCAATTTCCTTTGAGATACCTTAGATTATTGGATCGACCAAGGCCTGAAATCAAGTTTGGGTAAGAAAGTTTCTTAAGCTTGTTGGAAGACTAGAGAAGCTAAGGAAGGCTCTGAGGGACTTAGTGAAGCTCAAGGAAAGAAATTAGAATAAATGGATAGGCTTTTTGGTGTTCAATTCTTCTACTTTAAATTGAGTCTTAATTAAGGATTAACCATTGTTAATCAAGGTAGTGAGTCAGCCACCTTGCTTAGGTACTCTTGGGTGGATGGATAGGATTATTCTAAGGTCAGAGGACATAGAGGTACAATCCTCACTTGAGATTTTGCTTAATAATCATTAAAATTTACTCAGTTTCTCTTCAATTTGGTTAGCATGGTTGGTAAGGACACTAGCACTCTAATCAAGGTTCATAAGTAATGACTTAAGCTAACTCGAAACATTAATTGGGCTCACTTATTTAGAGACATTTGGATTTCTAATGGGTTAAATTGGTTCATGTAACCAATCTTTTTTAAACCCATGATCAAACTTAGTTGACCATGATTGGGTCAAGGTCATCCTATATAAGACCTATGTACAATTGATTCAACCAACTTGAAAATCACGATCAATTTGTCCAATTAAAATTGATTGAGTTTATTAGGTCAAATTTTATTCAATTGGTTTCTTTAATGAGCCAAGATGGGATCAGTTTATGGACTTCCTATAAGCCTAGAGACCACATAAATTGATCAACTAGTGATCAAATGTAATTTGGTTCAGTTGAACTTATAACAGTTTAATTGAGTTATGTTTGATTTCTTTTATAAAATTCTTATAGAGGCCTACGCATTAATATATAAAAAAAGTTACAGGTCCTTAGAGGATCAGAAGTTCTATAAAAATATATTATTTAAAGTAAAACCTAGTAAGCCTGAGATCCTATCTATTATAATAATCAAAACCATAATATCAAGGCAGGGAGGAAAACCCAAAAAACACACAAGCAAATCTTCCACAACGAACACCATCAACTTCCAAACATGATTGTGGGTCTCTGAAAGGATTCCGCTCGTGTGGTTCGAATGCAAAAGGTACGATCACACTATCCCGTAGGACAAAATGGTCGTAGGCCTTTACACCCGACACAAGCAGGCCGATGGAAGAGCAGATGGAGTTATAGATACGAATAGCCATGGAGGATAGCGACTTTCACCTACCAATCTCGATGGATAATAATATCTATAACCCAAAAGTTCACAAGATTTCCCCTATTCGATACATCAGCATTGAATAGGGTTTATTTGATTGTGGTGATCGATTTCCTACGGGCGCAAGCCCCCGTAGTTAATTACATCCTAAGCCTTGACTTAGGAAAACTCTCGATTAAGGATGTTAGATTATCTTCTCCAAAGTGGGTTTAGTGCAAGGGAGTTTCTAGGTTTTCCTAATCAAAGGGGAAGAAGGTCCCAACTTGGCTCAATCAGATCACACGTGGTTCAGTCAACATTCGGCCGATCCGAGGAAGGAAAAACTAGAGAAAAAGAAAGAGGTCACGTATTCGAACAAGCATGAGAGAAAGAAGGAGGTGGCGTCATCTGTGTGATGCGGATGGGTAGGATTTATAGCCTCTGAAAGAATGAAGAACTTACCCACCAATAAGGTGTATAGAAGTACACTCGTACCACTCACCTTTAGACCCTAAATCTATAAAAGATGTAGTATCGTATATATAATACTTAGCATCTACGACCTAACTAATGCAATCTGGACTTATTCCTTGTCTGAAAAAGGAAGCCAGCTAAAATTCTAAGCACAACCAATCGCCCTATATGTATGCAAGATGGGAAGACTCTATCCTAAAGATTCAAGGATTAATAGTTCGAAAGAGTTGAATCAGGGACTCTACAATATGCAAACGAACATATCTAGCGTTGTTAATGATGTATGAAATAAATGCACGAGTAAGAAAGATCCTTAGGTCCACTAATGCAATGCATGTATGTAGGTAAAGTGCATTGTGGAGAAAAGTGTGTAAGAACGTATACATGACATCCAGAGTACAGAAAAAAAATAAATAAACACACCCTAAGGATATCCTTCAGGCAAGATACCCGCACAGAAAATCATCATAGTCATTCCCACTTCGTGTGAGAAAACAACGATGCCCAATGGCATAAATAGGTGGCCTACTCTACAGGCCTAAATGACCCTAATGATCTCTAGGGCTCATAGAAGGTGGGGGGTATCATACCCAAAACCGGAAAAGGCCAAAATCCTAGCAGAAAAACAACGATGCCCACTTCGTGTGGGAAAACAACGATGCCAACTGGCACAAATAGGTGGCCTACTCTACAGGCCTAAATGACCCTAATGGTCTCTAGGGTTCACAGAAGGGGGGCAAGCTTTGATCTATAGGGCCAAAGCTTCACTAGTGAACTACCCTAAGGCCAGCTACCTAAACATGCTATAATACCTATTAACAAGTCGTGTGTGATGTGTAGAAATTTCAATATATAATTAAAAGAATTCATTTTATAAATTGCAGAGATTATACCTGACTGCATGTGGCGCTGCCACTTAAAAGCTTATAAGCAAACGGTCCCGTTTAGTTCCCGATCATTAAGCTCCAATGTACCTCGCAAGAAAAGATAATAGAGAAATATATATATGAGCGTAGATGCCGTTCAGAAAAGAAATGCAGGTAAATAACAAAAATATAATCAATATAAAATTTAAGAATTGTATTTATAAAATATGTACATGTAGCAAATATTGGATAACAAGAGAAAATGTAAGCCTAACCTAGAACTAAAGGTCTTGTCCTAACCAAATAAGTCTAGGTGTGTAGTTTTGGATAGGTCCTATGTAGGATGATTTAATTATAGTTGCTTACATTTGATTTGTTAAAAGGCCAAAAAAGAAATTTTAATTTAAGTTGAAATATTATTAGTTTAAGATTAATTTTAGATATTTTGTTTTAGGATTTGATTGATTATCACCTTTGTTTCACATCGAGGCCGTGAGGTTTATTTCACCCTCCTTGGGGCTAACTTAATAGCCTCGTAGGCCTGGGTTACCCAGTGGTAATCAACTTTGTTCAATTATTAGTTGGTTATAAATTAGAAAAGAAATATAGATTAGACGATTTATTATCAATTAGGGTTTGACTTAAACCAATTAAGAAATTAATTTTAAAGTTTAACACTCCATTAAATTCATTCGTGGCGTTGTGCCACCAGGCTCGAGGAACCAGGCCTCCTTAGAACACTTAGCCCCGCAGCCCTGAGTAGTCCATCCAATAAACTTCATTTTTGAAGTGGTTGTTATGTATTAAGGGATTTGTTAATTGATTTTATATGATTAATCTAGTGTTTGATCTTTAGAAGTCTTTTACCCTAATAAGTTTTAGATTTAGATTTGATATCCTGATCTTAGTCTATCTCTTTTAAATTTTAGATTAGTTAGGAGTTTATTATTAGATTAGTTATATTTGATTTTAGGTGTATGTTTTAGGCTTACAGTTTAATGATTACAAATGTTAATTATAATTCGATTAGGAATTAAATATTTTCTCAATACATTTTAAGAGTTAAGTTATAAATGATTGGTTGATTATTACTGGATTTTAAGAAAAAAAAAGAGGCTAAACTGTTAACCTCTAAACAATATCCAAAAAGAAACAAAAAAAGAGAGAGCTTAAAGCTCTTACCTGTTATACAACAGCTCCCGTCAAAGTCCTCTGCCAAATCCCGTAAATCCAGCTAAAGCATCGCATACCTCGGACTGTCGAACCCGCGAATCCCGCCCGAAATCCTGCTGGAGCCGCTGGAATCGCGTCTCTTCCCAGATTTCCTGTGACGTCGCCTCGATCGAACGACCACGGGCGTCGTTAAATAGAAGCCGCGGGCTCCCTCATTCGGCTGCTCTTCCACACACGACACTCTCTCCCGCTGCTTCTCCTCCTGATACCTCTCGTTCTCCACACTCCAAACTCGACCAACCCCTTCTTCTCTCTGCTCTCCCGCAAGACCTCAACTCTCGGTTCCTCTGACCGAAAGCCTCCTCCTCCCAAACCTCTCTTCCGATCCCGACACATCACACCGAACTCCTGTTCGGAACTCCCTCTGCTTCCACGACCTGCATCCCCTCTTCCTCCATCCGACCCTTGCTCGATCTCCTCTGCCTGTGTCGACTCCATCGAGAGAGAGAGAGAGAGAGAGAGAGAGAGAGAGAGAGAGAGAGAGAGAGAGAGAGAGAGAGAGAGAGAGAGAGAGAGAGAGAGAGAGAGAGAGAGAGAGAGAGAGGAGAAAGCATCCTTACCCGGCCTCCTCCCGTTCATCCCCGAGCCGAGACCCCCATCCCGATCTTCTCCTCTCTGCTAGTAGCCGAACTCCACCCCCTCTTCATACCCGCCTAAATCTCCCTCTTACCCAAGCCCTAACTCCACTTAAAACATAAGCTGACTCAGTCCAACTCAGCCGACTCAGTCAACTCAGCCGACTCAGCCTCTCAGTCCACCCAAACTCACCAACTCAACTCACCTACCTACTTATCTCCAAAATTCTAGCTCACTCACTCCACTCACTCAATCCAACCCAACTCAAATCCCTAGCTTAATTAAGGCGATCTCTCTCCCTCTTTAAAAATGTATTATTATGATTTTTAATTTCTATTAATATTAATACTAATATTAGTATTATATTATTACTTATAATAATATTATTAATGTTAATATCATTAATGATATTAATATCATTAATGATATTATTATAATATTAAAGTAGTAATATAATCATAATATTAATATTAATATTAATATCTATCTTATTTTTATTATTATTATTTAAATAAAAAAAGAGGTTCTTTTCTCGATGCTCGCAACGGGCCGGCAAACCCCCAAGGCAGGGCGGGAAACCGGTGTGATGCTTGCAACGAGATTAGGATCCCTCTTCAAAGCTTGTAACGAGCCGGCAAACCCCCGAGGCGCTCAAGTAGCGTTTAGGGTGGGAAACCGGTGCGACGCTTGCGGCGAAGAGGATAAAAAAATGTGTCTTTATTTCATTTTATTTTTATATAAGTACCCCCGAACGCCCACGTGGTGCAGAGGGGGGAAATCTGTGCTTTATTTCTAACATGTTTTCTTCTTATAATCAACAAACCTAAAAACCCTTAAATGCTCACGTAGCAGGCGGGGATAAAAAAATTTTCATTCGCGACCGCGGTGTCATTTTTGACACCTACCTGAAGCGCTCACGTAGCGTCGATGGGAATGGTTGCCTCTTGGTTTTTTTCCCTAAACGGGGGAGACGTCGGGAGGCTGCCGAAATTTGGATTGAAAATCCAAGGACTTTGAACAATTTTGAATCTCATTTGGACATCAATTAAGCTAAATCAAACTTGGATGAATAATGGCTTAAGCAAAACTCAAAACAAGATGTGGACCACTTGAGCTCAAACAAGAACTTGAACATACAAAATTGACTACAAAGGAGACATGAACAATAATTCAATATATTTGAGCAGGAACTCAAACAAGAATTTGTGCAAGACTTGAGTTGAACTCAAGTTGACATAAACTTGGACTTTCATTCGAGCTTAACAAGACTAGAAAGACTTGATTGATTTCAAACCTAAATAAGATGAAAATTTGAACTTGAGTTTGCAAAGGGCTACAGGAGATATATGACTTGAGCTTACTATTTGAACTCAAACAACGATCCGAATGAGACTTGAATTTGAATCATATCACTAAGTTTTTTAATAAAGATTAAGAAAGAATCATTTCAATTTGTAAGCAAATGCCAAATAGATTTGTGGAGAATTTTGGAACAAATCTCAACTTATGACAAGGGACTTGTGAAGGAGAGCATCCAAGCTTGGTCAATGTTCAAGCAAGAATCAAATGAAAATACAATCAAATAGTGCTAAATGAGCTTGTGGTTCAACTTATTTTGAAGCAAAGACTCACACACAAAGTCGCTACAAGCTTTGATAAAAAGCTTAATTGAGCAATCATTATTAGCCTACAACGATCATCTCAATTGAATGAAAAGATGCAATGCCATGTCTCTTATATATAACAATTCAATTCCAAGAAGGTGTGATCACGAGCAATATGAACATACAACTTGATTGTAAGAAATGTTGCAGAACCTCTAGTCCACATAGAAATAATATGAAACTAGTGGTATTTATATCGATCAACTCACAAGCCTATGTTAGAAGAGCTTGAAAGTATTAGAAGGAGAACTATTGTTGGATGTGATTGTTGATGAGCATGAACACAAGATTTTCATGAAGACACGAAAACTCATTTGTGGGGGACAAGGTGAGTATGATGCACATGAACCATAAGCAGAATGCAAAAGGGGCATGACAATTACAACAACGTCATACAATTAAGTAAATCATATTCTATAAACAGTAAAGATCAAATTTATAAAGAAAATACATCGATCTTCTACAATATATAATGAACATAGCAACGCTTATAAATGATTGTAAACAAAAGTGGAGATCAATCGACTTACGGCATCCGAATAGGATGCAAGCAAATGAAGACTTGTGGTGCGGGAAATCTCTAACATCACATCCATGAATGGTGAAATTAAGATAATTTATACATAGTTGCATCAAGATTGTATAAACTATTGAAGCCTTTGAGTCTGATGGGAGATCAATAGACATAAGTAAGAGGGTTGTGATGAACATGTTCCAAGCATGTCCTACCTACAAATAATGAAAGAAGGAAAAGATGGAAGAATACACTTTGATTGCTAGTGTTGTCCCAAAGTTCTCCTCAATAAATATCATTGTAAGTAATGATGCAGAGCACATTGATTATGAATAACAAACCAATGTAGAGTGAACGAATAACCAAAGCAGGAGACTCGTTAGTGAACTATGACCCGCCTACGAAAATTAACAAATAGTGCACGACAGTCTACCTGTACGAAGCAGCGAACAATTCAATCC
Source organism: Dendrobium huoshanense (assembly GCA_016618105.1). Lineage (NCBI taxonomy): Eukaryota > Viridiplantae > Streptophyta > Magnoliopsida > Asparagales > Orchidaceae > Dendrobium > Dendrobium huoshanense. The sequence continues at coordinate 82,602,225 of CM028359.1, read as the reverse complement.
ATAAGCCGCTGCAACCCGCCACCGGATCTGCAACCTCCGTACAAGCAGACAGAAGGCGTCTACAAATGATTTTAGAATACCCTCGCACGTGCACAATAGTTTGTATACACATAGGCATACTAAAAGGGGTAAATATAATCAAATACCCGCATGGGCCCCGACGAGCGTGTTATTGGTACACACATGACGTCTAGGGATGCTGCGCGGGTTAACAAGTGAATTCTAGTTTGAACCCGATCCTCCTATATGGGCCAATAGGAGTCGACAAGGTTCGAACTCTCAAACAAATATACGGTTGATACGACCGGTATATTTGTCTTAATATATTCATATTAGGCCTTCAGGCCTATAACAATGAGAATTCACTATCAATGGCATAAAACCTACGATCGATCCTCAGTCAATAGCCCGGCTAAGTTGACAGGGTTCGATCAAACAAATGAAAGTGACCCCCAAACACCCCGATGATGGCCGTGTTGAATGAACATCTCAACTGGAGGGGTTCCCAAATAGTTTCCAATGCCGTTCCAAATATCCAAAAATCCTAGAAAACTCCAAAAATTCCAGAAAACTCCAAAAAATCCCAAAATTCTAAAATCCCAAAAATATTTAAAATATGAAATCCAACTATCCATACTTAAAGCAAATTTCATCCACCCTCCGCAACAGTTTGTCGAGGTGGACAAAATTAAAATCAACTTCAGCTCACAAAGAGCCAAATGCCTAGTCGAAAATATCACTAGGATCCATTCTCAAATAATCTTTTGCCAGTAAGGACGTGGTACGTGTCCTCTAACCGGTAGTTTCGCCGCCAAATGGCACTGCAGGTAAACGGTTATGACCCGAGGCCCTCTGAACCGAGTGGTTTTGTCGCCAAATGGCACCACAGATAGCGGTTATGGCCAGAGCCAATACGCTCCTTAATGGCGTTAAATCCTTGAGATATGAATCAATAGGATATGATCGATAGGGCATAAAGCCCTCTGTTAGCTAAGGTGGATTCAAATTTGTCCCCTTAGACAAACATCCAACCCCGGTCTACAAGGTCTCCTTGGACGAAGCAACCCATGGCTGCCGACAAGGATCCTTCTGTCAGGTTGGGTCGACTACCTCCTCTGACTAAGTAGACCAGGGACCATGATGGCCCGGGATGACGTAACCATGGGATCTTGATCGGGTCCATCATCCATTCCCCCACCATCCGCTTTAAGTGCTAGATGGTGCAATTTCTATTTTAAATATTAAATCTTTCCAAATATCCAAACTTCCCAAATTTCCAAATCCAAATCCATGCTGCTACTATATGCCAGATAACACTTATATTCTACGTATCTGATTGACGACTAGCCTTAATCGAAAGTTCTCTCTCATGATTGAGAGGGGTAATTAACTATAGGGGCTTGCGCCTATAGGAAACCAGAACCCAGATCATAAAGTCCTCACAAATGAGGGCGAAATCTCAGGGTAGTGTCTTATCTACAAACCCATATGCCTTCCAAAATTTACCCCGGAACTTAGTTCGTTAAAACTCCCTCGCCGAATAAGAAAAGCGAGCGGAGGCCGGGGCCGAATTTTCAGAGCCCACAGATTTCTGGCGACTCCGCTGGGGATTGGTTTCTCTTTCCATCTTTGGCTAGTCATCTAAATGCTATAGTAGCAGTAAAAAAATAATGATGATATTGAGCTCTGTACGGTGAACATCAGGATGTGACATTTGGTCTTTATGTCCAAAGATCCATCTCTAAAAAGTCCCGATATAACTAAAAGCTACCATCTTTTATAATGGCAGAGGAAAGAAAAAATAAAGATGTGTACGGTGAACATCAGGATGTGATATTTGTTCCTTATGTCCAAAGATCCATCACTGAAAGGTCCCGATAGAGCTAAAAACTACTATCTATTATGATGGTAGAGCAAAGAAAAAAGAAAGCTCTGTACGGTGAATATCAGGATGTGACATTTGGTTCTTATGTCTAAAGATTCATCACTAAAAGGTACCGATAGAGCTAAAAACTACTATCTTTTATGATGGTAGAGCGAAGAAAGAATAAAGATCTGTACGGTGAATATCAGGATGTGACATTTGATTCTTATGTCCAAAGATCCATTACTAAAAGATCCCGATATAAGGAAAAACAACCATCTATTTTGATGATATGGCAAAGAAAGAAGCAGGATATGTACGGTGAGCATTGGAGTGTGACACTTGGAAGCATATCCAAGAATCCACTACCGAGAGGTCCCCATATAAGTGAAAATAAATATAGAGACTCATATCTCTAAAAAAAAAAAAATTTTGTACGAAAAATGGTGTGACATCTAGTGTGTACTTCTAAAGATCCACCATTAAAGAAATTTATCAAAACTGGGTTGCAACGAGAACCCCTAATGAAAATATTATTGATGGTCGACGCACTTGACGAACTCAGGTTACAAACTCAACAAAACCTGGAAATCTAACAAGGAAGAATGGCAAAATCCTTCAATCGTATAGCGCGTCCTCGAACATTTCAAGAAGGAGAATTGGTCATGGTGCTGAGAAGACCAATCATCCCACACCGAAAAATTGTTGGCAAATTCGTATCAAATTGGGAAGGCCCATTCATCATCGAGAAGGTGTACCAAGGAGGAGCATATCAGTTGATCGATCTAAACGGTCAGAGGCCTATGCCGCCAATCAACGGTCGACATTTAAAGAAGTATCATGCATAAGAATTTCATGACTAATGTATTCTACAATTGTCAAAATTTTATATCCATATTTATCAATGCATGTTTACTTATATTTTGAAATTCTCTTGCATAGCAAGAATGCGTTTCAAAATCTCCCATCAGACTGGGGGCATTTTAAATATTTATTCGGGTCGACATCGCGCTGCATGCCGAGATCTCCGAATAAATATTTAAAATCTCAAAATAGAAAGGTCTATCCAAAATGTTCCTGCGAGACAAGGGGCATTTTAAATATTCATTTGGGTCGACATCGCGCTGTGTGCCGAAATCCCCAAATGAATATTTAAAATTTTATATTCCAAATTTATTTCATTCTAAAATGTCCCTGCGAGACAGGGGGCATTTTAAATATTTATTCGGGTCGACATCGCGCTGCATGCCGAGATTCCCGAATAAATATTTAAAATTATCAATCCTAATATTCTTTTTGTGCTAAAGAATACAAATATTTGTTTTCCAAAGTATATGCAGGTGGTCTTTCAAGAGTTAGAGACAACACCATCTACAACAAACCAAGACTCAAAAGACAAGAAATAGACTTTTGTGGCTACACACTCCTACAAAATTGAGCCGAAGAAGCTTGAAGTCTTCCAACAGCCTGAAGCTTAAGGTTCGAATGGGTGTAAGAGATCGGATCCAACACGCCCAAATATGGCCAGATCGCTGGCAGCTCCGTCTACTCAACAAGCCATAAGAAAGGCCGTAGTAGCGGAACCCCCACTTCGTCAACCCGTCAGTAGGGACTGTAGGAAGAACGAAGGCCAATTTGACTCGATCAGTTCAAGTGATCGTAGTCTACAAAATTCTCCTAAATGACTGGAGAATCAAAGTTCTAGTGGAAGGATGAGTCCCAAACAACTACTAAATGTTTGTAGGCTCCAAAATCTACAACCACGAAGGATGACCCTAAATCAATCAACTTCAGCAAAATCAGCATTGAGGAGCGCAATTCCCATAGCTCGAGTCTGAAGCCTGAATGGGTGTAAGAGGTAGGATCCAACAAGCCCAAATATGGCCGGATTGCTGGCAGCTCCATCTACTCGACAAGCCATAAGAAAGGCCGTAGTAGAGGAACCCCCATCTCAGCAACCAGAAGACGAAGAGCTGTCAAATACCAGCTCTCCCGATCTGATGAACTCAAGTGATTCAGATTAAAGTCTTCTCAAGTGGTTAATCATCAAGATACTACCTACGTTCGGTACTACCAACTGAATCCAGAACCTGCAAATCCTTCAAAAAAAATCCGTAAAGCACAAAGCAAGGATCGAAGGAATTTTTCTTCAACAAGTCCGCCAAAGCACAAAGCGAAGGACCAAAGAAAATTATCCCAAAGTTCATAAAAAAGCCTTAGGCCGAACTAAAAGGATTTTGTCATCAACAAGTCCGTTACGCACAAAGCTCTGGACCGATGACTTTTCACCATCGACCTAATACAAATCTAAGGGTTTAGGTCACCGGCATCTACTCCTTCAACAAGCCCGCCAAAGCTAGAAGCATAGGACCGAAGGTACAAAAATCACCTGACAAGTCAGTAAAGACAAATCAGACAATTCTCCATCAATGTCTGCATCGTAAAGCACATGCAAAAAAGAAATCAGTATTTCAACTATCTCTTGATACATCCAAGAGATCTATGAAGAAAGAAATGTTAGTGTGACATCCAAACAAAATTTTAGAGATCCACTAAATGAAAATCGTAGTGTAACATCCAAGCAAAATTTTAGAGATCCACTAAATGAAAGCCCTAGTGTGACATCTAGAACAAATATCTAGAGATCCACGGGGTCAAATAACTTACAACAAACGTGATTCGTTCTAGGCGCGTACCACATTTGTTGGGGGGCATTTGTTAACCTCTAAACAATATCCAAAAAGAAACAAAAAAAGAGAGAGCTTAAAGCTCTTACCTGTTATACAACAGCTCCCGTCAAAGTCCTCTGCCAAATCCCATAAATCCAGCTGAAGCATCGCATACCTCGGACTGTCGAACCCGCGAATCCCGCCCGAAATCCTGCTGGAGCCGCTGGACTCGCGTCTCTTCCCAGATTTCCTGCGACGTTGCCTCGATCGAACGACCACGGGCGTCGTTAAATAGAAGCCGTGGGCTCCCTCATTCGGCTGCTCTTCCACACACGACACTCTCTCCCGCTGCTTCTCCTCCTGATACCTCTCGTTCTCCACGCTCCAAACTCGACCAACCCCTTCTTCTCTCTGCTCTCCCGCAAGACCTTCACTCTCGGTTCCTCTGACCGAAAGCCTCCTCCTCCCAAACCTCTCTTCCGATCCCGACACATCACACCGAACTCCTGTTCGGAACTCCCTCTGCTTCCACGACCTGCATCCCCTCTTCCTCCATCTGACCCTTGCTCGATCTCCTCTGCCTGTGTCGACTCCATCGAGAGAGAGAGAGAGAGAGAGAGAGAGAGAGAGAGAGAGAGAGAGAGAGAGAGAGAGAAGAGAGAGAGAGAGAGAGAGAGAGAGAGAGAGAGAGAGAGAGAGAGAGAGAGAGAGAGAGAGAGAGAGAGAGAGAGAGAGAGAGAGAGAGAGAGAGAGAGAGAGAGAGAGAGAGAGAGAGAGATAGATAGAGAGAGAGAGAGAGAGAGAGAGAGAGAAAGCATCCTTACCCGGCCTCCTCCCGTTCATCCCCGAGCCGAGACCCCCATCCTGATCTTCTCCTCTCTGCTAGTAGCCGAACTCCACCCCCTCTTCATACCCGCCTAAATCTCCCTCTTACCCAAGCCCTAACTCCACTTAAAACATAAGCCGACTCAGTCCAACTCAGCCGACTCAGTCAACTCAGCCGACTCAGCCTCTCAGTCCACCCAAACTCACCAACTCAACTCACCTACCTACTTATCTCCAAAATTCTAGCTCACTCACTCCACTCACTCAATCCAACCCAACTCAAATCCCTAGCTTAATTAAGGCGATCTCTCACCCTCTTTAAAAATGTATTATTATGATTTTTAATTTCTATTAATATTAATACTAATATTAGTATTATATTATTACTTATAATAATATTATTAATGTTAATATCATTAATGATATTATTAATGATATTATTATAATATTAAAGTAGTAATATAATCATAATATTAATATTAATATTAATATCTATCTTATTTTTTTTATTATTATTTAAATAAAAAAAGAGGTTCTTTTCTCGATGCTCGCAACGGGCCGGCAAACCCCCAAGGCGCTCACGTAGCGTTGAGGGCGGGAAACCGGTGCGATGCTTGCGACGAGATTAGGATCCCTCTTCAAAGCTTGCAACGAGCCGACAAACCCCCGAGGCGCTCAAGTAGCATTTAGGGTGGGAAACCGGTGCGACGCTTGCGGCGAAGAGGATAAAAAAATGTGTATTTATTTCATTTTATTTTTATATAAGTACCCCCGAACGCCCACGTGGTGCAGAGGAGGGAAATATGTGCTTTATTTCTAACCTGTTTTCTTCTTATAATCAACAAACCTAAAAATCCTTAAATGCTCACGTAGCAGGCGGGGATAAAAAAATTTTTATTCGCGACCGCGGTGTCATTTTTGACACCTACCTGAAGCGCTCACATAGCGTCGATGGGAATGGTTGCCTCTTGGTTTTTTCCCCTAAACGGGGGAGACGCAGGGAGGCTGCCGAAATTTGGATTGAAAATCCAAGGACTTTGAACAATTTTGAATCTCATTTGGACATCAATTAAGCTAAATCAAACTTGGATGAATAATGGCTTAAGCAAAACTCAAAACAAGATGTGGACCACTTGAGCTCAAACAAGAACTTGAACATACAAAATTGACTACAAAGGAGACATGAACAATAATTCAATATATTTGAGCAGGAACTCAAACAAGAATTTGTGCCAGACTTGAGTTGAACTCAAGTTGACCTAAACTTGGACTTTCATTCGAGCTTAACAAGACTAGAAAGACTTGATTGATTTCAAACCTAAATAAGATGAAAATTTGAACTTGAGTTTACAAAGGGCTACAGGAGATATATGACTTGAGCTTACTATTTGAACTCAAACAACGATCCGAATGAGACTTGAATTTGAATCATATCACTAAGTTTTTTTAATAAAGATTAAGAAAGAATCATTTCAATTTGTAAGCAAATGCCAAATAGATTTGTGGAGAATTTTGGAACAAATCTCAACTTATGACAAGGGACTTGTGAAGGAGAGCATCCAAGCTTGGTCAATGTTCAAGCAAGAATCAAATGAAAATACAATCAAATAGTGCTAAATGAGCTTGTGGTTCAACTTATTTTGAAGCAAAGACTCACACACAAAGTCGCTACAAGCTTTGATAAAAAGCTTAATTGAGCAATCATAATTAGCCTACAACGATCATCTCAATTGAATGAAAAGATGCAATGCCATGTCTCTTATCAACAACAATTCAATTCCAAGAAGGTGTGATCACGAGCAATATGAACATACAACTTGATTGTAAGAAATGTTGCAGAACGTCTAGTCCACATAGAAATAATATGAAACTAGTGGTATTTATATCGATCAACTCACAAGCCTATGTTAGAAGAGCTTGAAAGCATTAAAAGGGAGAACTATTGTTGGATGTGATTGTTGATGAGCATGAACACAAGATTTTCATGAAGACACGAAAACTCATTTGTGGGGGACAAGGTGAGTATGATGCACATGAACCATAAGCAGAATGCAAAAGGGGCATGACAATTACAACAACGTCATACAATTAAGTACATCATATTCTATAAACAGTAAAGATCAAATTTATAAAGAAAATACATCGATCTTCTACAATATATAATGAACATAGCAACGCTTATAAATGATTGTAAACAAAAGTGGAGATCAATCGACTTACAACATCCGAATAGGATGGAAGCAAATGAAGACTCGTGGTGCGGGAAATCTCTAACATCACATCCATGAATGGTGAAATTAAGATAATTTATACATAGTTGCATCAAGATTGTATAAACTATTGAAGCCTTTGAGTCTGATGGGAGATCAATAGACATAAGTAAGAGGGTTGTGATGAACATGTTCCAAGCATGTCCTACCTACAAATAATGAAAGAAGGAAAAGATGGAAGAATACACTTTGATTGCTAGTGTTGTCCCAAAGTTCTCCTCAATAAATATCATTGTAAGTAATGATGCAGAGCACATTGATTATGAATAACAAACCAATGTAGAGTGAACGAATAACCAAAGCAGGAGACTCGTTAGTGCACTATGACCCGCCTACGAAAATCAACAAATAGTGCACGATAGTCTACCTGTACGAAGCAACGAACAATTCAATCCATAAGCCGCTGCAACTCGCCACCGGATCTGCAACCTCCGTACAAGCAGACAGAAGGCGTCTACAAATGATTTTAGAATACCCTCGCACGTGCACAATAGTTTGTATACACATAGGCACACTAAAAGGGGTAAATATAATCAAATACCTGCATGGGCCCCGACGAGCGTGTTATTGGTACACACGTGACGTCTAGGGATGCTGCGCGGGTTAACAAGTGAATTCTAGTTTGAACCCGATCCTCCTATATGGGCTAATAGGAGTCGACAAGGTTCAAACTCTCAAACAAATATACGGTTGATACGACCGGTATATTTGTCTTAATATATTCATATTAGGCCTTCAGGCCTATAACAATGAGAATTCACTATCAATGGCATAAAACCTACGAAACTCGATCCTCAGTCAATAGCCCGGCTGAGTTGACAAGGTTCGATCAAACAAATGAAAGTGACCCCCAAACACCCCGATGATGGCCGTGTTGAATGAATATCTCAACCGGAGGGGTTCCCAAATAGTTTCCAATGCCGTTCCAAATATCCAAAAATCCCAGAAAACTCCAAAAATTCCAGAAAACTCCAAAAAATCCCAAAATTCCAAAATCCAAAAAATATTTAAAATATGAAATCCAACTATCCATACTTAAAGCAAATTTCATCCACCCTCCGCAACAGTTTGTCGAGGTGGACAAATTAAAATCAACTTCAGCTCACAAAGAGCCAAATGCCTAGTCGAAAATATCACTAGGATCCATTCTCAAATAATCTTTTGGCAGTAAGGACATGGTACGTGTCCTCTAACCGGCAGTTTCGCCGCCAAATGGCACTACAGGTAAACGGTTATGACCCGGGGCCCTCTGAACCGAGTGGTTTTGCCGCCAAATGGCACCATAGATAGCGGTTATGGCCAGATACAATACGCTCCTTAATGGCGTTAAATCCTTGAGATATGAATCAATAGGATATGATCGATAGGGCATAAAGCCCTCTGTTAGCTAAGGTGGATTCAAATTTGTCCCCTTAGACAAACATCCAACCCCGGTCTACAAGGTCTCCTTGGACGAAGCAACCCATGGCTGCCGACAAGGATCCTTCTGTCAGGTTGGGTCGACTACCTCCTCTGACTAAGTAGACCAGGGACCATGATGGCCCGGGATGACGGAACCATGGGATCTTGATCGGGTCCATCATCCATTCCTCCACCATCCGCTTTAAGTGCTAGATGGTGCAATTTCTATTTTAAATATTAAATCTTTCCAAATATCCAAACTTCCCAAATTTCCAAATCCAAATCCATGCTGCTACTATATGCCAGATAACACGTATATTCTACGTATCTGATTGACGACTAGCCTTAATCAAAAGTTCTCTCTCATGATTGAGAGGGGTAATTAACTATAGGGGCTTGCGCCTATAAGAAACCAGAACTCAGATCATAAAGTCTGAGGGCGAAATCTCAGGGTAGTGTCTTATCTACAAACCCATCTGCCTTCCAAAATTTACCCCGGAACTTAGTTCGTTAAAACTCCCTCGCCGAATAAGAAAAGCGAGGGGAGGCCGGGGCCAAATTTTCGGAGCTCACATAAACCTAGGAAGACGTGTCGCTAAGTTTAGTTTTGATGTCTCTATCCTATAAGGAACATGCATCCTAAGTCTATATTTTCTAAGACTCGGTTCTTAATTTTTGTCCTTAGGTGTGACTAGTATTGTGGAGAATGAAGGGAGGTTCTGTTTTTTAACCCTTAGGACTTTCGTACGTGTACTAATAAGCTTAGGGATCTACGGACATAATTACTATAATAAGTAGCAAAAAACAGTGGAAAGAAAAAGAATAAAAATTAGAAATAAGAGGAATGTAGGCATTGTAGTTATTGGGCACACTTATGTGAAGTCAAGTGTACCCTAAAGCAACATTTACAATGCCCTTAATGCACGAAAACACTCATGGCTTTCCTTTGGAAGCATTATCACAAACATTTTGTATGCATGTTTTGATAATAAATAACATGGATTTTCATGACTTTCCACAATCCATACAAAGCCCACAAAGACTTCAAACCCAGAGAAGCACAACTATGCTCATCTCCAAGTCCAATAATCATGAATGACTATAATAATAAATTAAGTACAACTCATAAATATACACTCTCATAAATATGCATTCTGTAAAGGAAAAATAAATCAAGAACAAAGATTAAACCATCAAACTCCCTTTTGATGCCATAAAGAAACAACTCATCAAGCTACTCTACTAAGGCAGTTCACCAAACACTTTTCATACATGTTTTAGAAAAGAAGCAATGTAGTTCTTCATGATTTGCTACCATTCACACCTAAAATTTCTAAAAGAAATAACATAACTCAAGTAGAATTTGATGCATAGTTGCTCACTCTTGAATAAACAAAACTATTTATGGCTAGCAACAATAACCTCCATATTCCAAAAGCACTAAAAAAAGTCATGTGATACTCAATTATATATGATGAAACTAAACAACAAGAGATGATAGGAAATGGCTTTGCCGAGCTAATCCCAACAGAAATCAGCCCATTTCAACTCCATTTAATGAATAAAAAGATGAGGAGAAAAAAAGAAGGTAAGGGATTGAGAGAAGGTAACAATGGGAAGAAACAAAAATGAGAAGAAGAATAAGAAGTAGAAGATGAGAAAGAAAAAGGAAGACCATACCTGTTATAGATGGATTCGGCTAAGACAGGAGGAGTCGAATCAACGTCTGGTTCAACCCTGGCTTGCAAGCAAAAGGGAGTCCGGTCTCTTCTTTGGGACGGACTGGACGAAAGGGAGAAAGGGGGCAAGCTTCAGGCGTCGGGATCGGTCCAGGCAGCGTGGGGACGGTTCGTCGAAGAGATCCGACTCTACCTAGAGTCGGACGGGCTTCAGCCTTGCTCAGATTTCGCGAGCTGGAGCGAGAGCAAGGAGCTCGGGCCCGGTCCTCCCTGGCTCACGCGAAAGAAGGAGAGGGAGAAGAGGGGAGTTCGGCTCTTGCTTGGGTTCCGACCGAAGGGAGCACGGGAGAGAGGGGGAGGCGAAAACAGAGAATCGAGGGAGAGCGAGAGAAGGAGCCGGCGTGAGTGAGGGAGCGAATGCTTGGGAGAATCGCGGGCTTAGGAGGTAATCCTGTTGTTTCTTCCTCTCGACCCCGCTTCCAAACACCAGACCGTGCTCTGTATCGCTGCCCTTCGTCGATCGAAGACTGCATCCTTCCTAAAGCGAGCTTATCACGCGCCTGAGCCTTGCACCAACGACAGAGTTCGTACTTGGGGAAATGGGAGCCGTTGAAGCAATTGTTTGATCTAATAAATTAATTCAAATTATACAGAAAGTCGGAGGGACCCTGCCAAAATTAGACTAAGTTGAATCAAGCCAAATTCAACCAAGATCAAGTTAGACTCGAATTCGAATTTGACCTAATCTGAATCAATTTGGGTTCGAGCCGGCTCGACGAAGCTCAATCGAATCAATCGAAGGTGCTCAAGAATATTCGAGCGAAAATCGAGGTCAACAATGATCAATAACAATAACACTCTTGAGATCAAGTACACCCAAAGCACAAGAACCCAATCACCAACAAAGGGCATAGCCCCAAGAAAAAAAGGCAACAACAACATAATCACCAGAATAACCAAATCAATCAAAAAACTCTAAACATCATAAACACAATAGAAAATAGTACAAGCCATATTCCAAAGAAATGCCCCAAGCCCGAAAACTATTTAACATTGGATCTAGTAGTTCCTCCACTAGAATACATGAAGTTGCAACCTTTACATTAATTTTTCTTGCCTTTATTACTAGATCCCACAAGAAAGCTCTCATTAACCACCTGAATCATATTTAAATCACTTTCTTCCAACAAATCATTAGCGAGGTCACCACAAGACGGCAGCGAACCTTCAATCTTTTTCTCCCCTCTTGGAGAATGAAAAGTACCATGAACTCCTTTCTCACCCTCATGGTGATGGAAGAGAACAACTTTCTTGAAACATTCTTGAGCTGAATAATTTCTCATCGGAGCCACCCAAGAAACCTAGACATACACTTGGAGGAACAAGGCAAGACACTTGCTTGGAGCAACCGTGTGATCTCCTCACACAACTTCTCCCTCACACAAGCTCTCCCTCTTCTTTCCAACTCTCTTAGAACTTCTTCTCAAAGCTACCTCTCTAGAACACTCAACTGCCAAGAAGCTTTAAAATAAGATAATGAGAGAGCTTAAATACAAGGCCTCATAAAAAGTCATAAATTCAATTCTGGAAACTCTGATCGTCCAGTATGATCATAGATCATCATGTACGATTAGTTCAAAGTACTCTTGTTAATACTATACGAAGAACTAAGTGTTGTATGATCAGTTCTAGGAATTGAGCTTATCGTCCAGGACGATTCAGAGCATCGTCCAATATAATTAGTTCAAAATTCTTGGGTTATCGTCTAGTATGATTGGCGATGATGTAATTATCATTCTATGTAGTAATCAGGTCGTATAGTATGATTGATCAAATTTTCCTATATGATATGACTAGATCAATTAATCCAAAATCGTTCCCTAACCACAAGATTAATTTAGGCAAGATATAAATACATCGTACAGTATGATTAACTACATGCCAGCCAGAACTGTTGGAGGTGAAAAAATCAGGAAAGTGGCTGCAAAACCATAAAGGAAATGCTAAAAAAATGAAGAAAAGAGGAAGGAACAACTTCCCTGAAGGTGACAACAGTATACTGCGATGATAGATCCCTAACTAATTATAATAATAATTAAAGATTGAGTCAAGTTTGTTTTTTTTTTTTTTAATCTTTTATTTTTTATAGTCAAGTTTGGTTATAGTGAACAAATTTGTCAAAATAGGGTTTATAATTTGTCAAATGTTGGTTGAGCTCAATTTGGTCAAAAGTCAAATTGGTTAAATGACCAAGTGGACTAATTAGCCTATACAACTGCCAATTATAGCCAAGACATCTATAGGTGACATCCTTGTTTTAAGATTCTTTTCCCATTGCTCATCTTCTATGAAGTTGGCCTTCTCCTTCATTTTGTTAGTTTATAAACACTTGGATACATCATTATAAATTTTTTGAAAATTATAGCATTTGATATAAGACTTGTTATATCATGACCTTAGTTTCCTGCCCATGAACTCTTGATGTTTATGGACTTCCATTCATATCTCCATTCTTAAAGTTGTTAGAGTATTTTTAAAAACCAATTCTTTCTCTTTCTCGTTAATGCTCATGTCTTCTTCCTCTTTGACATCTATTATTGTCGAAGTTTTCGTCTTTCAAATTGAGTTGTAATAGTTCAACCATTGCCTCTTCTTGCTTTTTCTTTATCTTTTGATTTTCCCCGTAAGCTTATAAGGAACACGAGGATAGCCCCACACTCATGATTTTTCAACCTTTAATTTCTTAAATTTTAGTTGCAGTAATGTTAAAATATAAATTTAATGTAAAAATATTTTTTTTAATAATTTTTACTTCACTAACATTTGATCACCAAAAGTTACAATTGCAAAGTCACAATTGCACTTCATATAATCCATTTTAGATAATATCCACATCTATTTCACCAACGTTTAGAACAATAGATTCGAGATATCTAAAACATATACTCTTTTTAATGACTTGATCGCTCAAAGTCACAATCCCTCCACTATATCTATTAGTACTAAAATTACACTCCATATATTCGGTTTTAGATCTACTCAAATGGAAACCTTTAGACTCTAAGGTTGACTTCCATAGTTCAAGTTTTCCTTCAATTCCCTCTCTAGTTTTATCAACAAGAAGAATATCATCAACAAAAAGCATGCACCAAGGTCTTCTAGCAAATGCCTATTGAGAACATCCATGACTAAAGCAAAAAGATATGGACTTAAGACTGATCCTTGATATAACCCAGCCGAAATAGGAAAAAATAACGAAACAAAATACCTTCCCCGTCGGCGAAGAGCGACCCTCGGTGGCGCGCGAGCAGGAAAGAGAGGAAAGGATGCTCGGCGAAGTCCAGTGACCGTCGACGGCGAAGTCCGGTGACCGTCGGAGACGTCAGTCCACAGCGAGCGACGGATGGCGATGGGCGAAACACGCGAGGTGAGAGAAGGGGAGGAAACGAATGAGCAGCCAGAGGGGGTCGATGTCGAAAAATAGGGCTTTTACCGGCGGACTTTCCGGCGGCGTATCCGACGGAAACAAGATCCGTCGTAACGTGCGACGGAAATATGTCGTTGAGTTTAAATAAGCCGGTGGAAATTACGTCGGTAATGTTTGCCGGTATTTTTCCGCCGCATAGTGCGACGGAATCGGTTCAGAGCTCGTTTTACCGACGCAATTGCCGGCGAATGGGACGACGGAAGATTTCCGTCGTATTATGCGCCGGCAAATACGTCGTAATTTTTCCATCGCAAGATTCAGGAACATTCCGCCGTTACCTGCGCCGTTCGTACCGGCGCAAAAAATTCCGCCGGAAAATCCGACGGTAATCGCGTGTTTTCCCGTAGTGACTTTTGTTAATACTATACGAAGAGCTAAGTGTTGTATGATCAGTTCTAGGAATTGAGCTTATCGTGCAGGACGATTCAGAGCATCGTCCAATATAATTAGTTCAAACGACTTGGGTTATCATCTAGTATGATTAGCGATGATTTAATTATCAGTCTATGTACGTAGGAATCAGGTCGTATAGTATGATTGATCAAATTCTCCTATACGATATGACTAGATCAATTTATCCAAAATGGTTCCCTAACCACAAGATTAATTTAGGCAAGATTTAAATACATCGTACAGTATGATTAACTACATGCCAGCCAGAATTATTGGAGGTGAAAAAATCAGGAAAATGGCTGCAAAACCATAAAGGAAATGCTAAAAATCTGAAGAAAAGAGGAAGGAACAACTTCCCTGAAGGTGACAACAGTATACTGCGATGATAGATCCCTAACTAATTATAATATTAATTAAAAGATTGAGTCAAGTTTGTTTTTTTTTAATCTTTTATTTTTTATAGTCAAGTTTGGTTATAGTGAACAAATTTGTCAAATTAGGGTTTGTCGAGGGTCAATGGAGTTCAAACTATCTATGGCTAAATAATTGAAACATTTGTCAAATGTTGGTTGAGCTCAATTTGGTCAAAAGTCAAATTGGTTAAATGACCAAGTGGACTAATTGGCCTATACAACTGCCAATTATAGCCAAGACATCTATAGGTGACATCCTTGCTTTAAGATTCTTTTCCCATTGCTCATCTTCTATGAAGTTGGCCTTCTCCTTCATTTTGTTAGTTTATAAACACTTGGATACATCATTACAAATTTTTTGAAAATTATAGCATTTGATATAAGACTTGTTATATCATGACCTTAGTTTCCTGCCCATGAACTCTTGATGTTTATGGACTTCCATTCATATCTCCATTCTTAAAGTTGTTAGAGTATTTTTAAAATCCAATTCTTTCTCTTTCTCGTTAATGCTCATGTCTTCTTCCTCTTTGACATCTATTATTGTCGAAGTTTTCGTCTTTCAAATTGAGTTGTAATAGTTCAACCATTGCCTCTTCTTGCTTTTTCTTTATCTTTTGATTTTCCCCGTAAGCTTATAAGGAACACGAGGATAGCCCCACACTCATGTTTTTTCAACCTTTAATTTCTTAAATTTTAGTTGCAGTAATGTTAAAATATAAATTTAATGTAAAAAGATTTTTTTTAATAATTTTTACTTCACTAACATTTTCATCATTTATTTAATTGATTGACAATAGCCAATACTCCGGAAGAATAATATGAAATTAATTCAAATTCTTGTATAAATAAAAGTTCAAACTCACCTTTAGGAGTTTGAAGAAAATTGATATGTTCCTTTACAAGTTTGAAGCTTTTCCCATGATTATTTAGCTATAGTTTCACATGAGGTCTTCTAAAATCTATCATTACCCACCACTTCATAGAAAAGTTTGTTGAGAGCATTTTCGTTCCTCTTTCTCGATCTTTCAATGCTTCCCTTTGGTTTTTGGATAGAGCATTATTTTCTTGCTTTCTATATCACTAAAGGAAAATCACCCATTACCGACGGAATTTCCGGTGGAGGAATTTCTGGCGAATTTTTTGATGTATTTCCGACGAAAAATTAAAACAAAATTCTGACAAATTTTCAAGTAGATTTTTCGACGGATGTGTTTCCGGCAAAGTTTCTAGCAGATTTTCAGACGGATTCTAAAAATATCATTTATTCCTAATTTAATTAATTTATAATTTATAGTTAATTTAATTAATTATTAATTTAATAAATTATTTTAATTAATTATTAATTTAATGCATTATTTTAATTAATTATTAATTTAATGCATTATTTTAATTAATTATTAATTTAATAAATTATTTTAATTAATTTTACTTAAATAAATTATTTTGATTATCAATTAAAATAATAAATTTAAATAAATTAGTTTTTATTTAATATTCTCCCGGTTTTAATATAAATAAAAAAATTTATCAATTTAGACAATTTTATAGCAACGGAGTAGGGGTCGAACAGGCGCGCGGGCGTGGGGCGGGGAGGTCCTCGGTTGGAATCCTGGGCATGGCGCCGACAGGCGCATGCAGGGGAGCGAGCGGGTCAGCATGCGGTGAAGGGGAACGTGCGGGCTTGGGAGCTAGCATGGACAGGATGGAGCCGGGCTCCCCTGGGCGCAAGATGGTTGCTCGCTGGGCTGGGCTGGGGTGCATCCGGGTGCGGGTAGGCTGGGGTCATCCATGGGAGATGCAGGAGCAGGCTGGGTGCATTCGCAATTTTTTTTTTTTAAATTGTTTTATTAATTACGACGGATCTTTTCCGCCGGAAAAAGTTCCTGCGGAATTTTTTTGATGGAAAAATTTTATGACGCTCGATTTATTGTTGAAAAATTTTTCGCCGGAAATTCGCCAGAAAATTTAGAAATCCGTCAAAAACTTCAAAATTTTCTGCCGGAAATTTGCCAGAAAATTTAGAAATACGTCGAAAACTTCAAAATTTTCCTCCGAAAATATGCAACTTTCATGTAGTGTGCTTTCTCAATGATATAGCATGCATTTTGCGATTCTGTAGAGCCTTCATCTTCATGCTTCAATTGCTGTAGTTTCTCTTAGTGAGCATAGGAACTTGGAAGGTAGTCATTGCTCCATTCATCATCGCTCCAATGCCACTTTGTTGGGAATTCAACATACAAAACTAAAATTTTAAATCTCAAAATTACAACTTCTCACAAAACTTATAAAATCATCTCTTAAAGTTATGCTTCTTCTATTCGCTCTCTCTTCTCTCTTAGTCTTTGTTTGGGACGGCTTTTTTAATTAATCGCTTCTTAAAACGTCTTTTTTACTGCTTCTTAAAATAGCTTTTTACATCAAATGAAAGAAGCTTTTGTTTTTGCTTTTGACTGATTCTTAAACCTTTGAGGGAAGAAAGGTATTTATACCTATTTAAAACAAATTCACAACAAATATTGTTAACCTACCAAGACACTCTCATCCTTTTCATTCTTCATATAACAAACCTATTACACACATGTATCAGATGAATAATTACCTAATCTGTGAATTTTCAGCATGTCTACAATTTCAACAACTTCATTTATTTTCAACAAAAGTCTCTAATGATATGTTTATTTTTGGCCATTGATTGCTCAATTAATTACTTTCCTTTGAAAAATGTGACCGTAAGACATCAAACAATATATAATAGATCATTTGATGAAGTTGCTAATTACATCTTCTTTTATGGCTACGATTTAAAATGATTTCATGGGAGTCTGTAGACTGTAGCTTAGATCTATCTTACACAACTGTAATTGATATTAGTATTTTTCAAACGCACCCTTTGACTCATACTTGTTGGAAATTACATGGAAAGCTTTGAGAAGGCTTTTTATACACGACAAAAGATTAGGCAGGTGGTATGCTGTAAACCTTCTCTTTCAACCCAAACTATTATACTTTGGAATTCTTCCGCTCCAGCTATTTATAAGAGGTTAAGGATTAAAAAGTACGATTTGAAGAAAAACAAAGAAGAAACAGGTGAGGGCTCCTTACCATTTCAGGTTACTTGCCTGGTATTCATATCGATCTCTTACAGCTTGGCCTGGTTCTTTAGATGTGTCTTCTGATATTTTTGAAATGATCTCTCTCTCTCTCTCTCTCTCTCTCTCTCTCTCTCTCTCTCTATATATATATATATATATATATATAAGGAAGCTTTTTTCTTCAAAAAATTGGGATTAATCTCTTTCATTTTCTCTCTCTTTCAATTTTAAGTCCGGCACTAATATCTTAAGAAACATGAAGCTATCTTTGAAAAAAATTTATACCTGGCTATTCTGATTACACTCATCCTTTTCACTGCAATGGTTTGGAGGTATTATTACTTTCTGGAGCTGTTTCACACCCTTCATTACGATCTTATGGTAGCTGGAATATTTGCTTTGAGTCTTCTTTCTTGCTTGCCTGGAAGGTTGTTTAAGGAGATTTTGGAAACTGGTCATCAAAGGGAATATGGAAACTATTAATATTATTTTGCAGATATTTCGAGGGCTTTCCTTGAACTGGGTGCTTCAGCTATACTCTCCATTTGGTCTGGACATGGAATTGTTGGTTATTTGTCTTGCTTACAAGTTACAACCAGTTCTGTGGAAACTTTTCTACATTAAAATGCCTAGCTATTTTGATTTTTTGCTATGCTATCAGATAGCAACTTTTTTGGGCAGATTCTGAAAAAAAATTTACGTGTGATGTCCGGATGAACAATGTGGACACGTCACGTCATCCAATACAATGTGCATTGGGTGACGTGGCGTATCCAGATTAGTCTCCGGATGTGTACGAATATCGCACAGAATAATCTCTCTAGATTCGGAGCTAGACTTTCTGCTTAATGTGGATTGGGGTCAATGATGAATCAGTCAAAAATGATTTCTTTTCTTCTTAATAAGGTGCAGAACAAAATTATTTTTGTTATATTAATATCCTAATTATATATGCATGATCTAATCTAGCATAGTGTAAGTAATTTATTAACCTTCTTTTCTCTCTTCTTCTTCCACAAATTTACAAGAATATATATATATATATATATATATATATATATATATATATATATATATATATATATATATATATATATATATATATATATATATATATATATATTGATTAAAAGTTCCTCCAATTTTTTCTTAAATATAAGATCAGCTAACACTTCTAATTGAGAGAAAGAATTATTTTCATCAAAGTATTTTATTTATTAAAAAATTTAAATAAGAATATTAGTTTATTAAAAATTGATCAAGTTAAATTTAAAATTTTATTTTGAGATAAGTATAATATATATAATATTAATTGATTATTCATAGATTATAATCATCTTAAAATATATTAAAATTTTATAAAATATTGTATAATATATATATAACCTTCTTTTCTCTCTTCTTCTTCTTCCACAAATTTGATCACTATTTTTTAATCCAAAAATTTCTCCCTTTTTCCTCTCTTCTTCTAAAATATCAATCAAAATGATATATATAGAGAAACAAACAAAAAAAATTATAGAAATATTCAATCATTCTTATTCTTTCAATTGACTCTTCCTCCATTCATCTCTTTATATTCCTTGTTGCCTAGTGAGCAATATTTATCACATTTTTTTTTCTTGTAAAATATACATAGCTTTCGTTTGGAACAGCTTTTTTACTACTTTCTAAACCAACTTATCTAAAAAAATTACTTTAAAAAGCACTAAAAAAAGTTATCCCGAACAAAATCATAATCCAAGAAGCTTTTAAAAAAAAATCTGTGCATGATGTATGTTGCTTGATGAATTTCTTTGTTGCCTATGCAATATTGGTTAGAAAAACTGGCATAGGATTCTACTTGATTGCTTTCAGAATTACTTTCTTAATTGCTCCACTAATCATGTTTACAATCATGAGGAAGTTAGGTCCAGCTGCTTTGCCTAATAAAAAGGCAAAAGTAGCTGAGCTGATTGGCTTTTGGAAATAATTATTATTTTTTGGTTGTAGCAAACATTGAATAAGCTATGCACACACTCCTCTATGTGCTGGGCTGTATTTTACTTTATATTAAACACACTATATACATATTTATATACTCTATGTAATAGAATTATACATACTATTCTTAAGTATTATACACTCTGAATAAGTTTATATACACTATGTATAAGTTTATACAAGCTATATATAAGCATTGTACATGTTACATACAATTATTATACACGCTATATAAAAGTATTAAACATACTACGTATAAAAGTATTAACTCTTGTTTTCTGAGATGCTTTATTTTTTTATGTTAAATTTGTTATTATAATATCTATGCCCATTGAGATAGAGTAATAAAGAGTAAAAACATAAGCTTCATAAGAGAAATTGGAGTTAGAGGCCTAATGATCCTTTCCAAAAGGTGAAAATTCATGCTACATCCGTACATCCCTAAATTTGTGAGGGTGATTACTTAAATCAAGTAGTTTGCTTGTGGCAATAGTGGTAGATAGGGGTTTAAACGAGTCGAGTATTTGCATTATCAAGCCTGGCTCGTTTAATCCTTACTGAGCTTGAGCTCGAGACCGAGCTCGATTAGTGGGCTCGAGATAGACTCGTTTAGAAAAATATCAAGCTCGAGCTCGACTCGAAAGCTCGAGCTCGTTTGAAAAGCTCGAGCTCGAGATCGAGCTCGTTTGAGAAGCACCAATGCATGTGATGCGTATTATTATTATTATTCTTATATATATATATATATATATATATATATATATATATATATATATATATATATATATATATATATATATATATATATATCTAGTAGCTTGATAAGCTTTCGCAAGTCGAGTCGGGTTGAGCTCGAACTCGAGCTTGAAGCTCGATAAGCTCGGCTCGCGAGCTCGTTAACGAGTCAAGTTCGAACCGGCTTGGCTCACTTACACCCCTAGTGGTAGCAGCAAGCGTGGGTGATGGTCGATCAGTGTGCGACAACATTCGTGGGTGGTAGCAGGGGTGGACAACAGACAGGGCAATAATGGTGGGTGTCTGCAGTGGTGGCCGAAGGGGTAGCTGGTAGTAGGCGATGGTGTTGCCCGATAGCTAGGGGCCTCTTTGGCTAGCTGGCGGGTCGTAGCGCCAGCTAAGGGTCGCTTTGGCATGTGGGTTGCAGCTTGGTTTCAATGAAAAATGTTTTCCTTTAAAACTGGACAAGTTTATTTTATCTAAAAAATGAACGATAATATTTTACATTGCATATTTTATTTATCACTACAGGAAAAACAGTGAAAACCGGCGGTTTTTACCGGCGGTTAGCGTAAAATTACCGGCGGTTTGTCAAATTACCGGCGGTCTAACGGCGGTTCAGTGACCGCCGGTAAAAACGGCGTAGGAAACAAATACCGACGGCCTTTTACCGGCGGTTTATTTTTGCGGCGGTTTTCCGGCGGCCCATACCGCCGGGGATCACCGGAATTTCAACCGTCGGTCTTTTGGCGGTTTAGCCGCCGGTAATGTAACCGCCGGAAAACCGCCGGTCATAGTACCGGCGGTGTTCCGGCGGTAAACCTTGCGTCGTCTGGTTCATTAGACCGCCGGACGGCGCCGTTAGACCGCCGGTACCTTACCGGCGGTTGACGGCGGTTATAGCCGTCGGTATTACCGACGGTTTAAACCGTCGTGCGTCCATCGTAGCACCGCCGGTGACCGTCGGTAAGCCGCCGGTATTCAACCGGCGGTTTAATAATAACACCGGCGGCTTTATCTTGCCCGTCCGGTATCGTAGTTTCCGGCGGCCAAACCGCCGGTTAGCCGCCGGAAACCTGTAGCACCTGAAAAAAAAAAATTGACAGCATCCCCTCTATTTGAGGGAGGTTCACCCTAAAGTCTAAACCTGCAGAAAAAGCATATATATGTTGGGCAACACGCCGCTATATTCATCACAACCAGAAAATACAAAATTCATCACAACATTACAATCACAAATACACAAGATAGTTCATGTTAATGTTACAATCACAATTTCAGAAGTTCCCAAGTTCTAATTAATACATTCATCAAACATAATAAACATCTAATCATCATCGGTATCCTCACTGTCTGCAGATGGCTGCTCCTGTTGGTCCTTCTTCCTTTGTTTTCCAGCTGTGTAGGATTGCAACCGTGCTTGCATTTCATTCTGAGCCTTCCTCATTTCTTCAATCTCTCTAGCTTGAACCCTTTTCATCTCTTCAATCTCTCTAGTAAGTGCTGCAACCCTCTCACTTACAGATTCTTCAGCTCCACTTGGATCATGAAATGCAGAGGTGTATGAACTGCCCTCAATAGCAAAAGCCTGTGAACCCATGCCATATACCCTCCCTCTCTGTCTTCCACCAACAACTTCTGACTATGTCTGATACTCAGAAATATGGGCCGATCCAGAAGATGATCCCTCGCCAGTGGACTGCCGACTTTCTCTAGCTCGTAAAAAATCATCCTGCGAGTTACAAATAGTTATATTAAAATAAATTTTTATTCTAAAAATCCAAAAAATTTTACTCACCTGAGCCTTCTTAGACTTCTCATCAACCCACTGGTGGTCAGCTTGATGTTGATGAGTTCTTGTATGCAGCTCCAATGGTGTTGGCTCCCGACCCAGTTGCTCTTTCTGCAAATTTGATGCTTAGTTATACTAACATAAATATATGTAATAAACCAATTCAAAACACTTACCAGTCGCCGCCTATGTTCTGTATGAGGTACAGATCCACCAGTATGAAGAGAGCTTCCTAAACCGCCGCTGTCAGAGGCTCTGTTCTGTTTATTCTGCTCTCTCATTTTTATAAACTCCGGGGTCGCCCAAGCACTACTCAAATCTGCCCAAACGCCCTCTCCAATCCAATTAGGCCTCTGCCCGGACTTTCTAATGTCCGTGAACATGTCTCTGAGACGGGTCGCTCCTCTCCTCTCAAAATTTGATCTGATCCTCGTGCTGTACTCAGGCAACCACCTAAATTCTTTCTGTACAAATGTAGGCAATATCAAAAAGATTAGTACAAATTAAATCATATATTTGAAATCATACCAAAAAAAAATTACCTGAAATTCTCCAAACCACATATCTCTAACTGGCTTTGGGATCTTCTTCCAGGATAAGTAAGGAGCATCATACTTATTCTTTATTATATCCCGGATCATATGTATAGGTGGCCTTGAAGGATTGAAGCTGCAAGTGACTTTGTTTATCAATAACATGTAATATATCAAAATAAAAACAACTGAATAATTTAAATTGAACTTACTTATCGCCGTCAGGCTCGATGTATTGACGCTTATCTGTTGCTGTTGCAGGATCGGTAGTGCCAACCTCTGGTGGTCGTGATGGTCCACCCTGTTCATGCTGCATCGGATAGGGGTAGTAATATGGGTAAGGGTAAGGAGGGTGAGGACCAGTGGATGGACCAGCAGCCTGTGATGATGGTGGGGGGTAATATGGATAGAATGGAGAAGCATGTGTCTGATCTGGAGAGGGGAAGCGAGGACTCGTCGAGCTGGGAGGGAAGTGGCCAGGGAAGTATGGAGGTACAACAAGAGGTGGATCTAACTGTCCCTGACCCTGCTCTGGTGAAGGCTGCTGGCTTCTGGCAGGTGGTGGCGGTGGTGGTGTAGGTAGATCTGGTGCAACTGAAGGCCCCTCACCTACCTCAGTCTGTGTGGGTACTCTGCTAGTCGTAATCTTCTTCCGGCGGAACTTTGAGGCAAATGATTTACGAGGAGGATCGTCGTCTGAAGCCATCTGCAATATTAAAAAAAAATAATTGAGAAACAGTTAATAAAACAGTTAATAAAGCAGTTAATAAAACAGTTAATGAAGCAGTTAATGAAGCAGTTAATGAAGCAGGTAATGAATTACGAGAAGCAGTTAATAAAGCAGTTAATGAAGCAGTTAATAAAAGACAAGGTGGCAAAATACAATATCATTTCTAAGCAGTAATAAAAATTACAAAACATTTAAATTCTTCAATTCTAAATTACAGAAACTAATCAGAATCATCAAAACTATTTTCATCACTCTCAAGAGTATCTTCACTTTCATCCTTGTTCTCTTCTTCTTCTGAACTAGTTGAACTATTGACATCTTCTAACTCCATTTCAATAGTAGAGGTTGTAGTTGGCATATCCTCAATTTCAACAGGCATATAACTTGACATCTCATCCTCTTGATGTGCAGTTGCTACAATGTATTGTTGATCAATTATTCCCCGTGCTTTTGTTTTTATGACAGCTAGCCAATCTTGTTTGTCTCTGCGACCACTGGGATATTTGCTGAAATAAACTTGAATAGCTTGGCTTGCTAACACAAATGGATCAAACTTTCCGTATCTTCTACTATGTTTAACATCTACTAAACCATACACAGGATGAACCCTTGTGCCTCTATTTTGTACTGGATCATACCACTGACAGTTAAATAAGCATACAAAGTTCTCATCTTCGCCTGGGTATTCCAAGTCAAGGACCTCATTTAAAATACCATAATAATCACACTCATCTTCTTCATGAGTGTTTCCTCTAACACATACTCCACAATTTTCAGTTTTTCTTCCTTCACTCCACGATTTGGTATGAAATCTGAACCCATTCACTATATATATTGGCCAAGTTTTTACTTTTCGCATTGGACCCCATGCTAATGCTTGCAAACCTTTATCGAAACATTTGTTATCAGGATTTTATACCTAAAAATATTTTCAAATTTTAGTATTTTTGATAATAAATAAGATTTAAATTTATAAAAAAAAATGTACTCACATATGATCTGAACCAAGTTGGAAATTCATTTGCAACAGCTTGCTCAATTTCCCTTGAATCTGTCAAAGGCAAATTGCTTACGAAATACCTGGTGACAAATAATACATAAGTATTTTAAATAAACATTACTAATTTATTATTAACATTATGTAAGAACTTACTCTAAGATTGGCTCAACTTCTTCACAGTTCAGTAGTATATACAAATTCGCTGTATTTATTTCTAAATCGTTGAGATATCTTTCAACACATTTGCCACTAGGCTTTCCTTGCCTTCTAAATACTGTTAGTGTAGCATGTGATTGTTCTTCTACATCGAAGTCCATGTTACGACCCATTTTTGTTCTTGTACTCCTTACATGTGGCTCGAAATAGTAGGAGCAAAAGTGAGTTGTTTCTTGAGATAAATATGCTTCACATATCGATCCTTCTGGTCGTGCTTTATTCTTAACATATTTCTTCAACTTGTTCAGATATCTATTAATCAAATAAAAATATGTTATCTTAATTGATTCAAAAATATTGAGTAATTAATAAAAATCTTAACACATTTACCTTTCGAAAGGATACATCCAACGATATTGTACAGGTCCACCAACTCTAGCTTCGTAAGGTAGATGGACTGGAAGATGTTCCATAGAATCAAAAAAACCTGGGGGAAATATCTTCTCTAACTTGCATAGGATGATTGGTATGTTATCCTCGTACCTCCGTAAAGCATTTTCACTGAGTTTAGATGAACATAAATCTTTGAAGAAAATGCTAAGCTCAATCAACGGATTTGATATGTAATCCGGTAACATACTGACTATGATCGGAAGAAGAACCTCCATAATTATGTGACAATCATGACTTTTGAGTCCAAATAACCTTGCAGATTTCAAGTCAACACATCGGCTTATATTTGATCCATAACCATCCGGCATTTTTAATCCTTTAAACCACTGACATATCATTCTTTTTTGCTCTAACGTGAAAGAGTAAGGAGCTTTGGGCTTCATTAGTTTACCGTCAGTTGTTGTTACCAACTCCAAATTTTTTCGCCGACAAAACTCTTTAATGTCCATCCTTGCTTTGACATTATCTTTACTCTTGCCTTTAACATCCATAATTGTATTAAAAATATTATCCAGAAAGTTCTTCTCAATGTGCATAACATCCAAGTTATGTCTTATCAAATTAGTTCTCCAATAAGGTAATGTCCAAAAAATACTTTTTTTAATCCAATTATGTTGAACATCATAACCCGGAAATTTAGATTCTGATAGCATTGGATAATCAATAATTGTTGGAATGTTGGATAGTCTCTGTAGTATCTCATCACCACTTAATCTGGGTGGAGGAGGAGATCGCTCAATTCTGTTTTTAACAAATGCTTCTTTATTTCTTCGGAACTGATGATTAGCATTTAGAAACATACGATGACAATCAAACCAAGTATTTTTCCCTCCATGTTTTAATGTGAAAGCTTTACTGTTCTCCATGCAGTAAGGACATGCTAATTTCCCTGCTGTGCTCCAACCAGACAACATACCATAAGCTGGAAAATCACCGATAGTCCACAGCAAAGCAGCTCGAAGGAGAAAATTTTGTTTTATTGATATGTCATATGTGAGCACTCCTTCTTCCCATAATAATTTAAGGTCATCAATTAATGGTTGCAAATAGATATCAATCTTAGCCTTCGGATTATGTGGTCCAGGTATAATCAGAGTTAAGAACATGAACGGAGTAGTCATACACATCTCTGGTGGCAGGTTGTATGGTGTTAAAATAACTGGCCAACAAGAATACGGTGTAGCTGTTTGACTATAAGGAGTAAAACCATCAGTACATAATCCCAATCTTATGTTGCGGGGTTCAGCAGCAAATGAAGGATGCACTCGATCAAAATGTTTCCACGCTTCAGCATCTGATGGATGAGAAAGAATATCACTTTTTGCTATTTTCTCCTTATGCCATCTCATATGGCCTGCTGAACTCATTGATGCATAGAGCCGCTGAAGTCTTGGAATAATTGGTAAATAAAACAAACGGGAATATGGCACATCTTTCTTTGGACGACGTTGTTTTCCCGAGTTCTGCTTAAAACGAGGTGCATTGCAGCTGCGACAAATAACTTCTGCTGCATCATCCTTATAGTATAACATACATCCATTGATACAACAATCAATCTTTATAGCAGTGAGACCCAGCTTGGATACTAATTTCTTTGTTCGGTACAAGTCTGAGGGAATTATATTGTCAGCCGGATTAGTTTCCTTCATAAGACCAATAACGTTATTAAAACACTCACGGGGAATATTATACTCAGTTTTAATACTTAGCATCCTCACTGCAATGGATAATTCCGAATGCGTACTGCAACCTTCCCAAATTGGCTTTTGAGCTGAATGTAATAACTCAAAGAATTTTTGTGTCTCTGTATTTGGTGGCTCTTCCACATTAGACCTTAAATTATGACCTGCTACATCAAAAATAAGGTCTTCATAGGGTCTACTCATTTGATCTTCATCAAATGTTTCATAAGCTATAGATGAACCAGCATGAGCATCTCTATGTGGCTCGTACTCGCCATGTGATGTCCAAATCCAATAGTTTGGAAGAAATCCCCTACGATATAAATCAAGTTTCACATCATCGGGCTTTAGGAATGCTAGATTTTTATGCTTCGAACACGGACATCTAAACATTTTATCAAGCTGAAAGGAAGGCAGTTGAGATGCAACTTGAATGAAAGTTTCAACTCCCTCTATAAATTCAACTGTCAATCCTTTTCGACCCGGCAACAATCTGTTATACATCCAATATCTCTCTTCTTGGATAGTCATTTGGACGTTGAAGCAAACGTCACCCTACATAGTTAGGAAAACATTTATTAGAATACACGCATGTGCAACGTGTTATAAGAACGCATCTCCTTGTCCTAAACTTGGCTAAATATGCACAAGTCTCTATACTCAAATTCATTGTATAATTAGAACTTTGTTTTCGTCATTAATAACAGTTCCTATTGATATGGTAATTAAGATTTGTGCCATAAACATAACATGCATAACATGTATTAGTGTGTTGTGATTATTTCTTCCAAGTTAAAAGTTTGGACAACCACATGATGATTTAGGATTTAGCAACAACAACAACAAGCCTTTATCCCACTATGTTGGGTCGGATATATGAATCCTTTTTCTTCATTGTGTCTTGTTAAAGGTTCAATTCTCATTTAAATCTAATAAAGGAAGGTCATTTATAATATTTTTAACCAAGTCTTTTAAGGTCTACCTCTATCTTTCTTAACATAAGTCAAATCTAATACATCTACTCTCCTAACTGGATCATCAGAAGGCCACCATTTTTTGTGACAAACCATGTAAACTGACTCTCTAATCTTATCTTCCATTGGAGCAACTCTAATATTTTCATGTATATGCTCATTTCATATCCCGTCTCTAAAAGTAAAGCCACTCATCCATTTGAGCATCCTCATCTTTGCAATATTTTACTTAATATTAAGCTTCTCTTTTAGTAGTCAACATTTTGCACCATAAAGTGTTGCAAGTCTAAACATCATCTAATTGAATTTTCCCTTTAAATTTGAGCGAGATTTTTTTATCACACAACATATCTTAGTGTTTACAATTTAGCCTTTGGTTTTCAATATTTCCTATATTTCCTATAATATTGATGTGTGCAAGAAAGAAAAAATTATCACCTAAACATTACCCTAGTCTTGTTTGCTCTCGGAAGCTTATGTGATCAAGGTTGATGCTCTCACACCTCTCTTTTTTATGGTATTTTTGAGGAAATTTATCACCTAAATTTTTATTTCACACCAACTCATTTTCTTTGGCAATGTACATTTTTAAATGCATTCTGTTATATGAATGATTTTTACCCCACAAAATGAGGAATCTCTCTCGCTCTCTCTCTTAACTCTTAAGAAATATGCATTCGAATCCACACTTCGTCTTCTTCTTCTTAAACCTAATTGCTAGTAAGATAAATGAGCTTATAAAGCTTGAAGTACATTCCATTTGCTAATTTAGTTATAATATCCATTTCATTTATAAAGCTTGAAGTAAATTCGGCCGGAGAAGAGATCGACGGTTACCTTCGGTTAGGGAGTAGGTTGGTGGTCGGAGAAGAGCTATCGGCGGCCGGAGTTGATCTGTCGGCGGCCAGAGAAGACACGTCGGCGGCGGAGTCGATTCGGGGTTCAGGAGGGGTCGGAGGCGAGCTAGGGCAGAGCGACCGAGAGAGAGAAGAGGGAAAAAGTGAAAATGAAATGCGAGGCGCGGGTGTTCATTTTAGGGCTTCTACCGGCGGTGTACCGGCGGTTTGTGCCGTCGGTAAAAATTTACTTATCAACGACGGCCACACCGTCGGTAAACCGCCGGTCCGTATTGTAGTCCGGCGGTTTAGCGACGGTTATATAACCGCCGTTAGTACCGGCGGCACAATGAGGGATAGGCACCGGTAAGCCGCCGTTAAACGCCGGCGGCTAAACCGCCGCCCAAACCGTCGGTAACACCGGCGGCCTACAAACCGCCGGTTATGGCCGCCGGTAATAGCTGTTTTTCCTGTAGTGTATCCAATCAAACACTAATATTTTCAAAATCATTGTAAAATGAATACTTTACACCTACTTTACTTCCAACAAAAAAAAACCCCCTAGGCATGTGAGAAATATTTTTTTTAACTCTACTTTAGAAAATATCTAGTTTACTTTTAAATATTTATATTTAAAAATATGTTTGAAAATATTTAATTTACTTTTTAAATATTTAAGTTTAAGAAAATACTTTTAAAGATATTTAGATTTACTTTTAAATATTTTTATATTTCTCACACGATTTGCTTTATTTATATTTTAATATTTCTTTCAGTTAAATCTACATAGTTGGACATTATACCGCCCTGAAGAACAGCCTAATGTCCTTTTATTGATTTTAGAGGAAGAAATTATAATTCATTCTTCTAATTAGGGACAACATAGGGAATATATAAATCATCCCGAAGAACGACTCGTATACTACCCTATCGACCCGATTAGACTAATGAATTACCGACTCACTTCCATTATCAAATATAGGGGATATTTGACCTGCCTATAAAAGCAGATCAATTACCTACCTATCCTTTGATTATAAAAATAAATTTTAAAATATAGATAAAACACAAATCTACGTTTCACTGATCTTTCCCCTACTTTAGAAAGAAACTAATGTAGGGTTTAGATTATTATGGGATCTAGACTCCCTATAGGGGCAAGCCCTATAGTTAATTACATCTCCTAAGAGAATACTCTCAATTTAAATGAAGACTAATTGATTCCAACATTATATACAAATTTAATTAGATATTTGGGCTAATTTAAATTTCCACGATCAGGCTTTAGATTATAGACTATAACACTGAATTTTAGAAGAATTAGAATTGATTAGAAGGAAAGTACAGAGAAAAGTGTATACGATCTGGACTTACCACCTGCCTAGAGTGGGCTGCCAGCTAACAATTCTAATCACAACAATTCGCCGATGATGTAAGATTTTAAGATGGCTATATCCTAGGAATCAAGGGATTACTAAAGAATCTAAAATAAATGCAAAGGAATATGCTTACAAAAAACAAAAAATCTACTCGTATGCGAATGATGTATGAAGCAATTGTATATAAAAGAGCTGATTTTATTAATATAAAATTTACATAGTACATCCCGGGTCTGCAGGAAAGTAAGGGTGGCCAGATCCCACCGACAACAAACCTGGGTTCTAAGCCTATAAGAGGGTATAATTAAATACAACTGCTTATGATCTTCAGGCTCCGGGTCTTCTATGTAATTCCAAAAAGGAACGTCCTCCTGAAGGAGGATATTACTTTTTGGAGCCCCATTTGTATATTTATAAGCAGTTGTTTTTAAATTTTTTACAGACTCCAGACACTTTATAGACTCAATCTATATGCAACAAATCTAGGAAATAAAAAACTTTAGATTTCTTTTATAAGTACATCAGTCCCTATATACATTATACTTTGCAAGTAAGTAAAGTACAGAGAAATAAAAGCAGTTGTATAATTATGCATGTTATGAGTGTGTTGTGTACAGTTATAAATACATGAAAGTAAAGACATAAAAGTAAAATACATGGCCCTCGCTTTATTCACTCCGCACTCTGGTGTAAAATAGAAAAGTAGATATGCATGCTTATGCAGTATAGAAAAGTAAGCAATCACATATATGCCCTCTAGGCAAGACACCCGCAAACAAAGCATAACAAACCACCGGCCTAGCTAGCCTAGGCTAAAGTTGGTAGTCCTAGCAAGCATCTAAGTGTGTGAAAGAGGTCGTGTAGCTTGGATAGGTCCTAATGGGTTTATTTGTTTGAATTGCATATATCATTAGGATTGATTTATTACAGGCCCAAGGGAGTTTGGTTAAAGTTTAAGTAAAGTATATTTGGATTTATTAAGAATTATTTCAATTTTAAATATTGGAGTTATTTAATTTAGTTATAAAGAACTTATATATTGATAATTCTCTAAGTGCAGGAAATTATCAATTTATAAGTCCTAGGACTTTCAGAATGAATACCCGTCTTAGATAGAAGATAGGTATTCATTTTGAGAATCCCCAAAATTTATTAAGGAGAGGGAAAGGGGCCTTACAAATGTAATACAACGTGCCCTCCCGAAGGAATCTAGCACGTTGTATAAGGTTGGTAGTTTATTATTTTTTATTTGAAGATCTCCAAATCCAAATGGATTAGTGTCTTCCTAGAAGGAGTCGTGCACAATCCATAGGAGATTTCTTTGTTATTTAAGTGTTTTAAGGGTCTTTAAAAGTCAAAATGCCCAAAGTCCTCTCAAAAGGAATCAAACTTTAGACATAGAAGACCTGAATTCATTTAATCTAAATTAATTATCAGATTTGATTGATTAAGATAAATCTTAATCAATCAAATTATCTAATTAATTTAGATTAAAGGAATATAGATTTTAATTGAATAGTTAATGTATTTTAATTAATAATATTAAAAAATTTTAATTATTAAAGGTTTATTGAATTATTAAAGATTTGAAATTGATTAATTTAGAGATTTGGTTTTAAATATTGGTTGGATACCACCTTTGTTTCACACCGAGGCCGTGAAGTTTATTTCATCTTTCTTGGGGCTAAGCTAATAGTCTCGTAGGCCTGGGTTACCCAGTGGTACCCGGTATAATTAAGTAGCTTAAATTTATTAAGAATTAAAAGTTAATGAATTTTATTCAAAAGAAGTTTGATTTCTAATTTTAAGAGTTAGCTAAGCATTTCTGAAGTTTAAAACAATTTTTGAATTTTTAGGAATTTTTGGAATATTTTAATCATTTAATTAAAGGGTCAAAAATTGACTTTTTTATTTAAGGTTAAATTCTAGAAAGTTAGCATTTTATTAAAATATTTGACCTTATTACGATAAGTTAGAAGGTAAGTATGCTGAAATTGGATTTTTCTGGATTTTATTATGAAGGTTTGAAGTTTTGAACTAGTTTTGACCTACAATTGACCAATCTGCTGACTTTTTGAATTTGATGATTTTCTAGAATTTTTATATTTTTAATAAATAGTAGGCTTTATTATGAGTTGAATGCAACTGAGTTTGATTGATTTGGATTTTTATTTAATTAGTTATGAATTTTAGAAGTTTGAAGTATTTAATAGGATTTATTTAATTGTTTAATTAGAAGGCTTTTGTTAGTTTGAATCCGATTAGACTCCAAAATCTTTGAAATCAGTTCCAAAGGCCAGGAATGACCTAAGGATAGATTCCCAAGTGTTTGGGAATTTATTGGAATTTTTAATAATTATTAATTAATTAAATCAATTAAATATTAACTTTTCTTTAAAATTAAATTAAGGTTTAATTTGTTGTCCAATCAATTTGGTTTTATTTTTCATGAATTAAGGATTGAATTCTGGTCAATTAGAGGAGTTATTTATATTTTTTGGATTTAAACTTGATTTATTACATTTTTTTAGAAGTTTTAGTGGCTTAATTAAGGGTTTGATTTAGTTTTAATTATGATTTGAGTCTTTGTTTTGATTTTGAATGATTGTGATTTCATTTTATGGTTGATTAGGGTTTATTGAGATTGATTTAGATTTTTATATATTTTATTTGATTTATCTAGGTTTATTAGAACAAAAGAAAAAGGCCCTTAATCTACTAGTTGTTATAAGATTGATTAATGTCCAATCAATATGTGTTAGATCAAGGGGTTTATGACACTAGTTTTCTACGTTTGAGTTTCATATCAAAAGGGATATATGAAGTGTATCCTAGATTGATCTAAGTTGGCTAAGACATTGTCCTTAATTGTTGTCCTTAATGTCACTAGGTTGTAGGGTAGCAAATTAATGTTCTCCTAACCCTTGGACACTAATTACAATTACATCAACACAAAACATGAACATTAAAAGTGCCCTAACATTCTATGGAATAAATATAGGGAATCATTGTAGTTATAGGTCATTTAATGACCTATAACCTAAACAATTTACTATAGAGGAATAAATATTTCAAATTAGAATAAGGTAATCTTAGGATATATATATATATATATATATATCCCTAAATAAAAAAATCATTCTAATTTGATAAGAAGATCATGTATAGGTCATTAGCTATTTAAACTAGATTAAGCACGATATTGAAGGTAAATTTTAACTAAATTATACATGATCACCATCTAAACCGATTTTCAGTGAAAGAGAGACTTTACACTGATTCCATAAAACCCTAACATGCAATGATTGAATGCTTATAAGATTTGAATAAGATTTTAAATATCTAATCCAAATAATGGATTAAATATTTGAAAACTCATTTGAGATTGATCTTGAGCTCTGAAAATCTCCCCAAAAATCAGATATTGCCTATACTAAACCTTAGATATCATGCCATTTAAATATATATATATATATATATTTGATTTATTAGATATTCAAATAAAATATAAATTTTAAAATAATGGAAATTAGGTTCAGATTTTATTTTTAAGAGGTAGGGAATTTTATTCCGAGAAAAACGAGTTGCTGTACACAAAAAATAGCTTAATATTTTATTTTATATGATTTTTTGAAGTTTCTGGCTTTAAAATAAATATTTAAAACGGGATTTGCACATGGCGGCGAATGGTTGGTCCACGCGGAAGACGGCGGTCAAGTGGGCCAGTCCACTTAAATGAGTCAGCACAGCAAATTGACCGTTCGATTCCACGGTTCCGATCCAATGGACGGGATCAAATCCCGTGGTTTGATTTCAACTGAAGGATCGGACGATCATCGTTTAATCCCGTGGTTTAGCATGGACGAACAAGATCAAGCCGAATGAAACATTGGATCCCGTAGGCCCAGAAGACCGCGCCTAGCTTAAAGAGTGAGACAATCTTGGCCATTGAAATCGAACATGCGAAATCAACAGTCCTAATTTCGTCTTCTTCACTAGATCAGCAGAAACCCTAGTTTTAGGTTTTATTTCAAACTTCTTATATAATTAATTAAATGGTATGATGACTGAGATTTGGGTGACAGATAACGACAAGAGAAATGGGGAGCAATTTTTAGAGCTCAAGATCATTTCTTAGAAGATCTATATGAAAAACTAAATAAAACATAGGGTTTAGATTTTACCGAGCTAGAGCTGATGGTTTGAGTTGATTTTGTCACGGTTGAATTTGTAGATTGACCACGTATTGAATCCTTGAAGACCCCGAGCTCGGAGAAAGCTTCTACAAGGAATTGGGACGACTAGGATGAATGTCTCTCTCGGTTCACCTTTGATCTCGCCCCTGGTAGCCTCCTAACGCCGGGAAGAAGCTAGGGACGGTTGCTGGGAGCTCCCTGAGCAAAACAAAATATCAAAATGCTCTAGGGAGTGACTGGAATGAGAGATAGCTTATAATGAGGGAACCCGCCTACTTTTGCCTATTCGAGCTGCTGGAGCCAAAAGCGAGGGCCAGGATCACTCAGAGACGAGGCCAAGATGATTGCCAGCTGTCTCTGGCTGTTAGAGGAGTAGAGGGAGTCGTTCCCTTAAGTGAAAATGACTCCAAGTCCCTCTCACATGGAGGGGAGCACTAGCCGGTTGGGTCTTGAGCTGGAGATAAAACAGACGGCTGGGATGAGTTAGGCAAGCTCTAAGAACATTTCAGAATTGATTTGAACGGATGGATTGATATAGTTTGGGGAGAGCATTTGATTTGAAAATGTTGATCATGGAACGTGTTTTGAGCCATTGAGTTGAGCTAGGGACCAAACCAAAGGCTGGATGAGGTCTGGCTGAGTCACAGGAAGTTTCTGGAGAGTCAAGTCCAGGGGCTGGATGTGCCTAGATCGAGTTGAATAGGCTAGGTCGAGTGTGTTGACTGGATGAGTTCATTTGAGTTTCCCATTGACCATTTGACCGGTCAAGAGTGGTCAAAGGGCTGAGGTGGCACCTTGACCGAGCTATAGAGTGAACATAGACTATTAGATAGGTTTGGTTTCAAGAGGATAGGTTGAATGGAAAGATTTGACCATATAAATGTTTCTTTAAGCCCATAGTTGACTGGTTTGGCCAGTCAACTCAGTCAAAGTTTGGTGGGATGGTATCTAGGTAGCCCAAATAAACTGGTTAATTGGATTGGAGGATGGTTAAGGCTTGTGGGTTGGAGTTCGGGATGGAGCCTAAAGGTCTAAAGCATTTCAAATGGGTTTTATTGAGTTAACTAAGTCAAACTCAATAGGGTTTGATTCCAAACAAATTTGAATAGGCTTGACTCAAGTTTAGATGCTGGTTTGAGGGCTTAAACAGGTTAGATAGATCAAGTGGGTTGAAATGATCCATTACGAGCCTTAAGGGGCAATTGGGTCAACTAGGTTGACTGGGTCAACCAGGTTGACCCAGGGTGTGGGTTTGGACTGGACAAGTTTGAAATGATATTTGGAGAGTATTAGAAGTGGTCTCAAAGTCTATGGAGGTCATTTGGTTCAAAACACCTATTTGAACCCTTAAAGGGCCTCTTAGGTCAA
This sequence comes from Dendrobium huoshanense, assembly GCA_016618105.1. Taxonomy (NCBI): domain Eukaryota; kingdom Viridiplantae; phylum Streptophyta; class Magnoliopsida; order Asparagales; family Orchidaceae; genus Dendrobium; species Dendrobium huoshanense. The sequence continues at coordinate 82,566,312 of CM028359.1, read as the reverse complement.
ATCTGTTGACTTGGTCAACCAGGTTTACCCAGAGGTTGGGAATAGGTCCAACAGGTTTGAAATGTCATTTGAAACTTGCTGGAGGTGGTTGCGTTGAGTTTGGAGCTCATTTAGTTCAAAATGACCATTTATACCCCTCTCTCTCCCTCTCCCTCTCTTTTCTCTCCCTCAATCTCTCTCTTCCTATCGTGCTCTAACCCAAAGTCACAATCAATAAATTAGATCTACCCTAAACTAAAATAACACATAATAAAAAAAAATTAGATCTACCCAAATGATTACAACATTACCTCTTGCATTACTACCAAAATCATTCAAAATAACTCTAACACTTCCAAATGTCTAATGAGAACAAATAATCAAAGAAAAACGATAAAAAATTACCTTAAAATAGAAATCTAGGGTTGATCCGAGTGGAGGCGAGCAGTCGGATTGGGTCGGTGGTCGGAGGTCGGAGATTAACCGTCGGCGGTCGGATTGGGGTCGGCGGTCGGAGAAGCTTCGTCGGAGGCAACAAACGGAAGTCGATCCGAGCGGAGGCGACGGCAGAGCGACCGAAACGAGAGAGAGAGAAGGAAAGAGTAAAAATGAAATGCGAGGTTCGGGGTTCATTTATATTAGGGCATTTACAGGCGGTTTTTCGGCGGTCCGGACCGCCGTACAAAATAACTTATGAACGGCGGTCCCGGCCGCCGTTAAAGTGCCGGTTCATATTGATGTCCGGCGGTTTATGTATCGTCTCTAGTACCGACGGCTTAACGTACCAAACCCATCGGTAGGCTGCCGGTAAAAACCGGCGGTCAAACCGCCGGCGACACCGCCGGTAACACCGACGGTCTATAAATCGCCGGTAATAGGCATTTTTTCTGTAGTGCTAGCGCTACAATGCTTGAGAGACTTACATCATGGTGCCCATAAAATGAATATACATTACAGCGCTATAGGGTTTCCTCCGCTGTGGCGCTTACTGACATGTACCGGTTGTCTAATGAATCTACACATCTCTTCATTAACAGAATGTGTCTTTAATGATTACAATTGTAGCATTGCGGCTTTGCTGATGATTAAGTATTATTGTGTCTATGTGGTACTTCATTAGCTTGGCTTCACTAACTTTTATTACCGTGGTACTATACAAATAAAGATTGGGCTTTATGACACTGACTTCTTCGATGCTGTCCAGACATAAACTAGGCTTTGTGGCATTGACTCCTCCGGTGCTGCAGCGCTATATAGGTAGAGACTAGGCGCCGCCATATCTATATTTTGGTGCTTTATAGGTGTCAATGATGGTGTCACGATAATATTATATTTGACGTAGCAACATTATACCAGTATTTGAAAATTATCCCATTTCTTGTATTTTTCTGCCCAAATGCAACTAAAATAATATGTTTTAACTAGCAAATTAACACATAAAATATAATATTATTTGCACTTATTACCCATTAAATACAAAAAAATTATATACCACTTTTATGAAATTAGTGCACTTGCCCTTATCACATATATGTCATATAATATATGTAATGCATGTATATGGGGTTCCAATCAAATGCATTATTCCAGGCATCAGTCTTATCAATCATATTATTCTCAATTATAGTATCATATATGTATGCATTTCTTATAATATCAATATGATATGCAATGTGTAGCTTGCATATCATATAATTCATGTAAATCACATACCTTTGTATCCCTTTTATTAGTTATATCACGTGCTTGCATCAATCATGTCATATCTTATATAAATGTCTTATTATATAATGTCACTCATAAAATCTATCAAATATGCTAATTTCATAGGCATGTAAAAGTTGTATAAGTAAGATTGGGCATTCGACTACATGTTGTGTTTTTTTTATATACAGTTATGCAGGAAAATCCTATAGGAATTAGTCTCAATCATTCCAATCTTATTTTTAAGAATCAGTCTCATATAATATAATACAAGTTTGGTGGCTTTAATGTAAGAAGTCATTACTTCCTACCTATTGGCGTATTATTTCATATCAATAAGTTTATTTATACACCCTTTTTCATATTACTTAGGATTGCACTATAAATCTTATTTAAATAAAAGCATGTTAGTCCACTCTTATGTATAGGCTAACATGTCTCCAACCAACTTGAATTAGTCAATCATTTCCAGTCACACCTTTCTTACCTTTATATTCCCTTCATATAAAATAAACTATAGTAGCCAATATCATGTACAATCAATAAAATTTCCAATATACTTATCATTATACATGTAGTATGCAAAAAAAAAAAAAAAAAAAAACATATTACATTGAATGAACAACAAACATTTGCATGTCGTTTAGTCAATGTCTAAATGCAAAACATTGATTCATGATCATTTTATAATTAATATTATACTATCAGTTTTATTTAAAATGACATATAAGCAAACCTATATTGTTAAATTTTAATATTAATTTGTTAAAATGCTCAGAAATGATGATATCTATTACATATCAAAAGCTACATTGTGAAAAATTGCTATAATGAGAAATAATACATTTAAATTGATTTTAGGAGAGATAAAATTTAAGAAATCAAAATCACTAATAAAAACATAGGATTCATCTTACCTACCTTGATCAAAACACTTTTTCTAACTAGATTGACAAACGAAAATGACTAGGAGCAATCTTTCTTTCTCGGCTCTCACCCTTCTCTCTTCCTATCTTCCATAGTAAGGCATACAAATAAGAGAGGGATAGCTGTAGTAAGGGATAAATGAAATAGATTGAGATGATTTAATATTTAATAACCACCATTCTGACCAAACACCATGATGCTGATCAACTCTCCAACGTTGATGTGCTCCCAAAGAATCTTCTATATTCTCCCATATTCTCTCCACTTGAGACACGACATTGCAGTACGCACTCAATTTCTCCATTTTTCTTCATTTTCCTAAGAGCTATTCTCAAAAGAGGAAGCGCATAATTGTATTATTGAGAATAATATAATAGAGCAATACTAAGGGGGGATTTGAGATGGGGCAACACTGGATATCAAAATGATATCAATGGTGATGGTCATAATTATTGCTTGATGATGGAATGACTACTAATTAGGAAGGGTAACTAAAGGCCAACCAACACACCAAAATATGTTAGAGGTGATGTGGTTGCTAAAGTATGGCTTGGTAAAACATAAAATCATATATTAAACTTTTAATATGTATAAAAAGACATCGAATTTCAATTATTTATATTTTAAAAAATAATAGAACTAATATTTTAATTTGGAGGCATTCTAGGTCATAAATTTGTCATTAAACTAGACTAGTAGTCAATTTTTTATGAGGTAATAAAATTAGAATATAAACTATTCTTATATATATGGTAAATTAACATCAATAATTTTAGAGTGAGAGATGGGCTAATATATTTTAAAAAAAAACATGATCTCTTTTCTCATATGAGCCATGAAGTGATTTTAAAAAGTTTATTGAATGGATTAAGCTTTAAATATTAAAGCTTAAAGAAATCTCTATAAGAAAATTATCAGTTTTTTATGCCAAAATTCACTTGAAAATACTTAAAAAAACCTTTGGTGATTTTCTTTTCCAATAGATTTTGGATGGTGAATAAAAATCTAACTGTATATCATTTCAAGCGACCAGCCAATTTTTTCCTATTGATAGATTTTGGATATTTAATTGGAACTATTATTATAAACAAATTCAATTAACATTATGTGATCTTCCCAACCCCCTCCAAAGTTTAGTACATATAACATTAACGTATCTTCTAATATTTGAATGTCCCTTTTAGATTTCCTATCTATTTGGAGATGAAAAGCCATATTAAAATTCAACTTTTCCCCCAAGCCATCTTGAATGCACTTCCACAACTTGGAAGAAAACTTGTCATCTGGATTAAAAAATGATAACTTTCAAAAATCCATGTAATCTTACTATTCTTTTGACTTATAATTGAGCCAGCTCGTCAATATAACCTATATGTCTTATAGGTAGAAAATGTACTAACTTAATTGATCAATCAATCTACTATCATCCATATAACATCACGGCCTTAGCTAGACTTGGGAAAACCCATAGAAAAATTCATAATAATCTCCTCGCATTTCCACTCAACAGTAGACAAGGGCTGCAACAAATCACTGAGTCTTTGATGCTAAGCTTTCACCATCTGCAAGTGTCACACTTTGAGAAAAATTTTGTTACATCTTTCTTCAATCCATTCAAGTCATGATATATTTTATTGCTACCTAGATGAATCATATATCTAGAATAGTGGACTTCATGCAAAATTTTCTTCCTCAATTCTCTACTAATGGGAACCTACCATAGAACATAATACCCTAATTATCAACTTACAATTCAAGCCACCTTCTTGATTGACTTTGATTTAACCATTTCACATAGTCTTCATCTTCCTTCTAAGTCAACTTAATTCTCTCTTTGAAAAATCAACAGAGTAACTCCTACCTTCACTTCAAATGAATATACCACCTCCAATTCCAGCCTTTCAAGCTTTTGGATCAAAATTTACTCAGAAAGAATTATTCATATAGACTTCTAGCTCAAAATATTTATAACCACATTTGCCTTGTTGAGCAGATAAATGATATCCAGATCATAGTCTTTAATCAACTCCAATTACCTCATTTTCCTTAGATTCAACTCCTTATGAGTAAAGATATATTTCAAGCTCCAATTGTAGGTATAGATCTCACACCTTGCACCATATGAATAATGCCTCTAGATCTTCAAAGAAAACATAATCATCTCCAACTTCAGATTATGAGTAAGATTCTTCTCATGCAACTTAACATGTTTAGAAGCATAGGCAACTACTTTCTTGTTCTTCTATAGCTCACTACCTAAACCTTTCAAAGAAGAATCAATAAGGCGAGTGATTATTTGATTCATGATTTCATCCATTTTCCTTCTTTCTATTTTTTTATTCCAGGTTGATTCTTCTAAAGGGCGGTTCTCTGTTTATTTGTGGGTTGATTCTTTGCTTTGGAATCATTTTCAAAGCTTACAGATGAAAACTTTCTGACATTTGAAACTTTTTGACATTTACATGAAGATGATTTTGCTATGAAATATATTTATTTTTCTTATGTTAATGATGTAACATGTTTGGATGGTCTGAAGCTTCTCAAGAAACTATAATAGCCATTACCAAGAGGATTCATGAAAAATGTTATTTGTAGACAACTGCTATACATATTCTATTTTATATTTTTGGAATGTAGTTTTTTGAGTTCTTTATGCATTTTAGATATTTTAATATTATTAATGTTAATTTGAATTTGATGATATCTATTATAATTTGTCAATGTTATTATAATCTTTTTTTAGAATGTCAACACCAATAAGTATGGAAGGGGATAACATTGAGCTTGTAAATACTACGATTGGAAGACTTGATGATCATCTTCCCTCTTATGTTAGTAGTCAACTTATGAATGAGAATGATACATATAATAATAACAATGATATTGATGAAGAGATTGAAAGGTGGACTAATGAAAATCAAGTGAATAATGCTAAAAAAGCTAATGATATTACAAGATGATGAAAAAGGAAAAAAATATTCACAGTTTGGGGTAATTTTAAGGATGTTATTCTTCCTATTGGGCAAAGAAAGGGAGAGTGTATGCATTGTTAAAAAAACTATTTATAGGAGTTACTAGCAAAACCACCCAATTTAAAAGACAATTGGACCATTATGCTGCTAGGATTCGTGCCATAAAAAATAAAAAAAAATCTTACATATTCAACCAATAAATATAAAGAACTAATTTGCTCAAAGCAGTCAAGATGGTGGAATGTTGACCACCTTTATAAAAAAGTTAAAGAGATGATAGCACATTACATATTAATTAATGAAGAACCATGTTTAGTTGTTGAAAATTTGGATTAAATTTAATTTTGAAGTATATGTCACCTTTTTTTGTGAAGTACTTACGAACAATAATATGCAATGATGTGACAAGTTTATGTAAGAGAGAAGAAAAAATTGAAAAATTCTTTAAAGAGTATTAACAAAAATAGCTTTACTACAGATTTATGGAAGTAAAAAAAATTAGAGAATTTCATATATGACAGTCACATCTCGTTATATTGATTCATAATAGAGGTTACAAAAATGTGTTTTAAGTTTTTTGTATTTTTCACCACCACATACAACTACTAAAATTATTGACAACTTCTACAATGCTCTTTGTGAATGGGTTGTTGAGGAAAAAGTATTACTATATCAGTTGATAATGCATTGAATAATGATAGAGCAATTAAAAGATAATTTTAGAGTGAAAAAAATATTCTTTGGAGGAAGGTTGTTTTATGTCTATTGTTGTGCTCACATACTAAACCTAATGGTGAAGGGTGGTGTAAAAATTGAGTATATTATTTATAAGATTAAGGACACATGAGTTTTGTTAATGCATCTGAAGTTAGGTTAGTCAAATTTTTTAAGGTTGTCTAACAATTACAATTACCTACTAGAAAGCTAGTAATGAATTGCCCAACATGTTGGGACTCAACATACTCAATGTTGATAGTGGCATTGCAGTTAAGGGAAATTTTGTTCATATAATGAAAGAGAAGTGACATATATTTCATGTCCAATAAAGGAAGAGTGAGATAAAATTAAAAGAAGTTTGTGATATTTTAGGATTATTTAACGAAGCTACTGATATCATTTCAGTAACATATTACCCTACAACAAATTTGTTTTTTTCACAAATCTGTACTATAAAGATGCTGTTGGAATAGGGGGAAATTTCAACTGATTATTTTCTTGTAAAGATGACTAAAAAGATTAAAGATAAATTTGATAAATATTTGGATAAATGTAATCTCCTCATGGCATTTGGTGTAGTGATGGATCCAAAAATGAAGTTTGTGTTATTGAGTGTTCCTACCTTATGATATATCATGGCGATGAAAGTATAAGGAATGTGAAACATATAGAAAATCTACAATATGAAATGTATGAGGAATATGTTACAAGTTCTGTAGCACAAATTGATGGTGTTAGCGATATTGTAGGAGGGAGTTCAAGGAACACAAGCAGTTCATTGCAAAGTGTAGAACATCTATCTAACTCTAAAAAGTATGCTTTTATCCTTTGGATTTTCGGTGGTTCATTGGGACATTGGTTTTCTTGAATTATTGGCCTTCCGCTCGTTGAGAACTGTTATAAAAGAAGAGATGATGGATGCTAGAGGCCTTTTTTTTTTTTTTTTGGTTAAAACCCACCGACGGGCTTACGCGTTAATTAGGGGAAAAAATTACACAAGTCCTTAAAGGGAATTCTAGCCCGCTAACGCTCAAAGAGCTACAATCAAAAATAGAAAGAAAACCTAAGAGCCGGAATTCCATGCTAAACAAAATACATTTAGCACTAATAACATTCTAAAATCCCAATCAAAAAACATGGGAAGAAAAAAAAACAAAGACAGCTTAAACTATCAATCAGCACACGAACCCTGCACAAAACGAGCGCGATGCTCCAAAAACCTGCACACCAGGCAAGCAGAGATACAAGAAAAGGATTAAGCCGTCCAACAAAAAAGCAAAAAACAAAAAAACACAAAGTAGCTGAGAAAAAGGAAACTCCCTGAAGAAAGAAACAGCCGCCCGATATCCACACCATCCAGCCACACCCAGCACAACCCATAAGCAGCAAGGATCAAAAGACAGAACAATGCAGCAGGTAATACGAAGAATTTAGCAGGATAACCACCCAGACGGATCCAGCAGAGAACAGCAAACCAACAAAACCACATAAAAAGTCCCAGCAAACCAACAGACAGAGAAAGAAACACCCCAACAAAGATAAACCGAAAATTAACCCAAAACATAGGGAATTTTCCTCATATCCAAATTGATCAAGCCCCGAATCTTACTCGGAAGATTAGCAAAAGTAAGATCAATAATCTCAGAAAAACTAGTACCAAAAAGGGCCAAGGCACTGGCAACAGCATTAATCTCAACATTAACCACATTATAAGAACAATCCAAAGAATTAATTAAAACCATAATCTTTCTACGAATATAAAATAAAGCATGCCCGCAACTAGTACCATCCACGCCCAGCAAAACAGATTGATTAATGTTAAGATTACTCTCCACAACCACATTACTAACATCCAAGCTAACACAAAGGGAAAGCCCATAATGCACAGCCAACAAAAATCCTTCCAGGTTATCAGCCGCCACAGACATCCCAGCAAAACCAACAATGTACATCCCTTCAGAGTTCCTGATTAAGCCCCCAATACACCACTTGTTCTCAGCCAACACAGTATGAATATTCAGCTTAAAACAATTAGAATTGGGAAAAGACCAATAAGAGTACCTATTAACCGGGACAACATTACCAACAATCCCAAAAATCTCAATAGAAGAGGGAAATTTATCAAAACTTTTATAAGATAATAGATTAGCCGAGAAAAGAGCAGCAATTTTATCCTTAATTCTCGCAATAATATTAAGATGGTTCATCCCAACATTATTAAACCGAGAATCATTACGAGCTAACCAAATAAACCAAATAATAAGAAGAGGAATAACATTACGGACATGCCCCTTCACTCTAACCATCCAAACCTCAAGCAAATTAAACACAGAACAAGTAGGGCCACCACCATTAACATGAAAAATCTCCTCAAAGTAATTCCAAACCATAACCGCAATCGGAGAAGAAACAAACACATGATGAATTGTCTCTAAGTTAGCACAACATTGACATTTAGAAGTAATACATAAACCTTTTTTTCTCAGCATATCATCAGTAGGAACAAACTTCTTAAGAACTCTCCAATTAAAGACAGAAACCGTGGTCGGAATACTCTTATGCCACATCATTTTAAAAGATTTAGAAGACAACTTAATATTTCTAAACACATGCCAAGCTTGTTTAGTAGAGACAAGACCATCTTTAGTAAATTTACAAAGCAAAGCATCTTTAGCACAACGATTAATAGAAATATTGGTAATTAACTTGATAATGTGATCCGGAATAACAACAGAAAGCTTTTCCATATCCCACCCATTGTCAGAAAAGAAAAAAAATCACTTTAACAGTACTTAAAGTATTAGAGCAAAGGAGATCATCAATAGAAAAACCATTAATCCACCGATCTTGCCAAAAGAAAATATTACCCTCCCCTAGGCCCCATGCAAGCCTAGGTTCAATCATCCACTTAACTTTCAGCATACAGTGCCAAACAAGAGAATTACCATTAGCATAAAAACACATAGAGGGATGAGAATCCCCACAGTACTTGGAGATCATAAAATTAGCCCATAACGAACTATTAACCCTTAAATTATACCATAATTTACAAGAGAAAGCAGTAGCCATATCAAGCATAGACTTGCACCCCAGATCACCTTCTTGAAAAGTACCACAACACTTGGACCAAGACGACCAATGGATTTTAGAATTGTTAGAATTACCCCTCCAGAAAAATTTGTTGAAGATCCTATCAATCCTCAAACAGACCGACTTAGTAGGAAACAACACTTGAAAAGAATAAACCAAAATAGAAGCAAGCACACTTTTAATAAGAACAAGCCTACCACCATAGCTCAAGAACTTAGACTCCCAAGAAACCAATCTATTACGCACCTTAGAAATTAAATCATCAAAGAGAAAAGACTTCTTTCTACCTTTGAATAAAGGAATCCCTAAATATTTAAGAGGCAACCTAGCTTGGGAGAAACCAGTAACCACCTTGATATCCAAAATCCTATTATGAGAGACGTTCTTAGAAATAACAAAACCACTCTTATCTTTATTAAAAACAAGACCACTGATAGTTTCAAAATGATTAAAAAGCCTCAACACTTTAGAAATTCCATTTTTGGACGCATTCATAAAAACAATGAAATCATCAGCAAAACATAAGTGAGAAATCTTGATGCCACCCATAGTTCTATAATAAAGATTAGGAAATTTACTAAACAAATCATAGATTCCTCTAGATAAATAGTCCACAGCAAGAATGAAGATCACAGGAGATATAGGGTCTCCTTGCCTCAAACCGTGGGTAGATTTGAAAAAACCATGGCAGTTACCATTCAAGATAATAGAAAAGAAAGGGCTTTCAATACACGTGCGTATAAGAGAAATAAATTTACAATCAAAACCAAAAAACTGTAACATTTTATAAATAAAATTCCAACTAATATTGTCATAGGCCTTAGCAATGTCAAGTTTCAAAATCATGTTTCCCCCTGTAGTTTTAATGTCCAAGTCTTGGCAAAATTCTTGAGCAAGCAGAATGTTATCAACTATAGCACGCCCCTTCACAAACCCCATTTGATTGGGAGAAATAAGTTTAGGAAGAATCAAAGAAAGACGATTCACCAAAATTTTTGAAATTAATTTATAAAAAACAGAACACAAACTAATAGGCCTAAAGTCATTCCAAGAATTCACCTCAATATTCTTAGGAATTAAAGCTATAGAAGTAGCCGAGAAAAACTTAAGAATAGGAGAACCATTAAAAAAATCAACAACAGCACTGTAAATATCGTCACAAACAAAATGCCACGTATGTTGGAAGAACTTAACAGTAAACCCGTCAGGCCTAGCAACCGACTCAGCATTCATATCAAATAACATATCCTTAACCTCTTCCATAAGAGGGCATATAGATAGAGATACATTATCCTCAGTGGTCACCCTATTCGGTATAAACGAATGATCATCAATATCAATAGGACAAAAAATTTTATTGAGATGATTTTGAAAAAAACTAACAGCCAGATTAGCAATTTCCTCATCATTATCAGTAAAGGAACCATCCGCACGCGCAATTTTGTGAATATCGTTAATAACGCATTTTTTATTAACCAAAGCATGAAAATATCTAGTATTATTATCCCCTTCCGCCAAATGTTTCATCGCCGCCTTTTGTTTCCAGAAAATCTCTTCCTGACATTGGAGTTTACTGAGGCACATCTTAGCCTCCTTAAGGGCAGCACAACTAGCATCCGTAGGGTTCAATTGACACCAGTCTTCAAGCCCATTAATCCTCTCTTCCGCTTCCTTTATATTGGCAAAAATATTTTTAAAAATATGACGATTCCACCAATTAAGGACCAATTTTAATCTTTTAAGCTTGAACCAAAGCCTAGCAATACCGCCAATAGAATTATCAGGGAAGATAGGCGCCATCCAATTATTATGCACAATATTAAGAAAAGAATCATGAGAAAGCCACATGTTCTGAAATCTAAAATGAGAATGCAAACCCCCTCTAGTACAATTAACATTAACAAGAAGGGGGGAATGATCAGAAAGAGTACGACTCAAGTGCACCACCTTAGAAGCATTAAAAACATTAACCCAAGCATTATTAAAAAGAACTCTATCAAGCCGTTGCCAAAGATGATCCCTATTCCACGTAAATTTGTTGCCAATAAAACCAATGTCAATAAGATTACAGTTCATAATCATGTCATTGAAATCCTCCATAGATTGAAAATTAGGGTGAGATCCCCCAACACGCTCAGAAGGGGTAGTAATAGCATTAAAATCACCACCCACTAACCAAGGTAGAGAGGACATGCTATAAAAATTCTCAATTTGTTCCCACAAAGCTTTTCTACCAAAACGAGAAGAAGCAGCATAAACAAAAGACGCAACACATTGAAAATTTAAAGATTCAATATTACAATGCAACACTTGAGTATAATTACCAATCACATCAATCCTAACAAAATCTTTCTAGAAGACCCAAATTTTGTTAGAGATATTAGCAAAAGCCTGATGAAAACCCAAAAATTTAGCAGTAGAAAGAAGCTTATCCATGGAAATGAGAGGTTCAAGCAAAACAAGCACAGAAATGCTATGGATGCGACAAAGATTTTTAGCCCTAAGTCTAGAGGAAGGGAATCCGATCCCCCTCACATTCCAAATAATCGTATTAATCATAATAAAACAGAATTAATGAGCAGTATGTGAACGGGTATTTCTAGGTGAAAGTAAAATAACATTTCTAGGTTTTTTACCTCTCTTCCCACGGCTTTTAGTAAAGCTTAAATCATTGTCCATTCTAGCATAACATTTAGCATTAATTTCAATTTCCGTATCAGTAAAAGCATCACAATTAAATTGTTCAGTAAATTGAAAGCCATTGTTATTCTCACCAACCAAGTTCTCCGTAGCTGAGCTTTCAGCTTCCAAATGCAGCACACCATCTTCCTTCGTAGAGACATTCATCTTAACATTATCTGACAAAGTATTCTGTAAATCAACATCAATATGAGGAGTTATATCAGAAGAACAAACAACATTTTTCTGCACCAGAGGATTATCCTTAGTAACATGAGCAATACTATTATTAATGAAAGTTTTTTCCAATGAGTTAGAAGAAATAACTTCCCCTTCCTGTAAAATAACCACCAACTCATCAGAGCTTTTCACAACATCAGCATTAGCCCATATATGATGGTCTAATATATTGTCATCAACAACATTAACAGGACCCAAAGGAATTTGATCCTTAATACCTTCAATGTCAGAAAGAACACAATCCTGATTATTAATAACAGGTAAAGTATTGATCGGACCCGTAGATGTTTCCCCCTCATTTTCATCATTTTCAGCACCATGAATAAGAGTGTGAACCTCATTACCCTTATGCACCTTACTCACCTCATTTTCCATAACAACCCTAGCATTTGGAACATTTTTCTCCTTGCGTAAATTAGGGTGCAATCTAAAGCATTCATTTACCCCATGACCATGCATTCTACAATGCGAGCAAAAAATAGGTAAGTTTTCGATTTCAACCTTTTGGAAATAGCCATTGTTTTCCGATCCTAGCCAAATTTCTTTCGGATGTTTTTTAGTAACGTCCAGTTCAACTAATATTCTTGCCACAGACGGCCTCGAGAGAGAGGCAGTGGCTTGATCAGTCTGCAATGGCCGACCAAACACAGAAGCAAGGCCAAACAAAATATGCGAATTAAAAAAATGCAGTCGGAGATTAGGAAAAGCTAACCACACAGGAGCTATGGGAGATTCTTCCCTGACATCAAAATCCGTTGACCATTTGAGAAGCCTTATTTGGCATCCCTGAATATAATATGACCGACGAAAAAAAATTCGACTGTAATCGAGATCATTAGACAACTGGACGACAACATGTTTAGAATCAAGCAAACCAACAGTAAAAAAGCCAGACAATTTCAAACTGAAGAAAAATTTTCTAATAACATCCATATTTGGCCTCCGAAGCATAAACTTCCCGACAAGGGTGAAAGAAAATGGAGCTGCTAGCTGATTAACAACCACATCCTCAAAAATCAGAGTCGGACAACCTTTAAAAGTCGAATGCACAAATTTTACTTTGGTGGAAGACGAAGAGGAGCCACCGGAAACCACATCTTTAAAAGACCTAGTTTTACCAGGTAGAGCGGACGCAGCGGCCGGGGAAGACGACGTCGGAACCGACATCGTCCCCCACCCCCACAGAGGAAAATAAAACAAAACTACACCCCAGAACCCCAAAAACAGGGGAAGAAAAAAGAAAATGAAAGCAAAGACCAGCCAACCAGAGAAGGGAACGAGATTACCAGAAAATCAGCAACGGAGAACAGGCCTTACGATGAAAGAACCACAACAGAAAACGCACGCCTCGCACCAGAGAAATCAACTCGAAACACCTCGAAGAGCAGAGAGGCAACAGAAATCGCCTCGAGATCGCCTCGAAGAAGAGAGGCGGCTAAATTTTCTTGGATGCTAGAGGCCTTATTATTGAGAACGACAGTTCTAATGTCATTAGCTATATGCAGAAATCATTTGATAATAAAGGATTGGTTCTGTCTACAGAGGAAGATTTCAATTTTCTTGAAAGGTTTGAGGTAACGCTTTTTCATTCTGTTAGTAGAGATTGTAATAAGTTAGCTCATTGGTGTGCTAACTTTGCTTTGAGAGGAAATTTTTATTGGGATGTTCTAGAACTAAATAAGGTTCCTCCTTTTTTTTTATTCTTTGTTAAAGGAGGAAAGTGATAGGTTTACTATCACTTAGGTTTTTTGTACATTGTTTCATTTTCTTTATATTAATGCTATTGCATCTTCTCAAAAAAAAAAAAAAAAAAAAAAAAAAAAAAAAAAAAAAAAAAAAAAAACTCTAAAAAGTATAGTTGTTGGCATGATTTTATCTTATATATTTCATTCAAAATAAGTAGAAGACCTATTAAATCAAATTTAGACAACTACTTGGTTGTAAGTCCATTTCTAATATTGTGCATGCTTTTTCTCATAAACTTTGGTTTGGTTTTAGATCTAACAACATTTTATGGGCTCAATTCATGAAGGTTAAATACTGTAAGGATTTTAATCCTCTAATGTGCCACTACAAAAACTCTGACTCTTCTGTTTGGAAAAGACTTTGCAAAGTCAAATGAGAAGCTGAACGTTTTATTCAATGGGGTATTGGGAATGGGGATGTTTCGTTTTGGCAAGATAATTGGATGGGAACTTCATCAATCGATAATTATCTTAATACCCATAACATTGCTAATACTAAAGTCAATGAATTCTTTTTTAATGGGGAATGGAACAGATGTAAACTTCAGGAGGTGGTCCCTCATAATATTATTGAGAAAATTGTTCAAATTCCTTTACAAGTTCAGTCTAAAGATAAAATCCTGTTTAAGTTATCTGCTTCTGGTAATTTCAATTTTAAAAAGGTGCGTGAAGCTATTAGATTTAAAGGCGATGTTTCCCACATATTTGGTTCTCTTTGGCATAACACTATTCCTTTATCCTATTCTTTACTTACTTGGAGATGTCTTAAAGGGTTTTTGCCTATGGATAACAATTTATGGAAGAAAGATTTTAGTTTTGCTTCTAAATGTCAATGTTGTTTTAATATTGAAAGTATTCAACATGTGTTTGTTAGTAGTGTTATTGCTCGTAGAGTTTGGTACCACTATTTTAACTTGGCCGATTTGGACACATTCAATGCACACTGTATGTTGCCGGAGATCCTTAAAATTTGGTTTTCTAAGGGTAAAGGACATATTCACAACTTAATTCCTATTATAATTATTTGGTACATTTGGAAAGCGAGAAATTACTCAAAACACAATGAAATTAAAATTTTTGCTAATCAGATCATCACCAATGTTAGGAATAAGGTTCTTAAGTTGATTTCTGTAAATCTTATTTCGTCAAAATTTTTTAGAAATTGTAATCCGCTGGCTAGTCATTTTGGTATTAACAACAACACTACTATTGTGAGACAGTTGGACCGTATTGTGAAATGGTTGAAACCTAGTCTTCCTTATATTAAGCTGAATACTGATGGGTCGGTTGGTGTTAATTCTGCTGGCATGGGTGGCATTTTTTGTAACTTTATGGGTAACCCTATTGCCCTTTTCGCTGGCCCTCTCAATTCGGTCTCTGTTTTGACTGCTGAACTGTTGGGGTTATCTCATAGCTTAGATATTTGCTTTAGATTGGGTCTTCATCATGTGAATATTGAAGTTGATTCCAAACTTGTTATTCATACGATTTCTGATAATACTACTGCATATCCACAGGATTTTTACACTATCAGGAAAATTAAGACGTCTCTTTCTATGCTTAACTTTAATATTTCTCATATTTATAGTGAAGGAAACTCTTGTGCGGATTGGTTGGCTAATTTTGGTTCCAAGACTGATTTCTTCCAGGAATTGCCTGAAAATAATCTGCCTTCTCCTCTTAAAGGCATGATTATGCTGGACAAAATTGGACTTCCTTATATTTGGCATGTTTGATTGTTCTTTTTGTGTGTCTTTGATTATTGTGGTTAGCTCGTGTGAGCTGGTTTGCTTTGCTACTGGTTGCTGGACGTTTGTCCCTATTATTTTGCCTTTGCTGGGTGTTTTTGGCTGCTGATATGACTTTTTACAATTCATTGCTGCCTCTGATCGAGAGGTTTTCTTTATAGCAACAGTTTCATGTTTATATTTATTTGATGGTGAGTCTTTTGATTTGGGATTTCCCTTATTGCTTTCAGGTCTGTGTTAATAATGCTAGCTACCTTATTGGGGGATTGAATCAGTTTTGGTTAATGTGGGAGATCCATACTTATCACCTGGGTAGTCGTTTGTTTTTTATTTTACTTTATAATAGACATGCTGGTATTACTGAAGTTATCTGGATTATTGATAGTAATTCTATTTATGTTCTGTGTATGAATGGATTTCATATGAGGAAGTTTTTCTATGATACTGTGGATATGAGGGAGGATGTTATTCAGCTGATTTTTCTGGCTGGTTGGAGAATTAGCTATATTTATTTGGCTCTGCAGGGTATGCTGGGGTTATTTTATACTCATAGTAACAGTTTTTCCAACAAGCATATTATTGGGTCCTTTTACTGTGTTATTTACTATCGTTTTAATATTTCTTTTTGGAGAGTATCTTGCAGGGAAAATTTATCTTTTCGATTAGGGAGCTTCAATGATCGCAAGGTACTCTTGGTTTGTATTTTTCAATGCCATTTTAATTTTCATCAATATTTTTGCAGGAAGAATGTGCTGAACGGGGTTAATCTGTTCTTCCTTTTTTGGGTGCTGTCTACTCACAGACCGAGATTTTTTTGATGTTTTTTTATGTAATATTAGGAAAAGGAACCACGGGCTCTTATGTTTTATTTCTATTTTTCTTGTAGCTCTTTTGAGCAGTAGCGAGCTGGAGGATCTTTCTAAGAATTTTGTAACCAATTTTTGGATATTAACGCGTAGGCTCCACAGTGGGTTTTAACAAAAAAAAAAAAAAAAAAAAAAAAAAAAAAAAAAAAAAAAAAAAAAAAAAAAAAAAAGATAGCTACTTGGAAGATGGCTTAAAACTTTGTAGTGAAGGGAAAAATTTTGATGTGATAACATGGTGAAAAAACAATTAAGCCAAATATTACATACTTTCAAGGATGGCTATTGATATTTTATCCATCCCTATTAGTACAGTAGCTTTAGAGTCCACATTCAGTGCTGGAGAAAGAGTAGTTGATACATATTTATCAAAATTAGGGGTTGACATAGTACAATCTCTTCTATGTGGCTCCAACTGGATTAAATGTTACTATGGCTTGAAGGGATGGGTTAAGGTAATAATTATACATACAACACATTTATTTGGTATCCCAAACACTCACACATGAACATTCAATTATCTTTTCTTTTGTAGGAGGAAGCAGAGAATGAAGAGGTAGAGATTGTATTACCGATTATATGAAATTGGTGCAGTTTAGTGCTTAATATTGTTTGTTACTTCAAGTAACTTGTTTGGTCCTAACACATGTTCAAATCGATGTAGCTTAGTACTTAATGTTGTCTGTTACTTAATATTAATGCAGTTTAGTACTTAATGATGTTTGTTACATGCCATTGTTACTTCTTTAATAAAATTCGGAGGTCAGAAGAGATGATTGCTAGTATTGAAATCGATGCATATTGATGTAGGTTCAATAGTCTACCATATATGATATAGCAGTTATCCAAATTTAATTCTCAATATCTTGTTAGAATCTATCGTGATATTTTGTTCCCATGACTTCATTTTGAACTGCATTTTGTAACACATTTACATTTCATAAACCTTATTTGTGGCACAGGGACTCTGTAGGTGTGTAAAAGATATTGTTTTCCCTTATACCTTTTCAAGAATACCCTTGCCCATATTTTAAGTTTCTGAGGATGCTGAAGATTAATATATTGAAGGCTGAAATATGAAACATCATGGAGAAGAGTGTTTGAAGAATTTATCATTTATTAACTTGTTTGCTTTGTTATGAAACTTTCTCAAAGATTGTAATATTTTGAGTTAGATATACTGGAATGGTGTGCTGATGTAATAAAGTAGTAAAATTTAAGTTTTGTTTTGTTTTTCTTTAATATATTTTTTTTGTATGATGTTTATTTATTTTATTTATAATTTATTGTAGTTATAATTTGATGTCATAGAACAAAGGGATTTGCATATTCATGTGATAACTAATTGCATTATGTGCTATTGTTTTGAAAAAAATGAGAATGAATAAAAATATGGAAAAAATAGCATTGTGATTTTGAGCAAAAATGGAGAAATGAGAGTAATGTATTGCAATTTAATTTCTATTTTACCTTCAATTTGATGCAAGTTAATTTGTTTTAAAAATAAATTTATAATTTTTAACAAAGAAAATGAGCCCAATGAACGAGTCAAGCTCGAGCTTTTTAAACGAGCTCGAGCTCAATAAATGAGCCGATCTCAATAAATGAGCCAAGCTCAAGCTTCTTAAACAAGCTCGAGTAATCGAGTCGAGTTTGAGCTTGATTTTTTTAACAAGTTCAGTTTGAGCTCATAAAACAAGCTCGACCTCGAGCTTGAGCTTAGTGAAAATTTAACGAGCTCAACTCGATAAATCAATTACTCGACTTGTCTCGTTTACACTCATATCTTGAACTATAAAGCACAGACATTACATGATGTGTCACAAACATGCGATATAGCATAACTGTAAAAATCAGGATAAGAAATGACGCGTGAACATTATATTTTATAAACTATTAATATATATATATACTTCATAATAGAAAAATAAACACTATTAATAATAAAAAAATAAAAGCTTCATCACATGAGCAATTAACCTTTCAATTATCACATATTTTCCTTACAAAATATAAGAAAACTTCCAAAATAAAAAAAATAATGCCCTCTTCAAACTAATTGAAGTTGACGCAGTCCAAGTTATAGTCATTATTAGCACTAGCACTTGTACCCTCTTTGATGACAAATTCACCTTCATCTAAAAAAACAGTTTTCAAAGATTGTTCATTAAGAGAGAGATTAATAACTTCTAATATTTCAATGTCATTATAACTTATAATCCCTGCCAATATCCCACACCTTAATCTTTCGTTGAATATATTGTAGGTTCCTCTTAGATAAACGACTAATATTTGTATGCATAAATACTAAGGTTTTGCTTGGGATGACTTTTTTATTACTTCTTAAAACAGTTTTTTAGTAAAAAAAATTAATTTTTATACTAGAAAGCTGTTTTAAGAAGCAATAAGAAAGCAATCCCAAACAAAGCCTAAATATTCGTCACATTGTTGATTAGTGATCTTGCCCCTCTTAAGTGAATTGATAAAAGAGTATGTACGCCAAATTATTTCGCAATATGAATACAAAATTTTTGCAGTCGAGTGGGACGAGAATCATATACATCCACAAAATCTTTTGATGTATTGCGCCTGCAATAGCTATGCAATCATGATTTGCAAAAGCACCAGTAATTCCAAAGAATTCAGCAACCTTTGAATTAACCTTTGATATCTCTTTAATCTTTAAGAAAATTCTCTTCGAGCATGTGTTCCTTCAAGCATATCTAAGCAAGTAAGCTCATCCTACACTATGTTCCTATTAAAAAATATTAAAAAATTGAGTACAAGGCCTTAGAGATCGATAGCTCACTAATCCTCAATGAGCTACAATAAAAAAAAAAAAAACAAAAAGAATCTAAGAGCCGAAGATCCCAATCTACTAATAAAAATTAATAAATGCAATAAAAGGAAATAAAAATAAGATCAGCAAGAAGCCAAACTCAAAAGCAGCCCGAAGTTGAGATTGACATTTAGCACATCAAAAAGAAAACTATAAAATTGCATGAAAACCATCCATAATTCCACCACCATGACAGAAAGAGCTAGCACCACCCCATAATCAACCAATCAGACATAAACACTTGCAAAGGAAATAGAAAAATAGCCAACAAAAAGAACCAGATCCACCATCTATTACTAGAGCAACCAATTGAAATAAAACATACCAATGTATTCAATACGCTTTAAATGATTCATAATGCACCTAAAAAAATAAAACAAAGAAGCATTATTACAAAACTTGCTCTTAATGAGATTAACCAGCATTAAAGAATCAGACTCAATCCAAACATTCTATATACTTAATCGGGAACAGGGATTAAGGCCTATAAGAAGAGCAGACAATTCAGCAATTCAGCAACAATAACATTGCCATTATACATTGTCAACAATTCTATCTTTTTTTTTTGGTTAAAACCCACCAGTATGGGCCTACGCGTTAATATAAAAATCGGTTACAAGGTCCTTAGAAGGATCCACCAGCTCACTACTGCTCGAAAGAGCTACAAGATTAAAAGTCAAAATAAAACCTAAGAGCCAGTAGATCCTTTTTCTAAAGATACAATACAAGCAAACATGCAAAAATAGTCGGGCTGAGAGAAATCAGCACCCAAAAAAGGAGATACTCATTATACCTATTCAGCTCTGATCTCCTGCAAAAAATACACAACAAGCCAAAAAAGAAATTGAAAGCACAAACAGAGAATACCTTGCGGACCTTATAGAGCTGAGCATAGATCATGATATCAAACCTGCAAGGACAACTCCAAAAAAGGATGAGGTAATCACAGCCAAAATAAAAATTCTCCATATCAAGCTTCCCAGCCATAGTTAACATCCCCCACCTCCAAAGATAATAGAGCCACCCCACCCCAATCTTCTTCAGGGAAAACAGGTTCCATAAGAAAAACCCATCCCGATTCGTAATACTCGTAAAATGCACAACACTAAAACCATCCAGCCAACCATCCATAGACCTCAAAACACAAACCCAATCAACACCTAACATGAAGCTGTAAACAAGGCACCTCCAACCAACAGAAATACAACCCTGCACCAAAACAGAAGCCATCCACCGCTGCAGCAAAAACCCAGACATAGGAGAAATTAAAGGGTAGCAAAGAACCCAAAGAAACAACCCAGCAAAAGAGAAAACAGAGAAAGAAGAAAACATGACACCACCAGACATTAACTGCACACCACTAAAACCATCAAGCCACCCAGCCAAACATCTCCACACACAAACCCACTCACTTAATTAACCTACTTTGTATAATTTTGTAGCATATTCCAATAAAGGTTTGTGTCCTCCATCCATCTTATGATATCATTATCCTAGAAAATAACTAAGGAAATGAGTTGGCCGTTTGTGTGTTTTAATCATCTATTGAAATTTTTTTTAGAGAAAACTCACCACTAGGTTTGCGTTAGTAATAAGGAAAATTACAAGTTCTTAATAGGGATCAAATGCTCACTTCTGCTCATGAGAGCTACAATCCAAATTAAGAAGAAAGTCCTAAGAGCCAATGATCTCTTCTAAGTACAAGATAGGCAAAAAACCTAGAAAAATATCTAAGAGAGGCCAGGAGCCTTCCCCCAAAAAATATAGATCTTCAAAATATAGAACTTGAATGATCAAACATGAGGAAAAGATCCTTGCAAAAAGAAGACCAATTAACTATTGATCGTGATCCAACATATTGCTGACTAATAAAACTAAAAAAATACAATATTTTTTTTGTATTAAAAAGATTTTAAATTTTACCAAAAATTCTATAATGTTTTTTTTTTAGTTAAAACCCACAGAGGGGCCTACGCGTTAATTAATGGGAAAATTACAAGTCCTTAAGGGGACCATTAGCCCGCTACTGCTCAAAGAGCTACAATCAATAAAAAAAATAAAAAAACCTAAGGGCCGATTGTCCCCATCTATATTAAATACAAAATTGCCTAGATACATTCTAAGCCGGCACGGAAGGAGTGCCCAAAAAAAAAGGAGAACTAAGGATATCCCATCAGCCCAAGCTCCTTTGTCAAAAACTTCCTCAAGGTGGAAGCAAACCTGCAAAAAAGATAGAACAGAACGAGACAGAAAACGAAAGAACATGAAAACAAAAATACCATTGAACCAAATGGCAACACCAGCGTCCCGATCCAAAAAAGGTAGATCAATTAAACACACCTCCGACAGAACCAGCAGCCTGCAAACCACTAAGAAAGCAGACAAACCAAAATCAGAATAGTTAAACATTAAACAAAAACCCAGTAACCTCAATCCAGAAGAGCCGGGCCTCAAACCAAACCAACCCCCATCTAGAATAACCAAAAACCTGAAGCAGCAACCCGGGGCATACCCACCAGCACAACCAAAACCACCCTTCGAACGCCCAGCCAAATCAAGACTAGGATCCCACGACTCAGCAGAAGGAAATAACATGAAAAACACAGCGAGAAAGACCCAGAAGCCACCAACCAGAAAAACCCCAGCAATAAAAACCCCAAACTTAATGATAAACATAAAGAAAACCAACTTTGTCTAAGTTAATAAGACCAAAAACCAAAAATTCTATAATGATTGTATCTAGAACTGTATAATAGGATATAAATTTTTTAAAAATGTAATCAAGATATCAAAAATTGTTTTTGAGAAAGCCAAATAAATTTCAACGGTCTTAAAAATATATATATATCAACAGTAACAAACTCTGGTTTTCCTTTCGTTCTAATAGTAATTTATGGGCTAATTTTTTGCATGCAAAGTATTGCAAAGAGAAGCATCCTATTGGCTGTTTGAGTAAGAAGACTGATTCTCCTGTTAGGAAACGGTTATGTAACATTAGCTGGGTTGCCGAGCCTTTTATCCAATGGGGTTTGGGTAAAGGGGAGATTTTCTTTTGGCAAGACAATTGGTTGGGTGTGGGTTCGATCGACAGTTTACTTTCTTCTCATACTCTGATTTCTACTAAAGTTAGTTATTTTATTGATAATGGTTTTTGGAATATCAATAAACTTTCTAATCTGTTACCTGAGGTCATTTTAATTCAAATCTTGAATATCCCCTTGAATATCTGTGAGGATGACCGTATTATTTTTAACTGCTATGCTGATGGTCTTTTCAATATTAAAAAGGTTTGGGATATGTTTAGAATTAAAAATGAGGCTTCTTCTATATATGGTAACATCTGGCATAATAATATTCCTTTAGCTTATTCTATTTTGGCGTGGAGGTGTTTTAAAGGCTTTCTTCCTGTTGATGTTAGGCTTTGGAAAAAAGGTTTTTATTTGCCGTCTAAATGTCATTGTTGTTCTGCGATTGAAAGCATTGATCACGTCTTTCTTTATGGTGATATTGCTCAAAAAGTTTGGAGATATTATGCCATGATTGTTAACAAGCCTTTCCATGTTTATAATTTTATTGTTGACTCGTCGGTGAAGTCTTTCTTAACTGAGTGGATTTCCTCGGCTAAGGGTCATGTGCTTAACTTATTGTCTATTCTTATTTTGTGGTTCCTGTGGAAAGCCCGTAATGAAGCTAAGCATAATGGGATTAAGATGGAGGACAAGGTGATTATCTCCAACATTAATCATAAGTTGCTCCAATTAGTTGCTGGTAAGCTCATTTCGAGAAAAAAATTTTGGCAATTGTTTTTGTTTGTGTTATGAGCTGGGAATTCCTATTAGTAATGAGGATTTTGTTACCAGTTGTAAAGTGGTTAGATGGTTAAAACCGTTGTCTCCTTCGTTGAAACTCAATTCTGATGGTTCTGTTGATAATAACTATGCTGGTTTTGGGGGTATAATCAGGGATTTTATGGGCAAGGTTTTGGTGTCTTATGCGGGCCCTTTAACTCCGTGTAAGATCATTCTTGCTGAGCTGATGAGCTTATACAAAGGTCTTTTTATTTGTATTAATAGAGGTTTTGTTAATATTGAAATTGAGGTGGATGCAATAAGTATTATTCAAATTATTAATAATCCTGAGGTGTTTCATCCTCAGTTATTTTACATCCTCAGGAAAATTCGTTTTGCCCTCTCTACTATGAACTATACTATGAAGCATTTGTTTAGAGAAGGTAATGTTTGTGCTGATTTTTTGGCTAAAATTGGGAGCAGATTGGATGAAGATAGAGAATTTGATGTGAATACTTTGCCTCATATTCTAAAAGGTTTGGTGACTATGGATAAAATTGTATTTCCTTATGTGCGTTCTTTCTAATGTTCTGTGTGGGTTTATTACCTTTGCTTTTGTTTTACTGAGTATGCTGCCTTCTACTCATCCTGTCTTTGGTTTTTTCTGTTCTACTATTCCTGGTAGTGGCTGTTGTGTTTCTCTAGTCTCGGGGTTGGTCAAACCTGGGAGCTGGAAGCTTGTCATTTTATTTAGAGACATGGTTTTAACTTCCTTTAGTATCTGGAATCTGTTTTGGAGGCTCCAATTTTTTGGGTGTTTACAGATTTGGTTTTTCTTATTTATTGGGTGGTGGATTGTTTCTTATGAGCTGAAGATAAACTGTGGGGTTTTACGGTATAACGAGAGATGGTTTACTGTTTTCAAATTTCTCTTCTATTGTTATAATTTGGTTGATTGGAGAAAGGTTATTCATCAGCACATCTTCTGTTTTTTTGCTCTGGAGAAATATGGACATCAGGTGTTTTCATTCTTATAAGAGAGCCGTTAATGTCATATTTTGTTTCAGTTTCAATTACTATGATTTTGATTCTGTTTTTTGGAGATTGTCTTGCAGGGACACTTTATTCCTTATGTGCTTACTTGGCTGCAAGGTTATTTGGGTAGGTTTCTATTTTTTCCTGCTCTTTTTTGGTTTTCTTTTTTGCAGGAAGAGGATGCTGAACGAGGACTTTAAGCTCTTCCTTTTTTGGGTGCTGTATGCTCACAGCCCGATTACTTTTTTATGTACTTCTTGTAATCTTAGGAATAGGAACCACTGGCTCATAGGTTTTGTTTTTTTCTTTTTGCTTGTAGCTCTTTCGAGCGGTAGAGAGCTGGAGGTTCCTTCTAAGGACTCTTTAACCGGTTTTTTGATTTTAACACGTAGGCCCCTTTGAGGGTTTTAACCAAAAAAAAAAAATATTTCATTGATATAATAATAATAATAATAATAATAATTCATTAATATAACATACAATGTTTAATATTGAATTTTGTGAATTAATTTTCCAATAAATTTTCATTAGAGATCAAATTTTATACATATCATTTATAATTAAAAAGAAAAATCATATTTACTTGCCAAGAAAGCAGAGGGCAATTGAGGATAAAAATTCATCTCAGATACATGAAAGCTTCGAAATTCATAAATATAGAACATATTCTACTAGGCATTAACATATAATTTATGCTCATGAGCCCATGATCACAACTTCTAGCACCCTATTGCATGTGTGCGCTAGATCAAAATCATCATAGATCTACAAATGTCTAATAATTGGTTCCTTAATCCGCAAGACAGCAATTCTTTGCGTTCAAGAATACATAAGAGCCAGACATTTTACACTCAACATAAAGTAGCTTTCACGTTAAGGAAAATTAAGGCTTCTTTTAGGAAAGTTTTTTGCCACTGATTTTCTTACTTCTACAAAAATTTTATACTAAATAGCCACTTTAGAAAGCAATAAAAAAAGCTTCATTGGGGAGAACTTTTTTATCATTTTACTTTTCATATCACAATCATAATTTCTATTTGGCTAATATTTTTTCGTTGCTTTCAAAAAAAAGTTTATTAGGGCTGTCAAAATTGGGTGACGGATTGGGTTTGGGTCCAATCTGAAATGAACCCAGCACTATTCGGGTCAACCCGTTTTTGAAAACGGGCTAGTTTTTCGGACCCGAACCCAACCTGTTTTGGGTTAGGGTCAACCAAACCCAACCCGTAACTCCGCTATCCCATAAATCTTCCATAGGTTCGGGTCAGCCAAATCTCATAAATCTGCAGCATACACCAGCGCGGGATGACAGCCACACATAGAATGGACAAGGGGCTGAACGCAGAACGGCCGCGAATGGCAGCTTTGGCCTTTGGGCTTGATGGTTGACGCGAGGGTCGACTGATTTACTCGAGTCACAGGACTGATGACGCAACAGATGACATGACTGATGATAGATGGATGGATATTGAGTCAAGTTAAGATCAATACCGTTAAACGCATTTGTGATTTTAATTGTATTACTTTACCTATAAAGTACTTAGGTACTCTGATTTTTTAAGGGAGAAAAAGAAATCATATTTTTAAAGATATTATCACTGTTTTTCAAAAGAAAACTACCAACTGGCATTCCAACTTTCTATCTTTCGGTGGGAGACTTTTTTTTTTTTTTTTTAAATTAAACCTACAGTAGGGGCCTACGCGTTGATATAATTAAAACTGTTACAGAAGTCCTTAGAAGGCTCCTCCAACTTTCTACTGCTCCAAGGAGCTACAAAAAAACTCAAAATAAACCCTAACAGCCAGAGGTCCCTTTTCCTACAATTACAATAAAAACAAAGATAAAATCTAAAACTGTATACCCAAAAAAGGAAGCTTTCGGTGGGAGACTTGTTTTGATTAAAAGCGTTTTAAACTCGATTCTCATTTACATTTTTCACACTCTTAATCCTACTGGTTCTATTTGTTTGAGAATGGAAAGGTTAATTAACAAGTTCTTTTGGGGTGCTAAAAATAATATTAGTTGTATATATTGGTCCTCTTAGAACAAAGTGTGTGGGGCTTTAAATGAAGGTGGTTTAGGTTGCAAAAGTTTTATGGACATGATTAGAGCTTTTTCTTACAAATTATGATTTTCTTTTAGATCTAATATTAGTCTGTGGGCTCAATTCATGAATGCTAAATATTGGAAAGATAAGCATGCAATCTGTTGCACTTATAAAAAATAGATTCTCTGGTTTAGAGGCTCATCATAAGTTGGCTTGACCTTAATTCGATAGATGGCTCACGTGCCGAGCTAGATAAGCTAAACTTAAGTCAACCTCAATTCAAACTTATCAACTTGTGAGTTATCTTGTTTAAAAAATATTAATATAAAATGTACTTATAATATATTAAGATTCAATAGTTTCAGTCTAAAGTTAAAATTATTTAGAAATTATATCTCTTTTTTATTTCAAATTATTTTTTTATTATTTCTAATTTAATTTTTTAAATTTTTTATCATTATATTATAATAACAACTTAAG
This sequence comes from Dendrobium huoshanense, assembly GCA_016618105.1. Classification (NCBI taxonomy): domain Eukaryota; kingdom Viridiplantae; phylum Streptophyta; class Magnoliopsida; order Asparagales; family Orchidaceae; genus Dendrobium; species Dendrobium huoshanense. Next base: position 82,539,458 of record CM028359.1, on the reverse strand, counting down.
TAAGAATAATATTCTCATTCAAAATAATTGAGAGCCGGCTCAAATCATATAATTAAGCTTAATTAGATTAATTATTCAAGCTAAGTTGCTTCTAAATATTAGGATAAACATTACATGCAATGAATAGAAAATATTTAATAAAACAATAAGCTGCATTTCTATGTTTGCTTAAAGTTAAGTAACAAATCGGAAGCTAACAGATTGATCGTTGAGTGTTTCTCAGCTTGTTACAATGGCATCATGGTAGCCAATTCATGATTGCATACTTTGCTACAAAATTTATAACGAGTATCTGAGTGACCACATTAACAATGATGAAACTCATTTAGCGAGCATTAATAATTAGTTTTACAACCATTTGGATGGTCATGAAATAACTATCAGCCAGTGCTACAATTTATGTTATTACTGGAGAAGATAATCACAAAACTACAGTAGTTTATTTCTTGTTGTTAAATTGAAAATAATTGTATGTTTTATCTTTTATAGTAATAATCAAAGACATCTAATTTCATTCAATAATATAAAATTATGCGGAAGCTAATAGAGATGTGTATTCAATACTCCAAAAATCATATACAATAGCCGAGAATTATACAATACAATACAATATCCATTCATTCATGACTACAAAAAAATATCTAAAAATAAAATAAGAGTAAAACCTGAGGAATCCTATAACTGATTAGTCTCACACTTCTGATCCTCTTCTTCGTCCTGAAATCATTTACATCACATATAATGAGCTAAAAAGTCTAGCATGTCACTAAATTAATCTTACAACTGAAATCAAAGCACGAAAAAAAAATAGTATGCATAAAATAAGTCAATTCATAACTATAGTCGTTAATATGATCATGAATATTTACAGAAACAGTAAAACACATACAGTAATAGTGAAGCTGGTGAACAATAAACCAGTGGGGTATGAAGGCTAATAAAATAGTACAATTTAGTTTGTCAAAACAAAAAAGCAGAAAATAATCATTCTTAAATCATACATCATAGCAGTACTATCCAAATATCAAAGAAATTATATAAACCAGCAAAGCGGAAGTACTCAAGAAAACTATCAAAATTTATAACAATATAGTACATCACTATCTAGAAATTGCATAAGAGTGTACACATGATATTCAATTATATTAGTATCAGTGCCAATCTGTAGCTTATATCACATGTTAAGTAATAGAAATAATGTGCACAATGAAAATAAATCAACACATTAATCATGAATCAACAGTAACAATATAATAAATAAAAAATAGTAAACTAATATGTAGTAGTGAAACAAACAGTACAATAAATAATATCCGACAAATAGGTCATCATCGATGGCTGCTCCAAAGTGTTGTTGTAGGATCTTGATTTGAATGTTGTTAAAATTGATAAAGCTGCCTTCACTATGGTGTTAGTGAAGAAAAATAAGAAAAAAAAATATGGAGCTAAATTTTAAGTACTATGTTGGTTGTTCTACAAGATCCAAGTCTGTTGTTTAACTCTTTGGTGTTGTTTGTATTTTGGTTGGTCTTGTTCTATTGTTTGTTGGTCTTTGGTTATTGTTGGTTGTCTGAGATGGCTTTGCTATTGGGTTTCTGCTATTTGTTTTGTGCTTCTTGGGTTGGTTGTGGTTCCTAGTTTATGTTGAGTAGGCTTGAGTTGTTGGTTGTATCTTTTTTCTGTTGCTTGGGGTTTGGCTAGTTTTTGGGGCTATTGGTTATATCCTATGGTTCTTTTTGGGTTGGTTATGTCTTTCTTTGGTTGTTTAGGGTTTGGTTGGTTTATGATGTGTTGGTTGTCTTGTGTCTACTTGCCCTATTGGTTGGCTTTTAAATTTATTGCTTTGGTTGGCTTATTGCTCATTCTCTTGGTTATCTTATTTAGTATCATATTTTCTCATTTTCTTCAAGTTTTTTTTTTGTGTGCAAAAGTTGCTTGCTAACTGGTGGATTTTAGTGTGGTGTATTGACTGGTTTTAATTCAGGGACCTTTGTATTGTTCTTTTTCTATTTTAGGTTTGTATCTCTTTATGGTTTTGCAGTTATTTATCCCTTTACTATAAGCCTTTTGGGGTTCTGGTTTGTTTTGGATGGTTTGATGCTTCCCTTGGATCATTATGAGCTTCATTGATTTGGTTTGAGATCCTCTTTTGAGGGTCTCTTTTTCCTCCTTAGTTTTTTCTCTTTTGCTTTTGTAATAGATAGGATATTTGGCTCATTAGATTTTATTTTAAATGTTGTAGTTTATAGAGAGCTTTAAATCCTCTAAGTACTTATACCTTTTTTTTATTAATTAATGCATAGGCACCTATGAGGGTTTTAACCCAAAAAAATATTCTGGCTTCTGTGGTGTTTTTTTCAATAATCGTTGACTCAATAAATAGAGTCACCACTCTTGTATGTCGGCACAATAATTAACTCTTTATAACTCTTAAGTAGTAATGAATCACGAGAATCAACAGAGGATAACATCAAAACATAGTATTTAAAGAAAAATTCGTCGATCCACCATCTTGTACATATATTAAATAGTCTCTAATTAACATCAGTAAATCACCAACATTTACTTGTCTTCAAACATATTATATCTATAATATCATAAAATTAAAAGTAATAACTAATATCCAATCACATGCTCATATTCATTTATAATGCTTGCATTAATAATATAATCAAATTAAAGTGTCAAAACCACCATTCTATGTAATTCATATAAAATGCAATAACTATAATGGTAGCTGGTAAAGTTACAACCAATTAGTCAAAATGTCTGGAATAATTAGTATTATGATATACATAAAGTTACGAGTAGGAATTCACTAAATATGAGAGAAAATATAATAAATCAATTTAAGGATAATCAAACAGTCAAAAGTAAAATATTTGAAAATAGAAATATGATAGAAGTGACCTATAATGATATGAGCAGTTTTCATAAAAACGGTGAAACAAACTAGCAGCTAAAAATCTTGTTTAGCTTTCATTATATTCCTTCTCCTCTCATCCTTTTCTTCTTTACCTGTCAAGCAAAAAATGAGAGAGAGAGAGAGAGAGAGAGAGAGAGAGAGAGAGAGAGAGAGAGAGAGAGAGAGAGAGAGAGAGAGAGAGAGAGAGGCGTGAGTGAAGATATATATATATATATATATATATATATATATATAAACTCATGTTAGTGCCCGGTACCGCACGTGGTGCCCAAGTGACCCAACACCACTTCACTGCATGAAATGCAAGAGTGTTACTATAGAACAAAGAATTATGGTGTTGAAGCTCCACTCTCTGGCACTTCTAAGCATTGTAGCACTCCAACAGGCTAATTTTTGGAAACTTCAAAAATTCATTTTTTTCAAAATAGATTGTTACAATCTACCTATCTTACAAAAATATCATCCCTAATATTTTCACTAAGGATTCAGACAACAAAACTAGTACATAATAAATCTATACTATAAAATTCAAATCAAATTCAAATTAAATCAAAATCTTGTCTAAGAATCCAAATGCAAATCAAAAATCAATTTTAATCATTTAGTCATGTAATTTATTCAATCATAAACCATTCAACATGCATTAAAATGCCATAGTAATTAATAATTCAAAATAAAGTTTCTTATTAGTTGAATTCTCAAGTTATTACCAGTCTTCCAGATACAGTAAATTGTACACAACTGGTATCACTAGGGTAACTGCTGTCGGTAATAGCCTGGTGCAAGAAATTCCCTATAATTGCCACTAATGGTTATGTCATCAACTCTATTTATTGATATTTCAATGTAAGCTCTTCATCTTGCAATCCTATATCCTTTAGTCTGCTTAGACAATCCTACTCAAGAATAAGTTCTTACTCCATATCCTCTTTGACGATAATCTGCTTCCTTATGTCCTTGTTGTCCACACAAAAAACATTATCCATTTAGAAGGTAGCACTGACATGAATGCCTTCTTCCATAATGAATTCAATCTTGATAGCTATTAGTAGGAATTGATCCCCTCGAATCACCTGATTTACTTCTTTTATAACTTACATTACCCCTATCCCAACTCGAGTCATCTATAGTCCTTCTCCCACTTATATGATCATATATGGATGCAGGAACTGTCAAATCATTTTTTATCAATCTATCCCTTTCCACCAAGTCAAAGAAACCTTGAATCCATAGAGGTACTGACAAATGCCTTAACTTCCTATTAAATCATAATAGAAATCTATACTATTTTTCTTTAACAATGAGTATACCAAGCCAATGCAATAAACTCAATTTCATATTACGTGCATTATAGTCTTGCATCCTTATTCCAATCATATAAAAACTTCTTGCATCTATTATCAGGTTGGGAGGTACATATCATATTCTGACACTACAATAAAATATTTCCAAGTAATATTTACATTGATCTTCCCCTAAAATATCTCCCACTATTGTACTACTCACCATCTCTCTGTTTCACCTTCAAATAGAAGATAACTAATGGCACCTTCCTCTTCTATGGGCACTACAAGTTATCGAAGATTTTCTCTATCCTCAGTAAGCAATCTTCTATAACCTGAGGTTCTATAGCTCCTTTGAATAATAGGGGCTTCATCTTATGGAATATATGTAACTTGTCCCCCTCTTCTTTCCTACTTCTAGTTAGCTTGCACTATATATCTTTCATTTACTTATGTCATAACACTACCCAGCTACAAACACTATTTGACTGTATTATAACTGCACTATGTTGTTCATTTGACATATTTTGCTAAACCCGCACACCTACCCACATGCCTGCCCAACCGCCCGCAGCAGCTTGCCCGCTGTAGTTGCCCACTAGCATGCCTAGCTGGCTCCCATGTGCCAGCGATAGCTACTTAGCTGCATGCCGCCCTGCTCACTGCTCGCACGATGATACCAATGAGATTTAAACTCTAAACCTACAAGTATTTCAAGTAGTCAACCAATTTGCTGTAGAGAAAAATGTGCTATAAAGGTTACACTTCTATATTTAAATAAAATATTATAATATTAAATTTTAAAAAAATAAAAAATATTAAATTAATAAATAGTTAAAATAATTTATTAAATTACTAATTAATAAAAATAAGTGATTAAATTAATTATTAATTTATAAACTTATTTTAATTATTAAAAAATACATTAAAACAAAATATTATAGTTAATTATTAATTAAAATAAGTTATTAAATTAATAATAAATTAAACTAAGTTATTAAATTAATAATTAATTAAAATAAATTATTGAATTGATAAATAATTAAAGTAAGCTATAGAATTATTAATTAATTAAATTATGATTATATTATTTTAAAAAAAATCTACTGGAAAATCTGCATGAAAATTAGTTGAAAATATATCATTGTAAACCGCTAAAAATTTGTTGAAAAATATTCCAATGGAAAGCTGCCAAAAAATCCACAAGTAATGGGCGATTTTTTTGTTGTGTTTATCCAATCTTACCCGACTCACAATCAATTCGAATAATTATGGTAACAATTCATTCTTCTAATAACCAAAATGTTAAAAAATCATATAAACTAATAAATCAGAGGTTTTCAAGAGAACAATCAAAATCTATAACAATAAAGTATAATACTTTCTTAAAATTATATAGGAGTGTACACATGATTTTTAGTTATATCAGTATAAGTGTCATTCAGTAACTTATATTATATGCTTAATAATAAGAATCACATGCTCATCAATAGTAAATTAGTACAATAATAATGGATCAAAAATAACAGTACAAATAAATTAGTAGCATTAAAACAACACAATAAATTATTTCCAAGCAATCATACTAGATAAGTAACAAGTTATGGCTTGGGTGATATTTTTTTGCCAATCATTAACAGTTAGCTCTATAAATAGAGTCATCACTCTTGCCCATTAATACAATAATTAACTCCCTATTAGTGAATCACATGAATGAGTAGAGAATAACAATAAATCATATTATTTAAAACAAATCTACTGGCCCACCATTATGTATAATTATAAATCAGTCTCCAGCCAACATCAATAAATCACCAACCTTTAAGTATCTTCACACATATTATTACTATAATATTATAAAAATGACTAACTATTACCCAATCACATGCTCATTTTCATTCATACTGCTGGCATTAATAATATAATTAGATTAAAATGCCAAAATTGATATTCTATGTAATTCATATAAAATATAACAATTATAATTTTAACCCGTGAAATTATGAAACTAACCTGTCAAAATATTTAAAATAATTAGTACTATGATTTATAAAAAGCTATACAATAGAAGTTCACTAAATCCAAAAGAAATATAATAAAATTAATTTGTGAAAAATTAAATAGTCGAAAGCAAAGTCTTTAAAATAAAAAATAGCTTATAGGATACAAGTCACGTACAATGATTTGAGTAATTTTCATAAAAGCAGCAAAACAAAATGGCTGCCAAAAACCTTAATTCTTTTTCCTCCTTTTCCTTCTCCTCCCCTCCTTTCCTTCCTTACCCAAAAAGCCAAGAGAGAGAGAGAGAGAGAGAGAGAGAGAGAGAGAGAGAGAGAGAGAGAGAGAGAGAGAGAGAGAGAGAGATCATAGACTTGGGAGTATGCCAAGGGAAATACCATCTCCCAAGTCTAATTTCATATAAAGATACCTTAAACCTCTTTCCAAGTAAATATTAATCACATAGAGGATAAGTTAAATACCCATAGAGCCAAACTTCCCCCTCCAAATTCATTAACAAGTCATTTAACATTAGAATTCAAACTAATCAATGCATGATTCAATTCATTTGTGTCGATCTTTCATAGCCATTGATGTTGAGTTTTCTATTGTTGATCGGGATCTCTCTTGTTGATTTGCTTAAATTTTAAATTGTTCTCCGTCTTCCCTCAACCCTCAATCCAAGAAAATTTTGTTATCATTCGTCCAAGTTAGAGTCTGAGCATAATTAAGATTTAAATATATTTTTGCCTTATCTTCTTTATGTGATTCTATTTGAACACAATAGAATTCAATTGAGTCTCTTTTTTTTTTTTTTTGTATGTTCATAAGAATTCAATTGAGTCTCATTACAACCTATTAACTACTATAATCATAGACAAGATATAATAATGTTGCTTCATTAGAGCATTCTAAATTCCACTCACATCACACTATTATACATTATGATTGGGGAAAAATGAAAGTTCTTGTGAAGTGTTCTTAATATATTATATCTTCTTCCAAACCCCTCATATTATATAACACATTTGAATAAAAAGATGGAGTGTACCTAGGCTTTACCTTATATGTATTTTTTTGGGTTGGTTTATTTTGGCCTTATTTTTAATTATTCTTTTAATTTATAATTTAGCATTCACCATTCCCAAAAAAAATTATATATTATATTTGTTTCTTCTTATGTTTTGATCTATAATGTATTTTTTTGGGAAAATATTATATACTATGCTCAATTGAATATATATATATATATATATATATATATATATATATATATATATATATATATATATATATATATATATATATATATATATATATATATATATATATATATATATATATATATATATATATCGGATCACAGAGATCTAGGAGAAAGCACTAAATTTAGAACTTCCAAATTTCAAAACTCAAATACAATAAACATGCAAATTATAATTGTTGCAAAGAAAAAATGATAAGCTAAAATGCTTAAAAACTATTATATAATAATCAAAACATAAGAAGCTATCATGATGGAAATATCAAATCATGATCTAATGAACACCGAACAAGCTAAAAACGTCGCCATTATGGGGCCCGATGATATCTTCCAATTATGTCATCAAACAAAGCAAAGAAGACTTAGTACAATCACTCAAAAGGATTGTAGGACTACTCCAAAATTATCATATTAGCATGGATCGAGTAACATAACCCAATAAATCTTATTCCCTTCACTATAATAAATAAACATGAACTACTACAAAGGAAGAGAAAGAAGAAAAAGGCATCCAACATTAGTGCTTAATTAAGACTTCAATAGAAGGCAAGAAATCAAATAACTAACAAAAACAAATCTAAAAAAGAAAAAAAATAAATAAAGCCCTACCATTACACACAAGTTTCATCAGCACACAACTCATTTAATAACCAAATCATGTCACAAATTAATAAATCACATTAGTTGAAAGCTCATTAGGATCATTTTATTTATTAAGAATCTACTTGATTTGATATTTAAATGAGCAATTAATTCATATGAAGCATATTAAAAATCTTATGGTGTGCATTAATTATATTGCTCAACTCAAATATTGTAGATGACCAACAAGATTACCATAAAAAGGTAGACCATTTAATGTAAAAAGAGGAGAAATATAAGATATAATGTAGTAGGAAGGATCTAATTTGAGTTTGAAGTGATGCTTAATGTGGTGATATATATATGAGAGAAATGCATGGGTGATCCCTATTGGTATTGATTGAAGCTACTTAAGGTTAATATATTTTCTTTTTGGATTGGAGGGTTATATGAGAGGTGCGAGCTTGTTACTATTGTCCCATAACTTCATTAGGTGGATCTAAGACTTGTACTGGCATAAGGTAGGCTCAAGGGAATATACAAATATAGAAATTGAGAAAGGTTAGATACACATATGATATATATCTACTTTGGATTTGCAGAAATTAATTAATATATTCGCTCCACTGATATTGGTGCATGAGACCATTAGGATAAAAAATAAATAAATATACCACTTGAATCAAGGCCCTTTCGTATAAGATTTAAGAGTTGAAGGCTTGAGTTCATGACAATATTAGTTTGGCCAAGAGGGTGGAGGAGGGCTTTTAGATAAATTAAGAAAGGCAAATGGACATGGAGGTTAGTTGGTTTTAATTTGACTAGCCTTTGAGGAGAGGAAGCCTTTAGGTTGGTTGTGGAGCATAGAAAGGAGGGAGACAGGAAGAACGGAAGCAAATAGAACATGCACAATGATTACTAGATAAATAGAGGAAGCCACAAACTATCATTATAATTGCATGAAATCAGCTAAATAAATTAATATTTCATTCATCGATATTCCAAGTTACATAATTGTTGTATATATAAAGTTTCAAGAAAAAAAATATATATATGGAAAATAACCTAAACTACAAACCATTTAAGCTGGAAGGACAATGGCTCCACTTTACTGTAATGTCTATGTTCCTTCCTTGAAGTAGATGACCAGGCTTTTTTGGAAAGTGATTGGATATTGATTTTGATCACATGTTTCTTGAACAAAGTGGAAAGAAGCGACCATGCTTGTATGGAAAGTGGGTGATTCTTGGGTTATAGCACATGCTACAATTCTATCAAGAAGGGTCAACCATCCGAGAGATTATTATGTGTGGTGTCCGGACCGTCCGAAGGTGAATCCGGACGTGCTACATCAATGGAATGCACCGGGCCCCGGGTGATGTGGTGGGTCCAGATTCGCCTCCGAACAAATCCGGAGGCTGCACTTAATAATTTTCCCATCCGTAATCAAATTTTTTTTTTGCTTTGAATGTTGTGAATGACGATGATCATGGCGAGTAATGACCTTCAAGGTTGATGCATGGCTCTAATTGTATCATGTGATAAGTGTAAGTGCATGAGACTGTGATCAAAGATCTAAAATTGGAGATATTTGTTGGTACCTTCTTTGCTTTCCTTTCTTTCCTAATAACAACCTTACTATATATGTTTCATGCCAGCCTGAATTATTATATAGTTAGTTTCGTCAGCTCAGCCTTTAGCTCATTGTTCAAGAGAGAGAGAGAGAGAGAGAGAGAGAGAGAGAGAGAGAGAGAGAGAGAGAGAGAGCGGCCATTTTCCTTACTTTCCTCAATTGATTCCTCTTTAAGAGAAGAGTTTCCTTGTGAGTACTTATCACGATATATTTTCCATGTTTTCTGTGTTATTTCATAGTTCTCCTTTGTTATTATCCATGATGATCATGGCTGTCAGGTAACCAATATGAGTACTTCAGCCATTCCGTCTCTTGAGGATGAGCAATTGATGTTTCCTGTTGAAACAAGCAATACGTAAATAAAAGAAAATGTAAAAAAATAATAAGAATAATAAAGAAAAATAAGATCGATAAATTTTTTTATATAGATGATCTAATTTTCCATGCATTTCAATCCTATAAGACTGCTTCAAGTGCTGTTAAATCCATTTTCTGTTCTTTTTTCACATTATAATTCTTACTTCATACAAATTAATTTCTTAACCTATTTTATGATTGTGATAATCTAAATATAATAAAAAGGTAGCAAATATCTTTCTTTAGAGGAATGCGCACTTAGTATGGTCCAGTCAGTGAAGTTCTACGATGAGTTCAAATCTACTGAAGTACTGGCATATAGAGTTATCTGCTACATCCTTGTCTGATAAATGCGTAGGCATTCAAATACAATGTATTCCTTTTCCCCCCTTTATCTTTGGCTTTATCTTTTCCTTTATCTTTTTGAAAACAAATTCTTTGTTGTTCCATGTGAAAACCAAGTGTAAAAGGAAGAAACACACTATCGAGATGATAACTAGCTTCTGTGTTTGCTCTTTTTGAGGTTTCTAAAAAGAGAGAAAGGAAGGTTCTGTTTTATCTCGGCCCTAACACTTTCTAAAACCCTAACACAGAACTGAAACCCTGTGAGGAATTCCTCCTGCAAATTTATGCGAAAATTATCATAAAAGTAGCTCACAGAAATATATTATGCATTGAGATTCTTTCTATAAATAAATGTTTTTTAAACAAAAAATACTCAAATTATTTTGATTTTTGACAAAAAGTCTGAATTTTGATTAAATACTCTCTCACAAATTCAGAACTTTCAATAAAATATAATTTACAGGATACTTTCTTAAAACTCTTACAAAAAAAAAAAATTCCTTCCTGACAACACACTCAGCAAGGCCATAATATATAACATGTAAATTAGCATGCTAAGCCGAAAGGAACCAACATCAGATGAAAAAATAATAATAATTCACCTTTTTATATTTTATTTGCCTGTTTAATCCTCTTATGTCAGCAACTAATGGTCCCACTTGAGATTTATTAATGGTTTGGTGGCTAGAATTTTCTAAAAAAAGATGGTACTTATACTGTTCTTTTGTCTCTTGCAGTTATTGTTTATGTTTTCTTCACAGTTACCACTATTCTATCTTCTCTACTCTATGAGTTCAACAGTAAGTAGTTATAACAACCCTAACCCACCTAAGAAACCTATGAGATTAAGCAAGAGAGAATATTTATAAAAATTTTATTCTTGCAACCAGCAGTATTAAGAGAAGGGTAAAAGTTAGTCAGACTTACTGGTTTTATATCAGTTGATGTGCAGCTCATTATCAACTCTTCAAGGCCAGCACCAGCAGGTCTTCCCACCATTTTATGTTGCTGCTGCTGTTGATATTATTATTCCAAAAAATTTAGTAAATGATTTCTTATAATTATTAGTTCATTTCAGGACCATTATTATAGATTGAAAATATGCTTAAGAAATTGTTTATTCATAGTGGACAAATGGTTTTTTCTAAAAAAAAATCATCAAAGGCTCATCCTGCTGGATAAAATCTTAAGGGACCTTTCACTTATTGCATACATTAAAATAATAAACTAACAAGATTTAGACTAAAGTCATAAGTTAGAGGAAGGTGAAGATGACATCTAATCATCATGCCTCGGAATTTAATGCTCATCATTATAGGAAAATTGTTCATTATCGGCGGCAATTTCCGGCTGTTTTGAAAATTTCCGGTGGTTTTCCAGCGGTTTCAAAACTGACAGAATAATTAGAAACCGGCGGTATATTTCTTGCGGTAATATTTCCGGGTGTTTTCCGACGGCTACAATATATAAAAACAATTTGACTGTCAGAAATTTCCGGTGGTTTACACTTTATTACCGGCGGTTAAAAGCGGCGGTCAAACCGCCGGTATTTCCGACAGTAAAATGACCGCCAGAAGTTCCGTCGGTATTCAGTGAATTTCCTGTAGTGCATGTTCATATATACTTACATATAATAAAATGATAGACTCGAGTACATTTCCTTATTATCTAAAGCTTATAACTTTTTTGAAAACATAAACACTTATGACGAGAGCTCCTATATAAAAGCAATTAAAGGTATATATCTTTTTAGATAGACACATGAAAATAATCAAAAGAAGTTGCTGAGTAGCATTACCATTTTATGTTATTATACATTTTTTAATAGATTAGTCCTAAATTTCTTGTTTTATCATCAAAAGTATAATAACTAATAGTGGTCATATATGCATTTTTTAAGTATCATAATAAGTACACTAATCAATCATGTACTTTATAGAGATGATTAATGTCATGTGTCATATCAAGCTCATAAAGTTAATTAGAGGAGATCATATGCATATTTTATGAGAAAAATAATATACCTGAAACTTATCTGCCTGGAAGAGAAGCCTTGAGACATGGTAGGGATCTTCAAAAACAATGGATGTCTGTTGCATTGTAGCTGGAGAGATTAATCCTGAAATGGAGTTAGTAGGCCTGCTTATGGATCCTTCTGATGAATGGCCTGCAGCTTTCTCTCCTAAGCCTACCTGTTCATGAGAACAAAAATGTACATAGTTTAAGCTCATTAACTAAATGCTTTGCAAGTTGGAACGCTTCTGTGTTACAAAAAGCATTATAAGGATTAAGCAGTTGATAATTTTATGTGACAAAACACTAATGATGAGTGTATGATCTATCTAGCAAACTTGTTATAATAAAAAAATTTAGCTTCCAAACACACATTCTTAATAAGATATTTTTTTTGAAATTACTATATATGAACTAAATAAAGCATTTAATTGTGACAAATAATCCCCCTTCAATTTTTCTCCATTTATCTACTTTACTTGTTCCTTATGTCAAGACAATTAATTGAAAAATAAGCAATTGCAAGGACATAGTTTAATGTGATACGGTTACTTTCCTATTAATTATATGTTGACATAAACTTAAAATTTTAAGAAAACAAAACATTGCTACTATAAAAAATATGGATTTAAAAATAAGATCAAACCAACCGGATTGGCCGTTCCGATGGTTCAACCGTGAACCGGTCTGAATGACTTAATCCAGCCCAAAAGTGGTAAATGGTGGTTGAGCCGGAGAATAGGTGAATCTATGAACCAGCTGGATCAAATTCAAATCAATTTTTGGTCGTTTGATTTTTAATCAAATGTTTATGATAAAAAACTTAGAAGTTCTAACAAGTTTAAGCCTTCTCTGATTTTTGTTTTGAACTGGAAGTAAAATGTTGTTGTTATTCGAAATTGATCAATATCTCATAAATAATCAAAATATCATTCCCAAACTTTTGATTTTGAATCATATATAAAAATTTTGATTGTGGAGCATCCTTAGTTAGAATGTTATTTATTTGATTAATGAAAATTTCATTATTATAACATTCTTAAAACAATTTTAATATTATTACATTATCCGATTTAACACCAGAAGAACCTTTGAACCTTAAATTTCTAATTCTTTTGGTTTAATGTCAGACCAGTTTTCAAAACATTAATGAAAAGAGCATTATGAAATATCTGAAAATTGGCAAGACGAATATATCAGCCATATTATAAAATACAAGGAGATCCTACAAAATTCTTCATTTAACATCAGTCATTTTTAAGAGAAATTATTATGTGCAGAGTCCGAACAAGAAAAGTCATCTGGATATGTGAGTGTATACAGTATGTACACATTTATACACTATATATCAAATAAGTGTATACATAGTGCGTACACTCACATTCCAGACGGTTGTTCCCGTCCGGACTCCGCACAAAATAATTTCTCTATTTTTAGACCAAATCAATGTGACCCAAAAATTATTTTCCTTTGAAAAAATTGACCTTCTCAGCTATAATTTTCTTTATATTTCTATAAAAATAAAATTAACAAAATTCTAGTTTCATTGAAGCAAAAACTATAAAACTTACTCTCTCTAGCTAGGTAGCATCTAATTATTTCATAATAAATCAATTTAATTAAAATTATATGAAAGTAATCAGATCAAAAGAAAAAAATTCTTTAATAAAATTAATAAGAATTGCCTCTCACCTCATCGAAGCTCTTCCTAAAAGTACCAAAGCTCAAATCATCATTCTGACGCATCTGCTGCAGCTGTAATTGCTCTATACCACTATATACTGCAGCCGTGCCTGCATCAACCACAAGCTTTGATGAAGAACAGTTGCCAATCCCAATTCCCTCTCCTCCACCAACTGCCCCACATTGTCTTGGTTGTGTCTGATAGAATATCTTAGATACCACAAGCTCCCCCTCTTTCTCCTCTTCCATCTCACCAAGATGATACTGGTGCATTACCCAATTCGTCTTCTCCGGCTTCCGGTGCTTGCCGAAGTTGGTGTAAAGCACCAGTATCTTCTTACATCCTTTCTGCTTTCCGTTTGCCATCACCGCCCTCGTCTTCCCCGTTTTGTGCCACCGTGTCTCGCCTCGCCGGATATCGGTCTCAGGCTGGATCTTCCTCCTCTTTCTCGTCCCCGTCGTGTATGCCTTCGACGGCCGGTGGAAGAAGTGCTTGCTCAACCCATCCCTCGTCACACCTTAATTGAGAGAGAAAAAAAATATTAATCCAGTAATGTTAGGTAAATTCATTTCTGTTAGAAATCTGACCGAATTAAAAAATTATTCATGAAAACAATGCATTTTTTCAGAATTAAACATAAATATTCTATCAAAATATGATCTATTGAACATAATTTTTACTGGTCAATGACAATTTTGAAGCTTTTAGAAAAAAAAAAAAAAATTGAGCCTTTTAGAAAAATTTGAACTTCTGAATGCGAGGAGTTTCAGAACTTCTGAACTTATTTTAAGAAGAAGGTAATATAAAAACTAGCACTCATCTTAAAGCAAATTAAAGATTTTTTTAAAAATAATTTTAATTGTTTTGATTGTTATTTAATCTAAGAAATTGATTCAAATTAAATATCATTCAAGAAATTAGTAAAAATTTCACCAAATAAAACAGTTGCTAGCTCATTAAGCATCTTTAGCCTTCCATCATCTTCTTTTCGAAAAGGAATGGAATTTATTCCAATCTGAAATAACTTTTCCAGATTATCTCTGCACAAATCTATGGTCCAAAAAAAAAAAAAACATAAAATATATAACAATTATACTAAAAAAAATTAACCTGGAAGCTTCTCAGGATGTGTGTAGCAGATGCCATCTTCTCCTTCAATAGTTGGTATGAACTCATCTATAAGAGGATGTGAGCTGATCAATCCTTCAATAGAAACCTTTCCTTCCAGGTGCTCAATGAGCTCTTGATCTGTGGGATCAAATTTAACTCCAGCAGGTAGCCCAAACCAATCCTGATAATATTACAAAGATATTTTAATTTGATATAGCATAAAGATATTTGATATCTGTATTTTTCAAGGAGTATCAGATTCTCTGAAAATATATTCCTACTGGTTTGTTTTCGATCTGGTGGCCGCAATTCGGGCACTGTTTAGATCCTCTCATCTGATGCTCTTCTAACTTGGCATCAATGAGGTTGGCTGAGCTGCTTGAAGAAACTATGTGACTTCTTCTCATTGTCTCTACTCATGCGGTTGAAGCTCTTGTTTCCTCCTTAATTTACTGAATCTTCTTGAAGAATATTATCTCAGTTTCTCTTCAGTTTCTGTCAAGATTCGTGGCAGTTTGAACATAAATCAAGCAAGTAATAATCATTATTTATTTATATATTGAATTTGTGTTCATGCATCTCTATCATTAATGGAAATCTGTATTAAAAAAATGGAGATCTTAATATAAAATGAACAAAAATAAGCTTTTTCTTACATAAGAGAAAAAATTCTATGAAGTTTTTAGTTGGAACAAATCAAAATAATGAAAAGATGAAAGTAAATAATGGGAAATGGAAGAATTAATGAAGCCCAGATCAAAATAAGCAATGGATGCAAAAATCTCTTGAAGACAATAACATTTACAGAGATTTTACAATTAAAATAGTATAAAAAAACCCTGCAAAATCTCTAGCTTGTTACTGATTGAGGAGGGGATGGATCAAGGGGAAAGGGAGAGAAGAAACTTGCTATAATTGGAAAGAATTATATATATGGAAGAGAAAGGAAAAGTGAACTTGGGCATCATATTAAGCTGAAAGTAGAAACATTTAAAATATTAAATTCTTAGAAATCTACCAACTTTAATTTAATATCATAAGGAAAAAGAAAAGGGCATAAAAACACTGCACCTTCAAACACATAAGAGAGAGAGAGAGAGAGAGGCCGGGAGGGTCTTCAGCTCTATCTTTAGGGTTTTGATCAAAAAAGATAGATGAAGAGACAAAAAAATTGAACGGTCCAATGGCTGTGAACTATTAGACTGTTGCAATAGCACAAACTTAGTGTACTGCTATCAAAACAAACTATTAAAGTACAGTAAAAGTCTTAAATGGTAGAGAAGGAGAGGAGAAGATGAATAGTAATTAAGGTGCATGGTTCGCTATTTTATTTTCTTATCCATAATTCTATTAGAATCTCACACATCAGAAATTTATTCTTTAATACTCGCTAAAGTTATCATATATGCCTTACTATCTTGTTCGGACAAACTGATTCAAGCATCTCATTTTCCTTAGATTTCATCAATATTTATCTGTTTTATGCAATATTTTTTATTTTTTATAGATCTATATAACTAATATACAGTTTTGTAAAATAAAAGTATTAAAACACAAATTACTCTAAGCTGATTGTTCAGAAAGACAGAAGGAAATGTGATAATAGAATTTCTATCAAAATAGCATATCATGGCAGCACTTTCATATATATATATATATAGAGAGAGAGAGAGAGAGAGAGAGAGAGAGAGAGAGAGAGTAGCAGTGTGATTCGGTCCTTCCTTCTTGCATCAGATCCACGATGAAAAACATCAATGATCTCCTATTAATCTTGCCACTGCATAATGAAAACCAAACCCAAAAAGAGAAAGAGAGAGAAGGGAGAGGTGTCATGAGGGTGTGGCAAGAGCTCACATAGATTCTAAAATTGTGTGAATGATGACTGTTTTGCTCTGCAAATAGAGAGGGAGAGAGGGATGAGAGTGAATCCAGAGGTTGCTTCTTAAGCATAAGAGAGAGAGATAGAGAGGGAGAGGGAGACGGGGAAGGGTGAGGGTGAATCCAAAGGTTGCTTCAGAAGCAAGGTAGATGAGCAGTACACTCGATGGATATCGATTTAAATAAGACAAAATAGATAAAAAATATATGGGCTAGCAAACTTAAAAGGGAAGCAGAACCATGTGTGGTACCAGAAGAATTTGATAACGTCCCCCTGTATTTACCATTAGCTGTACCTGCTATAAAGCTGATGTTGTTCACATGAGTCAAGGCTGCCAGCTTATTAGAACACTCGATGAACGGTATGCAATGTATCTTCGAGCATCATGAAATATATCTTTGTAATCATCTTATTATTTTTCATTTAGGGGGTTTTTTTAAATAAAATTTTCAATTATTTGAATTGATTATAAATTTAAATAAAGTATTATAAATTTATAAATAAATATAAAGAGTTTATGTTATTCTTTTTAGATAAAAAATTTTCAATAAAAAAAAAAAAAACAACAAGATTATTAAAATCGTGATCTCTTTAAATTTTAATACAACTATTTTAAAAAATTAAAATAATTTGTTTCAACACATCTTGAGTGATCAGTACTAAATTTTGGCTTTATTTTTTTTTTTAAATAAAATATTTATTAAAAGAAAAATAAATTGATTCAAAGATTTCAAACTTTGAAATCCTATGATGGGATACTTGTTATCTTATTTTGAAGGTACACTCACATAGTCTTTTCATGACTTCAAGTATTTAATAGACATTGGGGATGTCCTAATAGCTGAACTCATATCCATAAGGAGAATGCGTTGATGTTATTTGAAACCTAATTGAACAGGACACCCAGAGGGGAATTGCCCCTTACAAGAACAATGAAGAATCTCATGGACTACCCACCCCATCACTTGCTCTCCAATAAGAACTGGCCACGATCCATGATTGAGCATTGCTAACCATGTTTGACATCTAAGTTATAGGAAAACATCTATTCAAAAGGGGTTTAGCCCATTCCATCACATTCAAGTAAATAAAGGGGTCTACTGTCACACCCAACATCTAATTTTAAATAATTGCCTATTTTAAACCTTCTCGTCATTTATCTGATCCATTAATTGACATTCATATTAAAATAGAGCAGTGGAAAAAGGCAGTTTATTTCTTATTAATATTGATACATTAGTCAAGTTTCTGATATATATATATATATATATATATATATATATATATATATATATATATATATATATATATATATATATATATATATATATATATATATATATATATGGGAACTTGACTAGCAAACATTTCATTCAACTTACTAATCCCAAGCAATCATGACTATAAAAAAAATACAATAATTATAAGATTAATAATACCTAGACTATCAACAAAATCAGCCTCACTCCAGGCTCCGTAAACTTCCCTGAAATGTAAAAAAAATTATGTAATGAACAAAAACCAGTAGATTATCAAAATATTAAACTACAATCAATGCTTGTAAGTAGAAATAATATGTTCTTATACATTCAAATCACATTAGTATAAACATATAACAATAAGAACTTGTGACAAACAATATGAGCAATATCAATTTGCATATATGTAACCAGTGTAACTCAGTAACCATTGATTAGTAATCATATAGAGGATCAATATAAACAATCTCAATGTTCTATCAATTATCAATGCATACTTATCTCAATGTTCTATGCCCTTTCATATATATGTAAATGTGAATATTTGTATGGATGTTATGTCATGTTGGTGCAAACAGATCATATATATATATATATACACACACACACACATCATGCATTTCGTACATGTATCTATATGATGCATTTAATACATGTATCTTGTATCACGTATCTTTTATTTGTATCTTATATCATGTGTCAATCATATTAGTCATGTGGTCAACCCAATAGAAATCAATCTCATTAGTGACAAAGAACCAGTCTCATCAATCATATTAGTCCAACAAACTTGAATCAATCTCATAGATTATTTTAGTCCTGTAAATAAGAATATATCTCATTAATTATATTATTTATATAAATATGAATTAATGTCATCAATCATATTAGTCATGTAAACAAGAATCAATCTCATCAATCATATAAATCATAGCATGTTGTCCCTTCAGACAAACTAGGAATTTGTAAATTATTTTTAATCAGTCTCTTTCTTTCACACACATGCCAAATTATATATATCATAATAATATCAATTATCAAATGTCATGTACATATCTAGTTCTATTAACAACAACATTAAGCCTTTGTCCCACCACGTGGGGTCGGCTATATGAATCCTTTTTCATCATTATGTCCCGTTAAAAGTAAAATTCTCATTTAAAATTAATAAAGAAAGATCATTTCTAATATTTTATAACCAACTATTTTTAGGTCTACCTCTATCTTTCTTAACATAAGTTAAATCTTATACCTCAACTTTTCTAACCGGGTCATCGGAAGGTCTTCGTTTAATGTGACCAAACCATCTAAGATGATTCTCTCTAATCTTATCTTCTACTGGAGCTACTCCAACCTTTTCACGTATATGCTCATTTTGCATCCTATCTCTAAGAGTAAAGCCACTCATCCTCCTAAGCATCCTCATCTCTACAACACTTAACTTAGTATTATGCTTCTCTTTTAATGGATAACATTCGACACCATAAAGCATTGCAGGTCCCACCACCATCTTATAGAATTTTTTCTTAAGTTTGAGGGGGACTTTTCTATTGCATAACAAGCCCAATGCATTCCTCCACTTCAACCATGCAACTTGAATTTGATCTGGTGATAATATCCCCATCTATTTAACCATTACTCTGAACAATAAATCCAAGATATCTAAAATATGTACTCTTATTAATGACTTGATCGTCCAAAGTCACAATCATCTAACTAAGTCTATTACTACTAAAATTATACTCCATATATTCATTTTTATATCTACTAAAGTGAAAACTTTTAGACTCTAAGATTGAACTCCATAATTCAAGTTTACCTTCAACTCTCTCCCTAGTCTTATCAACATGAAGAATATCATCAGAAAAAAGCATACACTAAGACATCCTCTTGCAAATGTCTAGTGAGAACATCCATGACTAAAGAAAAAAAAAAACATATGGGCCTAAGGCTGATCCTTGATGTAATCCAACCGAAGTAGGAAAATAATTGGTCAAACCACCTTACGTTGAACACAAGTAATAGCTCATGCATACATATCTTTAATGATTTGAATATAAGTGTTATTAACTCCTTTCTTTTCAAGAACTATCCATAACACTTCTCTTGGAACTTTATCATATGCTTTCTCTAAATTAATAAATATCATATGTAGATCCTCCTTATTATCTCAATATTTATCCATCAAAACTCTCAATAAATTTATGGCTTCCATAGTAGACCTACCTGACATGAATCAAAATTGATTTTGAGAAACATTAAATCCGGGACCATCAAAACTTATTATCTTGATCAGGCATGAATCTCGATGCAAAATCAAGTTGGAAGCTTCAAAAATTAAATCCGGAAACATTTGAACTTTGATTTCAACAAACTTATAGTCGAACTGAACGTATTGAAAATACAAACACAGCGACACCAAATTCGACCCAATATGAGCTCAGGTGGATCCAAATTAAAGACCCGAAGAGCATTTGGAAGGTTCAAACTATAATTTGGTTGACCAAATGGTTTCCAAAAGTGACATGCTTATAGTCGAATTCGAATCAAGCGGCTCACACTACAGGAAAAACGTCATTTTCCGGCGGACATTTTCGTCGGAAAATGACCAAAATCCGTCAGAAATTTACTTTTCCGGCGGAAATTTTTCCGCCGGTTACATGCGAGTCGGAAAAGGACTTCCGGCGTAAAATAATGCGTATTTCCGACGGATTTTTCGTTGGAAAATATTTCCGTCAAATTTTTAATACGCCGGAATTTCAAAAAAATAAAAAAAAAATCCGTTACAGCCGGCCGGCCCGCTGCTTCAGGACCCCAGCTCGCACGCGGTGGACCAGCGCAGCGCGGAAGCCCCGGCCGGCTTTGACCGTCCGAGCGAACCGCCCCGCCTGAGCCGCCCCCAGCCCGCCTTGCACGCCCGCGTGAACCATGGACACGCCTTCGGCGGGGTTCGAACCCCGCCCCCCTCAGCTCTCCACGCGCAGAAAGTGGTATCTGCCATCTAGTCAAGAAACATAATCCTGTTAAATAATTTATTTTTTATTTATTTAAGCTATTACTTATTATGTCCGCCAAGAACTGTTAATTAACCTATTACGTATATTATTTAAGAAACCTAAAACTGTTAATAAAAAATGTGTAACTTAATTTAACAAAATAAGTAATTTCAAAATTTTATTATAATTTAAGTTTAAATTTAAATCATTTGTTAATAAATAATTAGATTATAATTTATTTTATTATAATTTAACTTATTAAATTAAAAAATTTAAGTTAATAAATTAAATAATGTAAGTTATATTTTAAAATAAAAAAATATTTAATTTAACTTAATTTTTTAATTTCCGTCGGAAATTCCGTCGGAAATGTATTCGGAAAAAATTCGCCGGAAAACCAATCAAAAATTTTGTCGGAAATTCGTTGAAAAATTTAGGTCGGAAAGCCGCCGGAAAATCCGTCGGAATTAGCGACGAATTTATTTCCGCCGGAAATTCTGTCGGAAATGAGCTGTTTTCCTGTAGTGTCAATGAGAAAAATCCAATGAGTCTAAGATCGCAGAAATATGATATCATCAAGACATTAAAATGCTCATTAAATAGTCTATGATCAAGGGAATCAACATTGGCCATCCATTTAAACCACTCCAAACTTACCCTTTATTTTTATCATATTTATTGGTCATGCCACTCTCAGAAAACTATAAATAGACCCCTCATTTCTCATGAAAGAGGGGGAAGCAAGGAAAGTAAGGAAGAGAATTAAGAGAAGGAAGAGAACCCTCTTGCCACTAGACTCCTCGACCACCGCCAAACTTCCATCCAATCGTCAGCTGATGTTGGATTTTTACCTGGCCAGCAATTGACGCCGGACTTCTTCCCACCCACCAACTGACATTAGACTTCCGCCCAACCATCTACTAAAGCCGAACTTCTTGCAGCCCACCAACTGATGTTAGAATTCCACCCGACCATCGACTAACGTCAGACTTCTGCCCATCCATCAACTGACGTTGGATCCTTCCACCAGCTTTTTAATTATAATTGGACTTATATCCGACCACCATTTGACATCGGACTTCCTCCGGGTCATTGACTTACACCATACTTACACCCAGCCACCAACTGACGTTGGACTTCTTCCTCTCAACTGATTAATACTAGATTTCCATTTAACCACTGACTATGATCCTTTTGACCTCCGTTGCCAAAAATAGTCTTTACAACCTCTGTAGCCCATCGACTATTATCCTTCTGACATCCTCTACCGATAATGGTTCTTCTGACCTCCATCTCCAAACAATGATCTTTGCGACCTCCGTCGCCCATCGACTACGATCCTACAGACCTCCACCATCGACAACGATCTTTTCGACCTTAATCACAAGATAATGATCTTTTTGACCTTCATCACCCACTAACTATAGGCTTTCCAACCTCCGTCACCCACCTACTAAGATCTTTTTAACCTCCATCGTCAGTTGACTATGATCCTTCTAACATCCATCACCAGACAACGTTTTTCCGACCTTAGTCAACACATAACTATCTTTCTGACCTCCATCATTTACCTACTACGGTCCTTCCAGCCTTCGTTGCCTGATGACTACGGTTCTTTCAACATCCTTCACCCTCCGACTATGATCTTTTTGACCTCCATTATCAAACAATAGTCTTTTCAATCCCTATCACCCACCTACTACAATCATTTCAACCACTGTCACTCGACTACAATCTTCCTAACTTTTGTAACCCACCTAGTATGGTCATTCTGACCAAACAAATATGTCAATAGTGATTCTCCTAATTCCCACCATGTAATGCACTCTATATGATGTATATTTGTTACATCAAATCAAGGCCTTCTCCCCAAGGAAGGGTCTCATTTGAAATCAACTTCAAATACTATTGGATTCATTTAAACTTGGCTAGGCCCCATGGCTTTTCTCCTTTTTAGGGTTTTTTCATGTAAAAAACTCTGGTGTCTTTGATGGACACTACACCTTCTCTTTTATCTGACTGTGTGCTAGATTAGTGTACAAAGCTAAGACGTTAAATTCTATATTTCTCTACCGTCGTGTATATTTTAGCCTGCAACACACATACATATAATATATTTGTGGCTTAATATAATCATATCAAAATACTTAGAATGATGAGATATATCAAATATCAAAAGTTACAATATGAAAGTTTGCCAGAATTAAAGATATTGCTTTTTTATTAAATTTAGGAGAGATAAAATAAATACAACTCAAAAGTATCATAAATAGATAAGATTATCTACCACGATCAAAACACTTTTTTATAATTGGATCAACATAAAATACTCACACATATCCTTCTTTCTATCTCCCCATTACCCCTCTCGCCTTTCCTCTCTTATCCTCTCTTCTCCTCACCTAGCCATGCTTAAAAAATGAGGGGGAGGGGAATGGTGGTGAGGTTTTAATAAAATGAGTTTATATATTATCTGTATATAAATGTTTTGAAGGTGCTGGATCCATAGCACTCAAGAGATCAATACCCCAACACTACCTCAAATTATCCTAGAAATAAAGAAGATTCCACCACAACATTGCTCCCTAGCACGATTATGCTCACAATAAATATTTCATGCATGCTAGAAGATCATTTGGACCATTAAATGGTCTTTAATCACTTGAAAATTAAGGTTATTACACCTACCATCCACCATAACATAAATATACTTATCTCCCACTTTGAAGTAATTTGAGAGTCAAACAAAGGTTGCCAAAATAAAATCCTAAAATTTAGAAGAATGATGATGAAATTGATATTCATAGAATATTTAAATTTTGAATGGAAGAATCGGGGCGTTGTACTTGCAAGCATAACAACGCTGGTCTCTCTATATAAGGCTTGAGAAGGAGGAGATCACTAGAGCTCGAATTTATTTGCTTTGGTCATCGTCGGCCACAATTCAGGTCAGGTGAGAAGGAAATGCTGTTGGGGGTTGGATGAACTCAACTATAAAGTTAATTGGGCACGGTGAGGCCCAATTCACCCATATGGCTCAGGTTGACCCAAACTTGGATGGTTTGGGTGATTTTAGGTGCAACCTGGGTCAAGCCAGGTCATGGGTTTGATAAGGGAGGTGCATTGGGTCAAGGGGCCATCAAATGCAAGTGGCAATTGAGTTTGATTGGTTTGTTATGAGAATTGGCACAAGTCAAAGTGGTTTTGACCACTTTGGGCTAGCTTAAGTTTTGACCCAAGTAAAATTAGGGTCTGGGCTGATTGGGGTAGGTGCATTGGACCTAGAGCTACACAATACAAGTGTTGATTCAACCTAGTGGACTTTAGGTAGGGAAGTTGTTCGATCCACTATAGGAAAATTTCCTATTACCGGTAGCTTTCCAACGGACTATTTTTTGGCAGATTACAATGAAAATTTTTTGACTAATTTTTTGGCAGATTTTTTGGTAGATTTTTGTCGCTTTTTGACAGATTTTCTAACAGATTTTAATAATTTTTATAAAATATTATATATTCATAATTTAAATAATTAATACTTTTATTACTTATTGTAATTAATTATTAAATTACTTATTTTTTAATTAAATAACTTAGTTTAATTAATTATTAATTTAATAAATTTAAGAAAAAAATTAAAATAATAAAATTTAATTGATTATTAACTTTAATATTTTATTTTAATTTATTTTTAAGTAATTAAAATAATAATAACTTAATTTTAATTTAATAAATTTTTAAATAATTATTAATTTAATAATTTATTTTAATAATTTATTCATTTTAATATTCTATTTTAATTTATTTAAATTTAATTTTTTATATTATTATATTTAAAAGAGTAGATTTTGTATTTTAACATAAAAGAGTAGACACTTTAACATATTTTTCTCAATGGTAAAGATGTTAGCTAACTAAATTGTGTACATGTTGCGGGTTCGAATCCCACCGGTGTTACCAGGTAGGCGGACAACATGGGCAGATGGGCAAGCAAAGTGCGTCACCTAGAGGACGTCACACGATAGGTTGGCTAGGAGGGCGGCAAAGGCAGGTGGTCAGGCGCATCAAACGGTTAGTCGGGCAAGCAGGCGGGTAGCACGAAGCCGGGTAGGGTAGCTGCGGGTAGGCAGGCTGGTAGATTAAATATTTTTATATTTAATTATTCTAGAAGATTTTTTCCTCCAAAAAACATCCATAAATTTTTTTTCGGAGAAAAAAGTTCTGCCAGAAAAATATTCAGATGTTTTTTCAAAGAAAATTTTTTTTTAACGTGCATTTTAATGTCGAAAAGATTTTCACCGGAAATCCTCCAAAAAATCCATTGGAAATACATTATTTTTCTATAGTGATCCTTACTAGTTTTGGACACTTTGAGCTAGCCTAATTCCTAGCCTAAGTTCACCCAAGGGCTGGGCTAGCTATGGTAGGTGTTTTGGGTCATGAGGGACCCAATATAAGCTTTGGATTGATTTGATTGGGCTTAGGGTGAGATTTGACTCATAGAGAGCCCTTTGTAGACACTTGAATCAAGCCATATAGCTAACCCAAGTGGGCCCAAGGGTTGGGCCTTAAGGTGGCCTTCATAGGGACTTAATGAGTCACCCTAAAGGGTTTGAGTTGACTTGAGAAGGTGTTGATCAAATGATTTGAAATGGATTTAAGTGTATCTAAGCTTAGTCAAACTTGATTGACTTGGTCAACCAAGTTATGGCCGAGGGTCAAGGGTTAGGTCTACTGGGGTTGAATTGATAAATTGAATTCAATGGGAATGATCTTAAGTGATGAGAAGGCCATTTGAATTAAAATGTATGTTTGGATGTTTAATGGACACTTTAGTCAACCATAGTTGACATGGTCAACTAGGTCAAACCAAATCTTGGGTTTGAATATAATACATCCTTAATGGTGTTTAGAATGCATGGGAAAAGGTATCAAGGCTTGCTTTGACTGGGTCATGTTGAAGTTTGGAGCAAACTTCAATTTTTTTTCTTAAGAGGCATTTTGGTTATTTATGCCCCTAGTTAATTGAGGGTCAATATGGGTCCACCAAAATATAGTTTAATGATCAACATGCCATAACAATAATTATGGATATGGTCAAGTGTTTTGTGAAGGGCCCCAAGATTAAATTCCATAAAGTATAAGGGATAGTGGCATAGGTTGTAAATATTTGAAGGTTTTGCAGCCTTTGAATTTCAATTGTGTTTATGGGGTTAGAAGTGTCAGATATAACTCAAATTTAAAAGGGTGACCATAGGGACATGCCTAATTAATATGAAATTGACATATCATGAATTGGAGTCATTTGATTAGGTTTTGAAGTGATTAAAAATACTCAAAAGGGTTTTAAGATAAGGGCCTTTACCCTTGAAATTTGGTCTAAAATTTTATATTTGAGCTGGACCTTAGGTTTTATTGATTTAATTGAATTTATCCACATCAACCATAATCCATTGGGTGATTGAAGTCGATTGGATATGATTGAAGCTTGATTAAAGACTGGATTGAAGGTTGAATTAATTGAAGTCTTGGTTGATGATTGATTGAAGTTTGAATTAAAATTTGGTTAAGGGCTGAATTGAAATTTGACTGAACTCTAGATGATTGAACAACATCAAATCAACAGGCAGAAGTATGTATGGATCCTGATGATCTTATACATAAATGAGGTCAATACTTTCTCTTTTAATGGACTAACTTTCCATAAATTATAAAAGCTAATATTCATCTAGTCTATAAACTAGAAGAGAATATTAAGTGGTTTAAGGATAAGTGTAAAATATGATATATATTAATGTAGGATATGTATCTAGGAGGTATAAATGAAGCTAATCAATAAATACTTATCGATGAATAATCATTAACAAGTCTAAGAGATATTTACATGTATTGTAAGCAAATTTAAAAACTATCATCAGTCTATGTAATAACCTTCATGTGCAAGACAAATCATGTCTCTTACAAGGCTAGAACATAAGGCCCATTTTCTATTTTATAGGTCAACTTATCATGTATTCTATAAAAAAATGGAATGGCTTGAAGATTCACATAATTAAAGCTTAGTAGCATTTTCCAGCTAAAGGATGGAAGACCAACAATCAAACTTTTTTTTTAACAAGTGAGTTATGATAACTGAAACTTGATTACATATTGAATGATAAGAGCAATTAAAAATTTGAAAGCTATAAGAATAATATAAATCAAGATAATAAATAAACCAATGTACGTAAAATAAAAAGTGTTAATATGTACGATAGTTTTTTTGGTTGTTAAGCCACCCTCCATGTCTAGCCCACATTTGAGCTAAGATTCCACTAATCCAAAGTTTGCCTTGTTTACCACATTTCTCCAAAACAAAAAGGTATAGTACTACCAATATAGCCTGTTATCTGAGTAAGCATAACTCAATATAAGGTATAATTGAGTTGCATAAAGTCAATGACATGGGTAAGGAAATGCAACATAATTCTAGATATTGTAGTATTAAAATATTTTAATAAATAAAAAAGAAAGAAGTATAATTAGATACCATTATGA
This sequence comes from Dendrobium huoshanense, assembly GCA_016618105.1. Lineage (NCBI taxonomy): Eukaryota > Viridiplantae > Streptophyta > Magnoliopsida > Asparagales > Orchidaceae > Dendrobium > Dendrobium huoshanense. The sequence continues at coordinate 82,511,595 of CM028359.1, read as the reverse complement.
CTAATAAACTTATAATATCACCTTAAATAAAACTACAATTGCAATGGCTTAAAAAATTAATGCACATAATAAATAGATTTAGATTCATGTGAAATATATTTTAAATGAAAATTTAAGAATTTAAAAACAAAAATAATAATAATGATATTGATAAAAACTATAAAGATACTTAATATGTATCAAAAAAATTACTTGATGAGCTTGAATCTCAAGGTAATATTTTAATTGAAAACTTTCAGAATTAAATTCATGATCATCAAAATTATAGTTTTAGCAAACTTATAGTCAAGTTGAATTTCTAAATGAGATGGAGCATTCAACACCACAAATAATTCAATTTGAGTCCAAATGAACCCAAATCAAGCACTTTACGCATACTTAAAAACTTTAAAATAGTAATTTAGAGACTAAAAAATCTATAAATCTTGTGTAATTCTATTCAAATTGAGAAACTCAATGAGATTAATCTAACAAGCCCAAAATTATTTGATATTTTTTTAATTAATACCAATAAAGGGCTTATGTATTAAATAGAAAATTGATTACAAGTCCTAAAAGGAATCAAATGCACACTAATGCTCAAAGAGCTATAGTAAAAAGGCAAAAAAGAACTAAGGAGCCAATGACCCTACAAAGATATAAAATAAAAAAGAAGAACTAAAGGGAGGCAAAAAGCCAAACCCCCAAGAAAGGAAACCCAAGTTCAAGTCAACTAAGAAGCCCAATCATGGCCAACAACAAAGCTATGAGTAGTTCACCAAACCCTAAATTGAGCACACCAGTAGCAGGAGCTCCAAGATTATTGGCATTGCTTTTTATTTTTCCTCTTTTTTCTTACCTTAAGCAATAAAAGAATTATCTTTGGTGATTTGTATAAAATTTACATCTACATCTTTGTGAAATTCACCTTCATCAGCATAATGAAGCTCTCCCTCTTCCCAAATAGACATAGAGAGACCAGGTGGAACATCTAACATAGGGATCACCATGATCCTCATCAAAAAGCTTGTCCTCATGATATAAGATCTCCAAATTGTGCTGAGACATATCATTCGGATAAATAGGAATGATAATTAAATTGGAGACATAAATACTACTAAAAGAAGGATACAAACCTACAAATGGGTCATTTAATTATAAATTTGAGCTTTAGGGACAATATTGGCATTCTCATCGATAGGTTTTGGGACAATAGCAATAAAGGGTGAAGGTTACTTAATATCTTCCACGGGTTTAGAGCCAACAAAAGGAATAACATCAGAAGGATTCACACATTCCTTATTAGTGTCAGCATCATACTATCAGCAGAAGGCACATTAATAGGCATATTATTACTAATATCTTTGGCTTTCTCTTTTCTCAAGTGGGGATGTAAAATATAACACTCATCAGAAGCATGAACATGTATTTTATAATGATAAAAAAGGAATATTTTCTAATTTATTTTTCTGCATATAACCAAATGATTCAAGGCCAACTCATATTTCTTTTGGGTATTTTTTTTGGAAATATTAAATTCAATAAGCATTGTGGAAATAGAAGGACGTGAATGAGAGGTAGTGCCTTGGTCAGTTTTAAGCGGGTGACCAAAAATAGAGCCAAGGGCATGTAAAACTTGGGGGTTGAACAAATGTAACCTAAGATTAGGAAATGATATCCAAATAAGAATAATAGATAACTCCTTAATATCAAAGAAGGGAGTCCACTTCAGCACATGCATTTGGCAATTATTAATATAATAAGCTCTTCTTGCAAACACCCTACTATAGTTTAAATCATTAGCAGACTGAATGACAACATGTTTGGCATCTAGAAGGCTAATAAAAAACATACCATAAAGATTAAGGTTAACAAAAAAATTATGGATAACATCTAGATTCGACCGAGTCATAGAAAATATTTCTACTAAAAAAAATTTAAAAGGAATAGACAACTTTTTCAAAACATTGTCAGAAAAAATTACAGTAGGAACCCCCTTAACTGATGTTTTCATGAAGGGAAAAGATGGAGATGAAGAAGAGCTCATAGCAGTTATCACATCTTTGAAAGAATGCAAGTTATAGGAAATATCAGGACCATAAACCCCAAAAAGGCTATGATTATTAACCATCGAAGCAGGTTTGGACAAAACCAATGGATTTGGAGGAGGTGTCGCCATCCTGATGAACCCCGAGCACCAATCAGGAAGTTTGCGAGTAGGACAAACACTAGGCTGGGTGAGCTAGGGCATCATGAGAATAGGGCAAACCAAATTAGGAGAATCATCCTTGGCCGAAAAGCCTTACATTATAGGAAAATCAATATTTATCGGCAATAATTTTGGCAGTCAAATAACTACCATAATTACTGCAGGTTAAACCGGCTATTGGACCGCCGATATTAAATGGTGGTTTACCCAACATTTTTTAATAATAAACCACCAAAAATTGGGCTGATAAAATAACCTATGGGTAGGCTACCGATTCTGCTATTTTCACATCGCCTTTATTAGTGGCTTAGCCGCCGGCGTTAAGTATTTTTTTCCCGGCGGTCGAAACCGCCAAATAACCGTCGCAAATTGACCTAAAATTGGCCAACCCGCCCCTTCCTCCTCATTTGTTTGCATATCCTTTTTCTTTAGATGCTTGTGCTCACGATCGTCTCTGACTGCCTCCATAAGAATCTGGCTACCGACACCCTAACTCTAGTCGATGATCTCGTCCTCGCTCCCGTCGTCGATCATACCCGCACTCTACCTCCAAAACCCATCGAGCACTTCAACAATGCCCTGAATCGAAGGTTTAAATTTTTTTACTTAATTTTTTAATGTTGACATGTTATGCTTTAAAACTGTGGGAGAGAGTTTTGGAGCATAGATTGTGGCGTGACGCTAATATTTTGTAAAATTAATTTGGATTCATATAAGGTAGGTCAACTATGGAAGCTATATATATTTTTATTATGTTTAATGGAGAAGTATATAGAGAATAAGGAGGATCCACACATGATATTTATTGATTTAATGAAAGTATATGTTAAAGTTTCAAGAGAAGTACTATAGAGAGTTATAGAAAAGAAATGGGCTAATAATGTTTATTATTCAAGTCATTAAGGATATGTATGCAAGAGTTATTACTTATGTTTAGAAAGAAGGTGGTTTGACCAAATATTTTTCTACTTTAGTTGGATTACGTCAAGGATCGACCTTAAGTCCATATCTTTTTTCTTTAGTCATGGATGTTCTCACTAGAAATTTTCAAGAGGTTGTACCATGGTGTATGCTTTTTGTTGAATATATTCTTCTTGTTGAAAAGACGAGAGAGGTAGTTGAAGGTGAAATAGATAGAGTTATTATTAATAGAATTCAAGTTGGATGGTTAAAGTGGAGGAATGTTTCAGACTTGTTGTGTGATAGAAAAGTCCCCCTCAAACTTAAGAGAAAATTCTATAAGATAGTGGTTAGACCTGTATTTCTTTATGGTGCAAAATGTTGGCCATTAAAAGAAAAGCATAATATTGATTTAAAATAAATACATAAAATGATTGCCTTTTGATAATCTGGTTAGGAGAGTAAATGATATTTCTTTCTTAGATTTAAATAAGATTTAAGGTTGCATATCTTCTAATAATTGATTTCATAATTATGTAGGGAACGTTTACTTTAAAATCTAAATGAGTATTCAAGAAAAGAGATATTGGATGCATAATAGATTGTTATTAAGTATAAGAGAATTAACATATGAATTTATATAGGAAGTTGAGACTTTTATTCAAGTTGCATATAAACTACTTTCCTTTAACTTTGATGAAATGTCTAAATGTCCATGTTCGAAGCACAAAAATCAAGTATTCCTCAAACCCCATGATGTAAAGGTTGATTTATACATAAAGATTTATTCAAGACTACTGGATTTGGACCTCATATAGCGAGTACGAGCCACACTGAGATACTTATGCCAGTCCATCCATAGCTTTTAAAATATTTGATGAAAATCAAATGACTAGACCGTATGAAGAACTTATTTTTGATGTAACATATCCTAATTTAAGGGCTAGTATGAAAGATCCACAAAATATAAAAACTAAAAAATTCTTTGAGTTACTAAATACAACTCAAAAATCAATTTGGGATGGTTGCAAAACTCATTCAGAATTATTGATTGCTGTGAGAATGCTAAGTATTAAAATTGAATAATATTTCTCATGATTATTTTAATGGCTTCATTGGTCTTCTCAAGGAAACAAATCCAACAGATAATTTAATTCCCTCGGATTTGTATCAAATAAAAAAATTAGTATCTAAGTTGGGTCTCACTGTTACAAAAATTATTTATTGTATAAATGGATGTATGTTATACTACAAGAATAATGTGACAGAAGTTATTATCGCACCTGTAATACACCTCAGTTTAAACTAAACTTGGGAAAATAACATCGTCAAAAAAAGATGTTTTATATTCTCGTTTATTTTATTTATCAATCATTCCAAGACTTCAGCGGCTCTATGCATCAATGAGTTCAACATGTCATATGAGATGGTATAAGGAGAAATTAACAAACAGTTGCGTTCTTTCTCATTCATCAAATGCTGAAGCATGGAAATATTTTTATCAAACACATGTTTCATTTATTGCTGAGCCAAATAACATTAGATTGGAATTATGTGCTGATTGTTTTACTTCACTATACTCTTATTGTTCAGTTAAACTAACATCATACAACCTTCCACCAGAGATGTGTATGATTACCTCGTACATGTTCTTAACACTTATAATATCTAAAACCACATATTCTAAAAAAATAAAATTGCTATATTTTGCAATCATTAATTGATGATCTCAAGTTCTTATGGGAAAATGTGTCCTCACATATAAAATCTTAACCAAATAATTTTTTCTCCTTAGAGCTGTATGGCTTTAGATCATTAGTGATTTTCCATCTTATGGTATATATATTATCTTGTTAAAATATAGCATAAAAATTAGTTTTCCCTTACTACATGGAGAATACTAAAGCTTTCACACTAAAATATAGAGGAAAAAATACTTAATTTGGTTGTCATCATTTGTTCCTACCTGCTGATCATCCGTTTAGGAGGATTAAAGAAGCATTCATTAAAAATAGAATTGAGAGGTCACCTACTCTACCCAGATTAAGTGGTAATGACATACTATAGAAACTTTTTAACTTTTCATCAATTATTAAATTTCCAACATTATCAGAGTGTAAATTTCTGGGATATGGTGTTCAACATAATTGGATTAAAAAAGTATTTTATGAACATTCAAATATTGGAGAATAAATTTGATAATATATAATATGGATGTTATGCACATTGAAAAGAACTTTTTAGATAATATTTTTAATACAATTATATATATTAAAGGTAAGAGAAAAGATAACATCAAAGCTAGAATAGACATTAAAGAGTACTGCCAGCAAAAAAAAATCTAGAGTTAGTAAGAATCATGAAGGCAAAATAATGAAGTCTAAAGCATCTTATTTTTTCATATTAAAGAAAACAGATCAATATGTTAATGGCTTAAAAGATTAAAATGCCTGATGTCTATGAATCAAATTTAAGCCGATGTGTAGACCTTAAATTTGAAAGGTTATTTGGACTAAAAAGTTATAATTGTCACATAATTATAGAGGTTCTTCTTTCAATCGTAGTATGTATATTACAAGATTACATATCAAATTTGTTGACAGAACTTAGCATTTTCTTTAAAGACCAATGTTCATCTAAACTAAGTGAATATACTTTACAAAGGTCCGAGGAGAATATACCAATCATCTAATGCAAGTTTAAAAAAAAAAATTCTCTTGAGATTTTTTAATTATATGGAACATCTTCAAGTCCATCTACCTTACGAAGCTAGAGTTAGTGGACCTATATAATATCGTTGGATGTATCCTTTTAAAAGGTAAAACATATTTTTATTATGTTATCTTAAATGTTTTTAATGTTAATTAATAATTATAATCATTTAACATATATTTGAATAAGTTAAAAAAATATGTTAAGAATAAAGCACGATCAAAAGGATCAATATGTGAAGTATATTTGTCTCAAGAAATCACTCACTTCTGCTCCTACTATTTTAAGCCCCATGTAAAGAGTACAAGAATAAAGATTGGTCGTAACATGAACTTCGATGTAGAAGAACAATTATAGGATGCACCATCAATTTTTAAAGGTTACGAAAAGTACAATGGCAAATATGTTGAAAGATTCTTCAATAATTTAGAAATCAAAACAGCAAATTTATATATGCTACTGAACAGTGAAGAAGTCCAACCAATTTTAGAGTAAGTTCTTCCATAATATATAAAAGGAGTATTATTTATTTGAAATACTAAAGTCTTATTTGAATGATTTGTCATCAAGTATTTCATAAGTAATTTACCTCTAATGGATACTACAGATGTTGAGTAACTTGTTGTAAATGAATTTCCAGTTTAGAGTATGTGTTAGAGGGAATACTTAGATTTCATTCCAAGTTATGGAGTGAATGAAAAAAAACTAAAAATTATGGAGTATGCGTTAGAGGGAATACTCATGAAAAAGATGAGTATGATTATTAAGATATTCTATATGAGATTCTTGAGCAAGAGTACCTAGGCGAAGATGAGAACTTTGTATGTTTGTTTAACTGTCAATGGTTTGATCTAGTACATATATAATAGAGGCATAATGGTTCATCCTACGTATGATTTAGTAGACGTAAAACATTATAGAAGATATAAAAAATTTGATCCATTTGTATTAACACGTCAAACTATTTAAGTTTATTTCAGAAAATATCATAGTTGTTATAAAGATAAACAATATTAACTAGCTATCATAAAAATAAAATCATGGGGGATATATAATTGATAAACAATATATTGTAGCAACTGCACATCAAGAGGATGAGATATCAAATTATAGGTTTATTGAAATTAATGAGATGTCAATTACAGCCCATAATGTTAAAATATAGTTTGAAGATGTGAATAGTTTAACTAGCTTATCAAGTAAGAATGATGATGAAAATGAAGATACCTTAGAGAGTAATGAAAATATTTCTGATTCTGAATAGTTTTTGTAATTTAAGTGATTAAAATTAACGTAATATGCTTATTGAATTTTATTTTTTATAAATTAAGTTATAAAACATATCTTGCCAAATCCTATTTGTTTAATAATCATTGTGTATTTTGTAATTTTTTTATATTTGTTATAACTAATTTATCTACATTTTATTTTTTTTATTTTTACTTATGCAAATTTTTGGAATGCTAAAAATTTAATTTTTTTATATGTTACACTGATTTATTAATTACTTCTTTTAAAGAAGATGGCTTTAGATGACGATCCCTCCTCGTAGATCCTTCACTTCAAAAATTTTCATAAGAAATATTTGAGCATTTGATCAAACATAGCTAGATAGGGTGATGAAAGTGAGGGACAGAGATCAGTTTCATCAGTGATACCATCACCACCATCACCTAGGAGCCAGCAACAATCCCCTAGTGAGTAGGGTCATAGACAGTCAGATCCACCTGTAGTTGGAGTACCACCACCCTTTCTTAGGTACTTCCCTCCTAGGTCGACTAGTCCTTCATTTTCCTCTCTAAATCAGACACATGTAGCTTCATTCTATCCATATTACCCCCAACCAATATCACAAACTAGTCCATCCACCATCCCTTACCTACTTACCCCCACCCCTATTATTACCCACATCCTGTGTATCTAGAACACGATAGACCATCGATATCTACACAAGCAAAGGTTGGTACTAGGGATCCTGCAACTGTAATAGATAAGTGTGTATATATTGAGACTAAAGGCGATATGTAAGTTTAGTTTATTTTGTAAAGTTATTGTAATTTGATATATTATATGTTATTGATAAAAAATTTAACTTACAGCTTCAATCCCTCAATGTCACCTACCCATAAGATTCAAAATATCATATGGAGCAAATATGATGCTCCTTACTTATCATAAAAGAATATCCCAATGGAAATTAGAGATATGTGATTTAGAGAATTTCAAGTATATTTATTGGGCATGAATTAAAATATTTGATTTAATTGATATTAATATTATTTATTGTGCCTATATTTTTTTACATAAAGATTTTAGGTGATTGTCTAAGCATGGCACGATGATCAGAATAAATTTAGAGAGGAGAGTATTGACTCGTCTTAGGAACATGTTCAAAATAAGCATAACAGAGCATCTGATTGTGGGGTTTAGAAAACTCTCTTCATATTGGTGGATATATGCCTCATACTGAACATAGATGACAACTGAAAAAAACTTTCAATTAGTTTGATAAATATATGTATATTATTTTAACTATATCTTCTATTTCTAGGAAGAGTTTTTTGGTTTGGAGCCGACACCACTGGAGTTGCATATGAGTACTCACCAATATCAAACTGACTATCAGTGGGTTAATGAAAATATGAAAAAAGCTCATATGAGTATAATTTTTGGAGTAATAAAATAGAATATAATAAATTTTCTTTATTATATTTCTGGTGGCCAACATTTTTTTTAAATGCTACGTACAAATTTATGGCGGCTAACTGGCAGTTTGGCCGCCATAAACTTTAATATCAGACACTTATTTTAATCGCTAGAATTTTAATATAGCCGTCGATAAATACTAACGGTAAATTAGCGGTCAATCGGTGTTCCATCTGCCTATAAAATTACGTTTCAGATGGATGGTATGCCGTCGATAATTAACCGGTGGTCACCGGCGCTATGACCGCTAGAAATTATCAGATGTGTACGCCGTCAGAAAGCTACTGGTAAAATTAACCGCTGCAATTCGTTTCCTACGCGGTTTATATCGGCGTTTAATAGACCGTCAGAAAACCACCAATAATTTTTATAACTGCCGAAAAATTTATCCTAACCACCGAAAAAAGCCACCTGTAATTGGCAATTTTACTGCAGTGGGAGTCAGGGCGACAGCGGGATAGAGCTAGCGTATCGAGAGTTGCGTGGGGCGAGGGTGCCAAAAATTATTTGATTATGATATCATTAAAGTACTCAAATACTTGATAAATGATCTATATTCAAGAGGATCAATATGGATTATTTGATGAAGTGTTTTGATTTCTAACCTAATTTATCATAATGCCCCTCCTAGAAAGGCTATAAATATGACATCATTTTCTATACAAGGGGATTTCCAAGAGCTAAAAGAGCAAAAGAACTCTGTAGTAATTTATTATAATAAGCATATAATAATTTTCTCATTGATTAGTTTAAGAAATCATGATGTCAACCTTGCTTCAATGAGACATGAATGATCATGCGAAGATCTTATCTGTCTCATTCATTATTAATAAGAATGTGAATTACTTTAAATAAATACTAAATTGGTATTCGTAAAAACTACAAATAGCAACTTATTTAGTTTATTTAGGATAAGTTTTCTAACTCTAATGATGATTTGGTCCTTTTTGAAATCCTAAATGTAGATTGTACCATAACAAGCCTTTGGATTATAGCATGTGTCACAATAAGAACTATGTTACAGATATTATTAAAACTTATTTAAAACATTATGCCAAAATCATACAACATTCTAAGATATGCATCACAGCCCTCACTTGTAAAACATGTACTAAAATCTTACATTATAATAAGAATCGTTCCATACCAAGACCTATAACATTGCAATTCATGATACATAAGATTTACATAGTAGGTACCTTCGAGAACACTATAACACTCACCCTCTATCAACAACAATTACAACATTGTGCATAAACAATAGTAGCCACCATTCTACAATAATTGCTAACAACATATCATCTTGCATCATATTTACAAGTTCCTTTAGCCAAATGTAAAATTATTTAAAAAAATGGAATATCTTTCTATTAATTTATGATTATAACCTCTAAATTTATAAAAAATAATATCAATTATTCATATCTTCAAGCATAACTAAATTGATCTAATAGAATTTAAGATTAAGTAGTATAAGCATAAAGTTACTTTATTAACATCTTATAAGTAAATCATATATTTACAAAATTTATAAAGAATTGCAAGAATAATATAAATAGTTAATATTAATTTTGAATAGTGACCCTTAATAATTTTATATCATATATTAATTACAATTTTATCAAACTTAGAAACCTCCATGAAGCCTATATATATCAAATGGATCATTTTGAAATATCAACCAAGTCATTTGAGCATAAAAGCTCCTCTAAAGAACATTTTTATTTTCTTATTTCTTTTTTTAGTTATTAAATCTTTCATAATTTCTATTATTTTTTACTTATATTCAAGATGTTTAATTTTAGTTGTTTTTCCCACTTATAGGATGATTTTAGATCTTTGAATGTGTTATAGTTGATTTTTAGATGTAGTAATCATTTCACATCAACAATGATGTACAAATTGGGTGGTAATTTTATATATATAATATTAATATTTTGATAATTTCATTTTCCCAATGGTTCATAGTGTAGCTATGAAACTTTTTTTTTATTCAAAATAGTAGTTAAATTCTATTTTCTTAAATTTTTTAATATTTTAGCTTATTAACAAGCACTTGAAGCGCCTGCATATAGCTAAACGATTTTTAAAAAGGTAATTCCTTAAAAATTTCTTATGTATCATGAATTGCAATGTTATAAATATTGATCTTTACGTCATGGGGGTTAAAGTGAACGTCAACAAAATGCATCAACCATACATATAATGATGTGCATCAACATTGATGTAGACAATAAACAACAAAGTCAACATTGACGTTGGCATCAACAACTTACATCCATTTTTTTATAAAACTGTTGAAACCAAGGAGGAAGATCTTGAGAGATTTTCTTCTTGCAAGAGATAGAGAGGGAGAGGGGAAGGAGGAGAGCCAAAAAAATTCTGTAACTTTATTTCTCTCTTGACCTCAAAGCCTAAAACAAACTAAAGCCTATTAATAAGCTCATACAAGCTATACAAATAGCTACACAAATGGCTATACTATGCCATACAAAAAACCTAAACAAAAAGCAAACCTAAATCTAGGAACAAATATCTAACAAAAACGATGACATGCAACAACGTTAGCAGTGAAAGTAAGGAAATAAGTTTATGGTCATCGATGATGTTGCTGTTGACTACATATACAGTCTGTATAAACGATGACATGAGTTGATGATGATGGTGACATAAATCATCAATGTTGATTGGCAATGACGTGCGACGACCTCATCAGTGACAACAACAAATATCGTAGTTAACGATATCAATGTTGTTCTCGGTGATATGTATCAACTTTATAGACGACGAGTTGCATCGAGATTGGTGGTTATCTTGATTCAAGATTAAACCAAATAGCCTCTATGTCAATCATTATCTAAGAATGAATTTTAACAGCTTAACTGAGACGTGCAAGGTTTGCCATGTCAGAGGTTGTTCACGAAACTGGTGGTGACTTTAGCAATGGAGTATGGCGAAGGGTTTGGAGGTACGTGATGGTTGTGGGGGAGTTGAACAGAAATCCTGTGCACTGCCGGTGATTTTTTTTTTTTTTTTTTTGGAAAAAAATAAATCATAATATTCTGATTAAATTAATTCAAGAAAATCTTATAATTATTTAATTTGCTTAAAATTAAATATAATATATGAATGATTAATGAAATATTCTGATCGTTTTTTTTTATTCAAACTTTTTGATGCGTCGAGAAAATTTCTACCTTTGGATCTGCTGTATGATTCGTGCAAGTCAAATGTAGATGAGCGGCCTGAAGGAATTAAATTCCTATGAGAATTATTATAAAAATATTCTTAAATAAATTCCTTATTTGATTCCTCATTGATTCGTGGAATTGAATGTGTATTAAAAGACAGAATTCATTTGAGATATTTAATTAATAATTATGAGATTAATTACATATTTATATAAATATTAAATATAATAAATATTTGAATTTAAATCCTCATAGACTCTTTGGTATTCGAAATAAATTTATATGAATTAATTTAATCTTGAAATTAATTTACAATTAAATAAATTCTGTGAATGATTAGATGTATTAGGTCATTAAAATGGAGAAAATTGGGTCAAAATTAATTTTAATATTATATTAAATTTAAAATAAATTTATTAAAAAAAAACATTCATTAATTCTTTGTTTGCTTTAAAATTAGTACAATATATAGATATGTAATCTTATACTAATCTTAAAGCAGATCTAATGGATCCAAACTCCATCCTAAATATATTTATATTTATTAATAATAATTTAAAATTCGCAGGACTTTATGAGGAGGGAAGTCATCTATTGATTGAATAAGATGATCAATTGGAGACTAATTCGTGAAATCAAGGCATTTTATTCATTTATTGTACCGATGGTTTTCATTAATTAAAGTTTTAATGCAAAGCCATATTCTTTAATGACTTTCTTTCCCATAGGAATTAAATTTCTGGTTATTGGCAATAGAGAAGAACAAATTTTGGTCTTCCACATTAATATGTACGTTATGCAATTAAAGAAATATTTAGGTACTAAATTGGAAGAGTTATAGTGGTAAGCATTATTCTCTCTAATATCATTTTCACCAAAATGAGTTTTGTAGCTATTAAATTTATTTTAAGATGATATAAATAAGGGGGTAAGTTAGTCGGGCTGAACTTGAGTCCTCTTTGGCTTGAGCTAGAACTTGATTTTGATTAATTAATCGAATTTGAGCTGAAGCTCAAGTTTAATTTTACGATACTCTGTGTCTGCTAACAAGTTGTTAATAAATAAAGAAAAAATGATTAAAATTCAAGGAATCATTGCAATAAAATTGTAAAATAATGAGAAATTAGAAGTGAAATTATAAATATTAACTTGAAATATGAAAGTGATACATAATATTTTTATATTTTTAACAACTTTATATTTAACCTCATGAATGATAATATATTTTATGTGTATTTAAGATTAATATATTTTAAATAAGCTGTTTGGGAGCTAACAATTCTAGTTGAGGCTGGCTCGAGCTTGACTTATTAGCTCTTCAAACCTATCTCACGAGCCATTTATCGTTTCGATCTCGAGCTAGCTCATGAGTTGGTTGGACTCACTAATTGTAACTGTCCAAGCTCTCAACAATCAAGAAATTGTATGATTTAACCTAATAGCCCACAATTTAGTTCCTTTTGTGTAACTTCAAGGAGATCATCTATCTTAGGAGTGCTCCCATATGACTATATGAGCATGCTTAACTTTAAAATTTCTAATGAAATTCTAGCGGTTACTTCGTAAGGGACATCGATCAAGGAAGATAGAAGTACTTAGCTCACATCTTCTGGTTGATGTATTGCTCTGAAACTATTTGCAACGGTTGAAACTCTTAATTACCAAGATGTTGTACATTTTACCCCTAATAGGCTCACAGTTTTATCCCTTTGATGTAGCTTCTTAGGAGGTCACACATCATAAGAGTTTTCTTAAGGGATTTCACACTTACACCCTTAAATAAAAATATATAATTAATAACTTGAAATCATTATTATATTTATCTCAAAATAAATTTGATAATAAAATATATTATTTTATCAAATTTAAATCACAATAGCTTGACCCAACCATAAGAAATTCGCCATTGACATTTAAAACCCATATCAAATTAAGTTGAAATTAATTGCTGAAAAAATTTAGATTGGTATGTTTATCTATCTTTTCTCTTAAAAAGTCAATGTTATAATAAATTTATAATTAAATTGGTTTGAAACTAAAAACTATTTATATAATTTATCAAAGAAATGTCCCAACCAATTCAAGACAAATAAATGATTCTGAAAAACAAGCTTAAAATTTCACACAAAGTATTTTATTAAGCTAAATTTCATCATTTGATTGGATGGGATATTTTTGGTTGAATATAAAGAAGGTTGTTATTGATATGATCTCGAACTTATTTTACTTTAGCATATGATCAATTCAAAGTCGTTTGATTTATTCTCTATGCGACCAAACAATCTTCAAATGTTTATTCTTATACTCATAATCGAGTGTTCGTCAAGACAAATCCAATGAGTCTAGCTAAGATTGCTTGATTCCAAATTTCGCAAAGCTTTCTTATTACTTCGTAAAAGATTTTTTTAAAATCACTCTTTTTTTTTTAAAGCAGATTGAGCGATTTGAATGAGGCAATGGCAATAGGCACAAATGCCCTCAACCATCATGCCTCAACACGAGCCGCATTATATTTCTTTTTATCTAATACTATCTTGCTAAATTTTTTTCAATTTACATGATAAGAAATAAAAAAAAAATAGTAAGAAAACTATTATCCTCCTTAATTTTTTTTTAATATTTATAATATCCTCATCAACCTTCAAAGAAAAATTTTCTCCTCACAAACCCTAAGAGATTGGGCAGTAGAAAACCTGCAGTAAATAAATTCGATTCTTCAGGACCAGAATCAATCAGTAACCTCCCAAGTGAAGGGAACAAGATACCCTGATAGTTCATTAAAAATTTTCTTTTGAATGTATAGGCTTAATAAATAGGTTAAAATTGCATCTGAAAGAAAAAAAACTTAAATCAAATATAGTTCAAACCGATCTTTATAGTCATTACAAAACAAGTTTCTATACCAGATGATTTACAGGATTTCTTCTTGATAAGATTGAATGAAGGTCAAATCATCTCCAGAATGGACAAAAATAAACTATATTTGATGAGGAAGTTTAGTGAGTACTAAATACTGTGTTGATCACATCTTTCAAAGTCCTGCATCCGAGAATTTTTATGTTCAGATCAAGTGAAGAGAGACTGTTCTCTGCTGCATTTGGAACTATACACCTCTTGAATCCCAGTTTTGCAGCAGCAGTTACTCGCTTATCCATCCTGGGAACCTTAACAAAAAACAAAAATAAAATAAAATAAAATAAAAGTTTTGATGGTCCAGATTAGTTGATCACTGGGAACAGATCTTCCTCTTCATCTGAATTCCAAGAACTAATATTTAGAGAAATAGTAAAAAAGAGAGATTTGCTAACCATGCGAAGCTCGCCACCAAGACCAACCTCCCCAATGAATGTAACGTCGTGAGGAATGGGAAATTCCAAGAAGCTGAAAAGCAAAAAAATAAATTTTACAACATATGTTGTTTGCGCAAGTTTGGGTAACAATAACAGTGGTAGGTGCTCTACTCTTTAGTGCTTGAATCAATTAGGCAAAACAATATATTTTGTTTTCATGAAAACAACTTTTTCAAGTGCCCATCATTCAAATAGAAATGACCTTTCCATTTTAGATCTAAATGAGAATTAAATTTTTAGCAGAGCACAATGGAAAAAAATATTCTATGTAGCCGACCCCATATAGTGGGATAATGGATTGTTGCTCTTGTTGACAAAAATCTGAAAATATTTAACCATAATTTTTTTTTCTCCACTTTTCGCATGACTATTATTCATTCTTTTATTCTCTTCAAACCCAAGCATGATTCATCCGTCAACTATGCTCACTGTAGATAAAGGAAGGCCAATCAAAGCTGGTTGCCTCTATGTCGGAACAATTTGTCAGTTAACAACTCATGTGATCAAATAATGTGACAATTGTCTAATTTCAATTGAGGACACTGGCTTCTGCCATCTTCAGCCCATTAATGGTTATTAAGAACCCCCCTCTACATGACATCGACCAAGATAACAATTAATATTAGTCTCTACACTTGGTTGAATGAAGAAATATGAGTTAACTGGTAGAAGAAATAGAGATGATAAGCTAACTTGTAGAAAATTTAGGTAGACAACATCAGGTGGTAAGTAAATATTTATAGAGATTAAATAGAGTTCTCAGGAATGCATACAAACACAATAAAAAATAGAAAAATATCCATCTAGTAAGTTTTGAGATTTTAATCTAGATTGATAAATCTATCTCCATAATCTCCCACTTAAAAGTGAAATTTCAATATAATGTCTGGAGAGAGTCATTTGTGTAGTATCATATCAAATCATTCATATGGGATTACCTGACATATTGTAGTATCTCAATCCATTAGTGATGAATCTATTATAATTTACCATCATCCTTGCCTTGTTACATTGCTGCTCCATCATGAGAAGCTGCCCTACCATGCCCTTTGAGCTTTGGAAGCCACCACTTAAAAGAAACGTCTCATCACCAATCATGATTTGCACATCACCAGCTACCACAACATTCAGATGAACTTTCCCACAATCTCATATGGAATAATTAGATATAAACTTTTATGAGGAATTAATGAAAAGATGCAACTGAGTCAAAGATCTGGGACTTTGTAGAACTATACAAAATAATGACCAGTGCATCATAAACTGCTTCATTTGCAACATTTAGAATTCTCCATCAAACTCAAACTTCTCCATCAATTCTCTATAGCAAATTCCTTCTCATGTTGATCGCCAACATACATCATCGTGACCTTTTAATTTACCCTCAGTTGAGATTCAAATCTATATCCATTGTTGTCTCTTTGTACACTTCTTCCTCTGCTCTCATGATTCTCGTCTCGTGGTGTCTTTACTTAAAAACGTTAAAAAAACACTCGACTTCAACTTCATATACCCACATGAATATCTTGGAGCCGTCACAAATCTAGCTCAAATTTCTAGTACTGATGATAACAAGTTTAAAGCATCAAATTCATCATTGAAGTTGATATCAATCAAGCACAATTAACTTGTTATCATATTAGGCTAGCTGATAAACAATGTTGTGAAATTTTCTTCGACTATATTACAACAACAACAACATCAAGCCTTTGTCCCACTATGTGGGGTCGGCTACATGAATCCTTTTCCGCCATTGTGTCCGGTTAAAAGTCAAATTCTCATTTTAATCTAATAAAGAAATATCATTTCTAATATTTTCTAACTAAGTCTTTTTAGGTCTACCTCTATCTTTCTTAACATAAGTCAAATCTAATACCACAAATTTCCTAGCCGGTTCATTGGAAGGCCACCGTTTAATATGATCAAACCATCTAAGGCAACTCTCTCTAATCTTGTCTTCGACTATATTGAGATTCAAAAATGTTCTAATTAGATATACCTTGTTCACGGTCAAAGAAACTTAGTACATGTCTGACAGAACTTTCATCATACCGATAAGATCTTCTCATGCAGTATGTTGAAGAGAACCTTTTCTTATCAGTGATGGAAATACAACTAATACTTGCCACTCTATAAGATCCAATTTTTTGGCTCATGGCAGTCAAATTAAAAAACTCTTTAGAAATCACCACCTCTAGTATTTAATCTATTTGATGTACCTCCCTTTAAATGGATTGCCTGTTCATTAAAGCAAGGCATAATTTAGTAGTTTGATTATTTTTTATTTTCTTTATCATCTAATGATAGAGATAGGTTATAAAATATTATTAAAATCCCTTATGAAATATAGTGGAATTGTAGCATTTTTCATTATTTTATTCAAATTATTTGCATGAAGAGACTCGTGAGTAATTAATACTTAATTATGATAACTGTAATTCTATTGCGGATATAAATAACATGTGAAATTTGCACAGAAACTAAGGCATAAAGATTTCCTACGAGGGCCTTAAAGAAATTTATTGCAAAAAAGATAAGGGCATAAAGTTTTAAGACACATGAGAACTAATGCTTACAATCTAAAAAAACATGAGAAGTATTGCTATCGATTTTACCATCAATATATCTTATTTTACTTTATTTCATGAATCAATAGTTCGTGCCATGACTTCACTTTCTTTACATCCCCTCTTTGCTAATCCAACATCTTATCAAATGGTTTTATTCATCTTGGTCCAAAGCAGAGATTTCCTCCGCTACAAGTGGTGGATATTATAGAGTTCCTGTATCATGAAATGGCAAGCTTCTACAAGAATTAATTTGCAGGATGACAATAGTTTGCCCAAACTTGTGAATCATGCATCTAATAATTAATTTGTAGAAGCCAAATTTTTTCAAATCGAGTAGAATTATGTAAATATGAAATTTTGTGTTGATTGAGAATGTAATTCATGTAAGCTGATTCTTAATCTTTTATTTCCTATATTTCATTTCCACAGTAAAAATATGATGATGACGCTTATACAAATGGGATGAGCTCTTTAGTATTTTAAATGCTCTATTAAGTCTAAATCATTATTATGTAGTTTCAACTCAGCCCACAAATTTCCGATAAGCATTTACGGAATTCAAAAATCACCACAATAATGTGAATTGCTAAATCTACTCATCATTATTTCCCCATCGCCCGATTGTATTGGGTATTGTTATTGTAATTTTTGGTTATAATTGTCATTCCCACAATTCTTATTATTCTCCTTAATGGATACTCGCTTATAATTCCTTCATACATGCATATGATGATACAACCATTCTCTGTTGTGTTAATTTCTCTATTATTTCTGGCTAGCTTTATTCCTTCCTTTGTCTTTTGTCACCTTTGTTTTGTTATCATCTTCGACACTCCACAACCTTTTTTGCTTTCCTACTAATCTATCGCCTTGCTTTCTTACTTCCGCTATTTCCTAATCCAACGATACAATCTCTCATCTCAAGTTGTGCCATTCCTTCTTCGCCGGACTATTACACTTAAGCAATCCTATTTTTTCTTGATTCCTCAAAGCGCTTCAGGAATTGGTTTTATGGATAAATTTCTACCACTAGACTTTAGAAGGGGTGAATTGAAACATGTTATTTTTAATAGATTTCAACATTAAGAATATTCTTATTTTGAATCTTTTGTAAATTGTAAATAGAACTCCCGGGGCATGTACATTGAATATTGAAATAAAATTCATAATTTTCTTTCTTTTAAGTGGTTGTTGGAAGTATATTCTTCGAGTGATTTAGAAGGGGATAACAACTTCCGAGGGTGAAACTCTTCATGCCAAAGGCCTAATTTTTCCCTTTCGAGTACTCTGTCTTTAAATTATTAACAACAGGTTTTGCATTTATAATCAAAGTTTTATAAAGATACATGTCGATTTTCCCTTTTTGTAGTGTGAACTTGATCCTAGCAAAAATTTTATGTTTGCCACTATTTTTCTTGTGGAATTTTAAGTTTTGGGTGAACGTTAAATTGTCTTTTGGGGTGAACAAAACTTGTTTGTTGTTCTTACATGAAAAATGAACTGTTGCTATTGCAAGATAGAAAATGTCAAAGAAAGAAAATTGAGCATATACCTGCTGCATATGGCTGCTGCTATTGCAAGATCTCCTGCAGTCTCTGTCAGCTTAAAACCACTAACAACATTCAGAAATATTGCCTGTCATAATAGAAAAGAATCATTGCATTCCTCTATTATATTGTGATACAATACAACTAAACCAAAATTGAAAGGAAGCTCAGCAGTAACAAAATTAAACAAAGAAGAAACTTTTGTATTATTTCTCCTTCACTTGTACATGTAAAATGATACTACATATGAAACACTTCAATTACTAGGAAATATTTCAATCTACCAAATTCTTTGATCTCAAATTCCTTGTCGAGACATTTCCTTAGAATCAGTTTCTCCTTTACATCATTCTTAGTCAAGATGATATCATCCAAATAAACTACCAAAACTATAACCCCCCCTGAGTCAGAGTGCTTGAAAAATAGTGTGTGGTCTTCTTGGCTATGTTGATATTCATTGAGTAGCATGACCTTAAAGAATCTTCCAAACCAAGCTCTATGTGACTACTTTAGCCTATATAGAGCATTTCTTAACTTGCACACTTTGTCACCCTCCTTAAATACAGGTGGAATCTCCATAAATATTTCTTCCCCATAATCCATATGTAGGAATGTATTTTTTATAAACAATTGTTTCATATGTCAGTTATAATCAGCTACTAGGGAGAGCATAATCCTAACATTATTCATCTTGGCCTCAAGTGCAAATATTTCCTGGTAATCAATGTTATACGCCTGAGTGTACCCTTTCTCCACTAGTTTTACCATGTACATTTTCAGTGTACCATCGACTTTGTATTTCACATAAAATACCCATTAACAACAGACTGGACTTTTTCCTATTAGTAGGTTGATGATCTCCCAAGTGTTTTTCTTCTATAAAGCATGCATTTCATCTTTTCACGGCACTTTCCAATTCTCATCAGATAAGGTCTCATAGATATTATTAGGAATAAAAATATTATTTAGTGTAATTAAAACATTTTGTGTGAATGTGAGAAATTATGGAATGATATACAGTTGGTTACGGGGTAACAAGAGATGTTTTAGGCTATCTTATGTTTACCTCAATTTCAGGAGACGATTCAAATTCTTGGATGTGCTCTAGGACAGTTTAAATTTGTATGCATGAAATATACCTTTTCAAACCTCAGGTCATTCCTAATAGCTTTGCCCTTAGTTTTCCTGGCTTTAGTTTCAGGTTTAAGTGGAACGATTTGAGATAAAGTTAAAAGGACAAGGGGACAATTTTACTTTCCTCATCTTTCTCAATTTTATTCTCCCCCTGAAGATGAGGTTTAGTAAAATAAGATTTTTGTTCGCCAAAAGTGACGTCAACAAATACAAGAGTTTTTTTGGTGGAGGGATAATAACACTTATAACCTCTATGGTTGAATGAATATCCAATAAAAAATATAATTTTCTTTATTTTTATTGTGAATGTGAACATAGGCAATGCACCCAAAGATTCTAGGTGTGAGGTTCTTATAGGTTCGAACTTTAGGCTAAAAAGAGGACAGAATATCCATTGGTGTTTTTAGTTCCAAGGTTTATGAAAGTAGTCGGATTATGAGATATGTGGAAGTCATAAGGGCTCCCCCAGTAGGATTTAACAATATTATGGCCATGGTTTAAAATTGCGCAATATGAGGCTCGCCTTGAGGCCACCTTTGCGCAATTCCAGTAAAAAACGCCTCAATGCTTACGCCTTGAATTTTTTTTATGAGGCTTGTGCCTCAACTTGGTTGAGGCCCGCTTCGCCTCACGCTATACATATTAAAACATACATAAATCTTGAAGTAAATGCCCGACATTGGACTCTATAGGAGAGGAGGAAAGGGAGAAAGCAGTTCACCATAATGATGATTCAAATGAAGAACCCCTTAATGATGACAATGCTGATGACTTATGAGTTCTTATGTGATATGTCATTGCTATTTATTTTTGAAAATTGGAATTATATGTTAATGAAAAGAATACTGGGATTTGGGAAAGATATAAGAGTTGAACTATATTTCATGTTGTCTTATTATTGAGATATTTTGATTTCACTTCATATCTTATTTTTTTTATGTTTTATACTATTCACTCATTAGTATATAAAAATTTAACATTTTATGTTTACGCAATCTTTTGATTTTGAGGCTTACGCCTCAAAACGCCTTGAGGCTTACGCCTCAAAACGCCTTGAGGCTTACGCCTCGCCTCAAAACGCCTTGAGGCTTACGCCTCGCCTCACGAATGAAAAACGCCTCAATACCCGAATACGCAATTTTAAACATTGATTATGGCAAAGTAGGAATGCACGACAGGTGATAAAAAGGGGGTTATTTTTCTTTCCGCAACTCCATTTTGTTGTGGGTGTGTATGCAGGAAGACTAATAAATGATACCTTCTTTTTGAAAGTAGGATGATGGAGCTTGGTTAAAATAATCTTTAGCATTGTTGGAATGAAATTTCCTTATTTTTACCAATGAATAGGTTCTAGATCATTATATGAAAATATGGGGAAGATAGTGCTAACACCGAATTTATTTTTGAAGAGAAATCCAAAAGACTTGAGTGCATTCGTCAATGAAGGACATAAACAATCAGCCCCTGAGATATTAGTAACTTTTTGGGTTTCCCAGGTATCACTATAAATAAGATAGAATTGAGTATGACATCTCTCATTTTTATTTGAGAAATAAACTCGTTCATGTTTGGCTAACTCACAAGTTTTACAATGAAATGATTCATTTTTCAACTCATAAAAAATTTTGTACACTTTTTTTAAGACAACAAAAGATGTATGTCTTAATCTAAAATGATGAAGCCAAATAGTAGATTTTGTATTAGATAGAATAACATAGAATAACTATTATTAAGAATAGTTGATTTGCTCATCTCTTCCAAGTATTACAATCAATCTTTCTCCTTAGAAAGTCAATCTTCTCCTCCGATCCCTGGTCCTAAAACAAATAAATAGGGTTATATAGGACTCAGGCAATTATAGTCACTCATAAATTTATGTATGGAGATTAGGTTTGTGGATAATTAAGGTGCGTGGAGCACATTTTTAGGGTGAGAGAGGGAGATAAAGAGTATGTCTCTTTGGACTGCCACTATGGTAATATAACCTTCAACAGTGACGATTTCCTTATCGCTTGAGCAAGAAGTGTAGTTAATGAAGTGGGTAATGGAGCGATGATATGTGGCTCGTGAGTCAATGATCCATAAACCTTTCAAACGCTTTCTAAATAAACTTAATCCAATGAATATAAGAAACTTACCTAAAAGTGTAAGAAAAGAGAATACATGTGATTTTTCAAGGAATATCAAAAGTTATTTATGCAAACCTCGAGAGTAATGAAGCATTGCAACGCACCGCGACGAAAAGGATCAAAATTTCAAAGTTGTCAGATTTCGACAAAATAAATTTTATAAAATTGTACATTTAACTTTGATCAATTCGATATAAAGAACTTATGATAAATTTTGCACGATTTGGAATATAAAAATTGTTGAAGTTTTATAAACTAAAATTTACTTAATAGCCCCTCATGGTCTTAAGAGAAATTATTCAAGGGAGGGTAATTTGGTCTTTAAGAAACTCCTAACCACCTGAGGCCAAATGAATCGGTCTCTTCTCATTTCGCCTCCCACTTCTTTCGGCCGAATAAGGAGAGACGAACAAGGGTGACGGCAAGGCTTCTAGGGCGGCGATGGTGGCAATTTCTGGCAGCTAAATTTGGGGGAAATTCTAGAGGGAGATTAAGGGAAGACTAAGGTATGTTTTTAATTAAGAAATTTCTCCATTTTTGCATAGATTTCTTGAGGAGAAAATTCTAGGGTTTTTCTAAAACCTAAAATTTTTCAAGGAGATTAATAGGGAATATATGAGGAAGGATTTTAGTCATAAAAATAAAGTTTTTCCAACATTTTTAATGAGTTTAAAAAATTAGGGTTTTTCAAATTCTTAAATTTTCAAGAAAATTTCTTAATGATTATTGTTCCTAATTATCTTAAGAATGTTTTTAAAAAAAGAAATGTTTTTTAAATCGATAATATAAATTTTATTAATTTTCTTCATTTTAATTCAAATAAATTTAAAAATACATTAACCCTAATTATTAATTGAGTGAAGGAAAAGTTTTGGCATGCTTATAGAATGAAAATAGTGAAAATATAATTTCCAAAATTTAGGTTTAAGGAAAAATCCGAAAATTTAATTTAATTTAATTTACTCTAGGAAGAGGGATATTATTAAAATAGAAAAATTAAGAATTTAATCGATAATATAAATTTTTTAAAAAGAGTATTTAATTAAATCTGAAAATTTTTAATATCAAAATATTGATTTAATGGAAATGCATTATGATCATTGAGTTAGTAATAAAGATTTTCATTACTTTAAGTATTTGTTATATAAGAAGAAATACGACACAAGACTAAATGACTTATTTTGCTCGTAGAGGTTTGACTATTGCTTATTGAGTTAAGTACTTGTATTTTTGTAAATTTCATGTTTATGATTTTTTTAAATTTTATGAAAGAATGCATATGTTTTAGACATTTTATTCAGTTGAGAACTTGCACGTTAGTTCTTTTCATATTTTACTGCAGTAAGAAAGATAGATAGTACATCATATTTCTTTAAATTGTTTAGAAATGCCTACATATAGAATTTGCATAAAAACAATACATTAGATAGACACATATGATTGTATGACTAATCGCATCTATCCTACGGTAAATATTAAATGATTGAATGTGTATGTTTATACGGGATATCATATGATAAAGTTAAATAATAAAGGCAGATGCTAAAGGCAAATATGGCTCCTCGGAGAAGATTGAAAATGAAAATAATGGTCAAATTGAAAATGTACATGATCAATACAAAAATCTTGATACTTCCGTTACAGGCATATAAAGTTATGATAAGTATTATATGCATTAAAGAGCATAAAGAAAAATTAAGAAAAGAATGATAAATGAGAAAGTTACGGTCATATGAAATGATAAAGGAAAAATGGGCATATAGGATGTCATACAAAATATGAATATCCAATATCTATTCATGCCATTTATAGTGTTTCTTCTTTTAAGTTACTTATGCACTGAAATATGAAAATTACATACATAATGTTTTATTTCATTTGCCTTACGAATTTAATAGAAATACTTGTTACATGCTAAGCATTAGCTCACCCAAATTGTGAGAATATTTTTTAGAAAATCCTACTTAGCTTTGATGGCTGATAGAGCTGTCACTAACCATCGTAGAGAATCCCAAGGAGAAAGATTCTTTATAGATATTCTATGTCATGTGATGGATTATGTATTGTGGTTTACTTGTAGTAGTTTTATGTTTATGAGTTGTTACTTTTAATGTATTAGAAATTGTGAAAGTGGAATATTAATGGCTCTTTTCTAATTATATTCGAATAAAAATTTGAATATTTTAATATTGAAATGAAAGTTTTAATTTTTTCGTACGACCGTTTGTTTCTGTCTCGTCAACTCGAGCTTAAAAGTGTGGGCTCCAAAAATTCAAC
This sequence comes from Dendrobium huoshanense, assembly GCA_016618105.1. Lineage (NCBI taxonomy): Eukaryota > Viridiplantae > Streptophyta > Magnoliopsida > Asparagales > Orchidaceae > Dendrobium > Dendrobium huoshanense. The sequence continues at coordinate 82,486,891 of CM028359.1, read as the reverse complement.
CTCTGCCTCCGCCCGCTTACTTTTCTTTTCGGGGGAATTTTAATTAAATTAAGTTCTGATGTAAATTTTGGAAAGCAGATGAGTTTGTAGATAAGACACTATCCAGAAATTTCACCATCATTTTGGGAGGACTTTATGATTTGAGCTCTAGTTTCCTATAGGCGCAAGCCCCTATAGTTAATTACCCTTCTCAGTAACGAGAAAGAACTTTCGTTTAAGGCTAGTTGTCGATCAGATACGTTATAACCATAGATACGTAGTATCAGATGTATAGTAGTAGCATGAGTTTGGGAGTTTAGAGGGTTTATATTTAAAACTGGAAATTTCACCATCTTATGCTTAAAGCAGATGGTGGGGAGATGGATGATGGACCCGATCAAGATCTCATGGTTCCGTCGTCCCGAGCCATCGTGGTCCCTAATCTACTTAGTCAGAGCAGGTAGTCGACCCAACCTAACAGAAAGATCCTTGTCAGGAGCCATGGGTTGCTTCATCCAAGGGTACCTTTAAGACCTGGGGGGAGTATTTGCCTAAGGGGGCAAATTTGAATCCATCTTAGCTAACACAGAGCTTTGTGCCATATCGATCATATCCTATTGATTCATATCTCAAGGATTTGATGCCAATAAGGAGTGTATTGGCTTTGCCCATAACTGATATTTTGTGGTGTTATTTGGCAGCAAAACTACTTGGTTCGGAGGACCCCAGGTCATAATCGTTTATCATGCGATGACATTTGGCGGCAAAACTGCCGATCAAAGGACACGTACCACGTCCTTACTGGAAGGAGATTATTTGAGAATGGATCCTAGTGATATTTTGACTAAGCACTAGCTCTATGTGAGCTGATTTAAACTTCAATTTGTCCGCCCCGACAAACTGTTGCGGATGGTGGATGAATTTTGATTTAAGTAGTTTAATAGATTATTTCAATTTTAAATATTTTAGACTTTTGGGATTTTGGAATGCATTTGAAAATATTTGTGAACCCCTACGATCGAGATTTTCGTTCAAAACAGCCATCATCGAGGTGTTTGGGGTTATTGCAATTTGATTAAACCTTGTCGACCCTATCAACTTGCCGATAGGGGATCGGGTTCCATAGGCTTTGTGCCTTTATTAATAAATCATCATCGTTATAGGCCTTAAAGACCAAATATGAATGTATTAAAAAAATATATTGGTCACCACAATCATATATTTGTTTGATGGTTCGAACAATGTCAACTCCTATTGATTCACATAGAATGATCAGGTTCGAACTTGAATTCACTTATTGACCCGTGCAGCATCCTTAAACTCCACATGTATCCCTATAACACGCTTGCCGAGGGTCATGCGGGTATTTGGAGGTATTTTATAATTATTTACTGAACCTCGTCGACTCCTATCTATCTACTTAGAAGGATTGGGTTCAAATTTATTGACCCGCGCAACATTCATAAACGTCACGTGTATACCAATAACACGCTCGTTGGGGCCCATGTGGGTCTTTAAAGGTACTTTGTGATTATTTGATGAACCTTGTCGACTCCTACATACTTTCTTAGAAGAATCAGGTTCAGATTTATTGACCCGCGCAGCATCCCTAGAAATCACGCTAGCCAGGGCCCATGCCGGTGTTTCAGGGCATTTTATAATTATTTACTAAACCTTGTCAACTCCTACTTATCTACTTCAGATGATTGGGTTCAAGCTTATTGACCCGTGCAGCCTCCCTAGACGTCATGTGTATACCCAAGACACACTCATCGGAGCCCATGCGGGTATTTGGTTACATTTATCCCTTTACTGTACCTATGTGTATATAAATTACAGTGCATATGCAGGAGCATTTTGAGATATTTCAGCTGTGCAGGTAACTGCCATTTGAATGCACACAACATTCCATGTGAGAACTTATATACGCCTCCTGTCCACTAATACAAGTGTTGCAGATCTGGTGGCGTGTTGTAGCAGTTTGTGGATTGAGTTGTTTGTTGTTTTATACATGTAGACTGTCGTGCACTACTTATTGCTTTCTGCAGGTAGATTATAGTGCACTAACGAATCTCCTAATTGGGCTCATAAGATCTTGCACTTGTTGAAAGTCTTCTTTATTTGCTCGAGGGTAGCACTTTATGGCGTGGTAGGCCTCCTACGACGTGTCTTCTGTGAGGACATGTAGGTATTTGCAATTACTACTTTCCTTATGCATTTTACTGCGGCCTTCAATCCTCGCAGTACATCCACTACTGCTGCAGGTAGGCAAGTAGATGTATTCGTTCATAGATTAAAATTGAATACATGATACTGCATTTACTGAAGTCTTTCTGCATCTATCCACGTGGCATGTGGAACATACATCTATATTCGTGGGGAATTATGTATTGCAGATCTTCTAATACTGCTTATAGGATACCAATGTGCTCACTGCATGAACATCCTGGCATTTACTACATGTGTGCATTTGTATGTTTGCAGGGGACTTTGTTGTTAGCAAGCAAACTGATATATTCATTTCCGTGTCATCGTTGACAGTCGGTCAAGTTATATTTGCCTCCAATCACTTCATACACATCGATTAGCAAGTTGCCATGTTCACTGCACATCAGTCTTCTAATTTTCAAAGGAGGAGGACACACATTCCTTCATGCTACTATTGGCAATTGGTTGAGCTGTGCTTACCATTGATTTATCTTTGTATGTTGACTGTTGAGTCATTCATTCATAAACGGATTAACGTATTTATTAGTAAACAGTATTATATATGTTCGTATGTGGCATCTATCATTTGTTGTGGACCAATGTTGTTTGCAAATTGGTTTTACAAAGAGACTGATGTGTTGGTCTGCATGTTGACTGACGTTGACTATGGGAAGATCGCATTCCATTTTGAGTTTAATTTCTTTCTAGTAGATTAGCATGCTTCTCAAAATTTCTTCCTTCATTGTGTTTGAGTCATGCAAATGTTTTAGATTGATTAGGTTTTGTTGCTCTTCATTTGTGTGCATTGAAGATTTATCCTCCATGAGCTCCCTACTTGTATGTAGCTCAGTGTTGGCTCCATAATACTACAACGATCAATTCCTTTGTACTTGTAGGGAATAGGAATGTATGCTTGCCACGGTATTAGCACAGGTGGTATGAACAACCATTATAAGCTTCTATGTCCACCATGCCCATTAGAGAGATGTTGTTAGATCTCTAAATTTGGTTCATGAACGTATCACTGCACTATTCATGGATGAATCATTTCATACTTTTGAGAATCATGAATCATTTCATGCATTTGAGAATCACAACCCATTTTACATTTGCATATTGCAAGTGAGATTCGACATTTCACAGCTCAGCACACAGCTCTTGTTCCTTATCATTCAAGTTCCAAATTCAAGCTTCTTATGCTTATTAATATTCAATCAAATAATTCAAAATTTTAATCAGCATTTACATTTTTACTTGAGTAAGCATTTGACAATTCAAAAATCTAATTATATGCTGAAACTGTCTAAGTTCAAATTCAGAAATTTGCCATGTCATTTAAGTCCAAGTCCTTGTTAGCATATTGAATTCCAAGTTTCCTTTTGCATTTCGTTCAAGCTTGGACTTAATTCATTCGAGTTCATTTTCGTTCAAGTTCACAGACTGAGTTCAACTCGAGTTCATGACCAGAATTAGTTCATCCTCAAGATGAGCCTCTTCCATTCGTTCGAGTCCCTTGTACTTCGAATTTCGTTCAAGTTCAAATTGAGTTTAATGTCATTTGGTCCAAGCTTAAGCTTCTAAATTTAGTTTGAGTTCAATGTGCAAGTTCAAACTTTGGTCATAAACTTGCTCATTTAAGTTCAAAGCAGGCCTCATGTTCACTCAAAATTTTGGCAACCTCTCGGTGTCTCCCCCATATAGGTGAAACTACGAGAAACTGAGCCTTCCCACCACGCACAATAAAGGCGTGTATGGTAGGTGTCCTGAGAAACCGCGATCGTGGTCTTCATTCCTATTACACACAATAAAAGAGTGTATGGGGTCTTTGAATATACCTGTTTTAAAACACAATTGGCTTTCCCCTCACTCGAGGGTACTTATAAGTGACCCCGCCTCGCTGTAGGCATTGTACCGGGTTCCCATCCCACCACACACAATAAAGGCGTATATAAGCGGTTTTCCGGTATGCTATGAACACTGAAATGAGGCTTTAGTTGATTACCCGCCCCATCATAGGCATCGCACCAGTAGGGCTGCAAACGAACCGAGCCGAGCCGAGTATGTGAGTGTTCATGTTTGTGTTCATTTAATATTATCTTGTTCAAGTTTGGTACATGTTTGTCGAGCTTTATTGTTTGTGTTCATGTTTGGTTCAATTAAATTAATGAGTGTTCATGTTTGATTCATGTTCAGTTCATGTACGTTTGTTTATTGCTTATCGAGCTTGTTCGCGAACATATTTAACGAATTTTTTTTTACTATCAAACAAACACGTTCATGAACATATCTATAAACAAACACATTTATAATAAAAGCAATTGTCTATATAACAAATACAATGATTATTTATATTTATTAATTCTATAGTCAAATATTAATTATTTTTATCGAGCTTATACACAAGTTCAAAATCGAACACGAATCGTGCTTTTATCGAGCTCCTTATCGAGCTTAATGTCGAGCTTGTTCGCGAACTTCAAATGATGTTGTTCGCGAACATAAATGAGCCAAACGCATTACTGTTCAAGCTTGTTTATCTAATAATCGAGTATTTAAAATATTGTTCAAGTTTGTTTGTTTAGTTAATTAAACGATCACAAACGAGCTTTAGTCGAACCGAACAACAAGTAGCTCGTCGAACGTTTGGTTCGCTTGCAGCCCTACGCACCGGGGTCTCATTCCACCATACGTAATAAAGGCGTGTATTGGCGGTTTTCCGATGCGTCACGAACTTCGAGGGCGAGAATCAAAGTTTTTTAGAAAATTTATACCTTCGTAGGGTTCGGTGGTGCAAACACAAAAGGAAATACTTCTTTTTTTTTGATTTTTTTTAAATTACAATTAATATAGACTAATTATAGTTAATAAAAATTAATTATAATTAATTATTATTTAAAATAATAAATCATAATTAATTATTAATAGTAATAATTAATTATAATTAAGTATAATTAAGATTAATTATAATTAATCATAATTAATTATTAATAAAAATAATTAATTACAATTAATTATGATTAATTACAATTAATTATAATTAATGTTAACTAATTATAATTAATTTATAACAAATTATAATTATATTAATTATGATTAAAAATAATTATTCGTAATTAATTATTAATAAAAATATAATTAATTAAAATAATTATAATTGAAATTAATTAATTATAAAAATTATAATTAATTATAATTATATAAAAAGAAGAGCAAATTATGAGTCAAATTAGGTCTGTTTGCTAATAGGGATTTGGCTGAAGAATCTCCCGAATCACAGCGGCAAGCTCCCGTCGTTAATCCCGATCAAAATGTCGTGACTTTCAATTCGACAAGAAGGGAGAGTTGTCCAAGGTGTGAATTCAACCGATAGAAGGGGGCAAAGAGGCACTCAAAGAGAGAAAGTTACCCTCACGGCTAGCAAGCTCGCATTCTTTCTTCCGATCGAAATGTTGTAACTTCCGATTGGACAAGAAGGGGACGCCGCCGAAGGAGAGAAGTCGAGCAAAACCAGAGGAACCAAAGAAGCAACGGGAAGGGAGAAAGTTATCGTCGCAATGAGCGAGCTCCCATTTGTTGCTTCCGATCATTATGTCGTATCTTCCAATCCGATCGAAAGGGAACGTTGTTGAAGCTATGAAGTCAAGAAGGAGCAAAATCGAAAGGGAATGAATCAAGACCGCCGAAGCCCTTCCTCTCTCTATGTTTAACGATGCAAGGTCGTGCGAAGAAGCGACGTTGATGTGCGAGCGACGTCAACGTGTGAAGGTTTGGTGAGGTGTGACGTCGTTCGCGGCCGGACATCCTGACAAGTACGTTAACATTTTTTTTTTTTTTTGCTTAGGTATGTAGGTCAACAATCAGGCCGAGTCGTAGCAATTTTAGCCTATTAATATCTTCTTTGTTGAGCTCTCTAAAAGTGGGTTGTTTTTAGATGGGGATGGCTTGTTGTGTTAGTTTGTGATGTCCTCTTTTATTTACTTGTTTAATTCCACTTCTTGGGGGCTTGCCATGTAACTTCCAACAGGTTTATTTTGTGTATTTTGATTTCTTGCAGTAGTTACACCAAATGGAGTCTTTATTGTATTTAGGTTTTGAGGAAGGCTAGTAATAAAGGCACAACAATAGAAAAAAAATCTATTTTTAGAGTTACGGCAAGTTTCAAGCAACTTAGCACTCGACACTTAGATCTCCTCCTTACCAGGCCGTCTGATTCCACCTGAGCAGACTCCTTTTTGATCGGCCTAGTACAAGCGCACACAAGACCTCTGATCCCTCTGGGTTGATCGCAATAAGGAGTGGAAGGAAAAAAAATTACAAAATAATGCATAATTGCACTAATATAATCCTTCCCAAATCAACCACTCAAATATGAACGAAGGAGATTGAGTTGATCCAGGTGAGCCTCCCATAGATCCCCATGCTGGCCATAGGATCAAGATGGAAGGGGCAGATGGAATGGCTGGGATGGTAATTGACAGTAACTTAAAAAAAAAAGAGGTGCATCCAAATAATGAATGGAAATTTAAATAAAAAACACATGAGAATCATCTACCAAGAGGGATTACACAAACACGGTCAGTGGAAATCAAGAAGCTCGAACAGGTAGAAGAAATTAGATAGGAACCTTGCCAAAAAAACATCCAAAGAAAGCAATCTTGATGTAGAACTATGAATGCTTTAAATGATGGATATGAGAATTTGCACGCTTTCAAGTAAGAGCAACAAAAGAATTAAAATGTTAGCCACTTAACGAAAATGGAAAACAAGAAAGGGTGCCTTAATTTAGGCCAAGTCAAACAATAATAGTTAGGATCACAAAACAAGTTTAAAATTCAACATAAGCAAATATAGAGGATTTCTAATAACATCCCTAGATTAACAACAAGATTAAATACATAGAAGTCCATCACTCATTCCCTACGTTTACTAAGCTTTGGCGGAGAGCTTTACAAGATTCATTATGCTGGATACGCAATCACAATCGAAGGAGAACAAGAAAGAAAATGAGGGGAAAAAAGTTCAACCTTGTCTTGGCGGAGCGATGATCTTCCGCTGAACGGCAAAAAGTTGTTCGCATTCGAAAGAGTGAATATGATGCGCTCCAAGTATTCCTCGACGGAACTATCTACCTCCGGATTGACATCGAAGAAGGATGTTCGGAGGATGTCGATGAAACCTTGTTTGTTATAGACGAAGCCGGAGTCGTGTTTAGGATCGGCCATGCACTATATACGTGACATTGAAGTACTGTGGATGATGCTCTTTCCTGTCCTTGAGAATTATCTTTGCTAGAAAAAAGTTTCTCCAGTCTGAAGAGGGATGTTGGTAAAATGGCCAGCAGGTGCCACACTTACCAACTTGCCAAGCAACACAAACAAAACACTGGTCAATATACCCCTCTACCTGTTCCCAGCTATCCGTGGCAAGATGTCAGCATGAATTTCATCTTAGGCTTGCCCAAAACTGTTCGTAGGAATGATGTCATCTATGTTGTAGTTGATCGATTTTCTAAAATGGCCAATTTTATACCCTGTTCCAAGACATATGATGCCTCCCATATTGCCAAATTGTACTTCAATGAGGTCGTCAAATTACATGGATTACCCAAAATCATTGGGTTTGACAGGGATGTCAAGTTCACAAGTTACTTTTGGAAAATTCTCTCGATGAAAATGGGCAAAAAATTGCAATTATTCATAGCCTTTCATCCTCAAACCGATGGTCAGACTAAAGTAGTCAATAGGAGTTTAGGTAGTTTGTTAAGATCCCTAGTAGGTGAGCACATTAAGGATTGGGATTCCAAACTCCCCACAGCCGAATTTGCCTACAATAACTCTGTTAACCACACCACGGGTCTAAGTCTTGCTGAAATCGTTTATGGGTATAAGCCTAGACAGCCTTTAGATCTCACACCCATGTCTTCTAACTATAGGATTTCTGAGCCTGCATTATCATTTGCATCACATTTGCATGAACTTCATAAAGAGATTGCACGTCGAATTGAACAAAACAATAATAATTATAAACTCATGCTGGCCTTAAATGAAAATTTAAAACTTTTGAGGTTGGTGACTCAGTGATGGTGCACATTCGTCCGGAATGATTCACGTAATGAACAATTAAGAAGTTAAACACTATGGGTATGGGAACATTCAAAATAATTAAAAAAATCAATGATAATGCTTATGTGGTGGATTTGCCTGCAGTATTCAATATCAATCCCTCTTTTAACATAGAAAATCTAGTAGCATATGAGAGCCCAAATTTTAACCAACCAAATCCACTTCAAAAGAAGCCTTGTGTGACTCCACCCTGTAAGAACCCAAGCATTGGAGATTTACAAGAGCACCCGGGACGCTTACTCGTCAGAGTCAAGCTTTTTCCACCCCGGGAGAATGATGGGGACTTCTGATCATGGAAAGTATATCAGAGATGTGGTCGAAGATCTACGACCACGATCACACCGATCTATTTTTGATTCATTATATGTATTTGTTTTATTTGTTTGTATGTTTTATTTTTACCCTTAAGGGTCTGGTTATATGTAAGCCCTAGGAGCAACGTTGTCTTTTAGTTCTCTTTCATTATATAAGGCTATTTATAAGCACCTTATGTTTCTTTTCAAGTAATGAAGAATTATTATAGAAAATTTCTGCTCTTGTGTTCATTGGGAGAGTTTCAGAGAGTTTAGAGAGGTGAAACCTAGTAGAAGCCAAACGAAGAACCCAACAGCCACCATTGGGTGAGCTCTTGGTTTTCCTTACTATCTTTTTTCTTTTCCTCCTCCCTTTCCCCTCATCGCCGACCCAGTTTCCTCCCTAACGACCGACATGCTTTTTCCACCGTCCAATCACAGAAGCCTCTCCTGTTGGGGAATTAATTCAAATTTCTTTCCTCTCTCCTACCAGCTGCCCCTCTCTCTCCAATCCCACATTAATCCTCCCAAATCAAGAGGATTAATTAAGAAAACATATTACCTAATTTCCCTCCATCCTCCACATTTTAAATATGACTCTACTTCCCTCTCAAACCTAGCCGGCCCTAACCCTAACTCCACATAAATCTGAACCTAAACTCTCCCTAACCTCCTATACCTTGGTCGACCACCCTCCCATCCCTTCTTTTTCTTGGATTCCTTGGAGAAACTTCTTTCTCAGAAAGAGAATCCTCAAGAACAACAAAGAGCGTCATCCACATTACTTCAACATCATTATTCCATGTACGGAGATGTTTGACATCAAGATCGTAAAATTTTTTTGGGCCTAAAGATGTTCTTCTAGTTAACTAAGGAGAATCCCTTATCTTTAATATTACATTTCCATAAGAAACTTCATCAATGATCATTATATTGATGACCAATTTGAAATCCAAAAGATAAAGTTTAGAAGAATAGAAGGTAACCTGAGTTAATCAAAACAATTTTCTCACCAATAGAAGGAGGTTCATATTTCCAGGAAGAGAGCTCTCTCTTTCTCCAAATTTAATCAATAATTAAAGTCTAAAAGACTTTTTGCAATCAATTAGAACCCATAGGAAGCTCCAAATATTTAAAAGTAAGTTTTTGAGGAGAACATAAAACATGAACAATATGGAATGCCCTTTATCAACATATATGCCAAGATAAATCCAAGTTTTACGGAAGTTAATTTTGAAACCAGATACTTTTTAAAAGAAGAGAAATTATAATTTTAAGACCCAATACATGAGCATGATCCACATCACAAAAGAGTAGAGTATTACCAACTAATTGAATATTGTTGATCACAATGTTACTTTTATCACATGTGCTGCACTAAATCTAACTGCCCTTGGTTATAGCTACAAGCATGTTAAAAAGATAATCTCAATTGATAATAGTAAGCAAGAGAGAGAAGATCCCCTTGCATGAGTGCTTTAAAGTATTTAAATTATTTATTGAGTTCTCCATCAATAACAAATGAGAATTAGCATGGACTACAGCTTCCCAAATCCATTGAATAAATTTAGGAGGAAAGAATCTACCTTAATTAAAAATAAAGTTCCAATTATAACAATCAAAAGTCTTATCGAAATCCACCATAAAAATAAAAAATAAAAGAATATATTTGCAGTGATGGAATGAATGATCTCATGAGCTGCAATAATGAAATCAAGATTACATTTTCCTTCAACAAATGCTCCTTAGAATTTATCAATCTGATGATGAAATGTTGTTCAAATCTGGTGGCCAACTAAAAAGCATTCTTAAAAATTAAAAAAAAAATGATGCTTTAAATAAAGAAGCATATTTTCATTATACATACATTATCCTGAAGCTTTAGACCAGCCTGCTTCATTAGAACCTTCAAAGGCCAAAACATGGATGTTAGAAACATCGTAAGATCACTACATGTAAAATTCAACGTTTGGCATTCAGGTACTCTCCATTATTAACAGTTACAGAGAGAGAGAGAGAGAGAGCTCATATGCACATAAAATAAAATATTTATATAAACAAGCTGCAATGTTAAAAACACTGTCGTTGTCAGGTCCCAAGTCTTAGCTGAGAAAAGTGGAGGGTTGTTTTAGGTAGTCGACAACTAGTGTAAAATTTATTGAAAAATCATGACAATAATAATTTAATATATTGACCTCCATAATTCAAGTTTACCTTGAACTCTCTCTCTAGTCTTATCAACAAGAAGAATATCATCAACAAAAAGCATACACCAAGGTACATCCTCTTGCAAATGTCTAGTGAGAACATCCATGACTAAAGCAAAAGGATATGGACTTAAGGCTGATCTTTGATGTAATCCAACTGAAATAAGAAAATACTTGGTCAAACAACCTTGTGTTTGAACACAACTAATAGCTCTTGCATATATATCTTTAATGATTTGAATATAAGTGTTATTAACTCCTTTCTTTCAAGAACTCACCAAAGCACTTCTCTTGAAACTTTATCATATGCTTTCTCTAAATCAATAAATATCATATGTAGTTGGTAAGTAAAGAAAATGTTCTTGGTAAGTAGAGAAATATTTTGCTCTCAGATTTTGTCGTCGTCGTTTTAAGCATTATTTGGTAGGTTTTCGTTACAACATGCTTCCCCATTGTGCTTGCTTTGGTGCCCAAATTCCTTGCATGTTAGTAAGTTGAGGGAAGAATTGAGGTTAACATTTGTTTAATTCACCAATCAACTATTGTTTACAAATTTTTGTTCAGATGATCTAAATTTTCACTAATGCTTATGACTAGGTGGAAGAGATGATTTATATAAACGTTCTTTTGTATCAATTGCCTAAGTAGATGTATCTCTTTCTTCCTTCTCCGATGTAGTTTTGATGGTAAAGATAGCAATGATTGATGTGCTTATATCTTTGGCTTCTCTTAAAAAATGTTGGATGACAAGTTTATGGAGCTCGTTATCTTTGTTTGGGGTCTACTGAGAGTCAAATCATTTAACATATGAAGTGAATCGTGGAACTTTGATTTTGAGATAGAACAATGAAAGTTTGCTTTTGCTACAATATTGCAATCAAGAATTGTTGATTTTCGGTTTCTCTTTGGTCTTCCTTGCATCAAGTTGGCATGTATATATATATATATATATATATATATATATATATATATATATATATATATATATGAAGAGAAGTTTGACATTACCCAACTTCCTTTCAATTTTAAGTGATAATTTGGTACATTTGACTTCATTATTTAGCGAGGTGCTTCTTATAGTTCAAGGATTGTTTGAGCCTTTGGCCCATAGATGTTGTTTTCTCTATTTAGAGCTTTTGTGAAGGATTTTGTTGATTGCATTGCTTTGCCTCGAGATGGGTTTCTTTCGGAATGAACTTCTTATTTGGAGGGTGGTTTTGGCATGGAGATTTGTTGGATAGATCATGCTCACACTTATATTGCAAAATCATGTATTTAATGTATAAATGCATAGTTTCATGTGGTGATTGGAGAAATTCATACATTTTTTGTGTTTTAACATTGGATACAAATGCGATTTTCTTTTGGATATCTTGGCGACATATAGCATGAAGGTGGCAATTTTGTTGGAAAGTAATCATATGCCTTATGCTTCAAGTATAAGTTTCTCCATCAAATGAATTCAATGTTATATCGTATTGTTGCGTTCTTTTCTTAAACTTGATGAAGAAATTCATGCAGTTATGTACAGGGTTAAAATTGCGCAATACGAGGCGCGCCTCAGCGCAATTTCGCCTCTTTAAGCTTCAAAGCCCATGCAATGAGTTCAGAATTTGAGGCGTACGCCTCAAGTTTACTGAGGCGCACCTCGCCTCACGGTTGAGAGGCGTCCGCCTCTAAAAAAAAAAAAAAATCTAATGTACATGCTCGTTACCGCTAGGTAAATGCTCGGTACCGAGCAGGTACATGCTCGGTACCGAGCATGGTACCGCTCGTTACCGAGCATGGTACCGCTCGTTATCTTTCCATACAAATAACTTACGAACTTTAAAAACAAGTAGAACTTAAAAATTAATCTTACAATAAAAATTTATTTGTAGGGGCAGCAGAAGACCGGTATATTATTGTATTCATGTTGTCTTATTATTGGGATATTTTGATTTCACTTCATATCTTGTAGATGTTTATGCTTTATATATTATTTACTCATTAGTATATACAAAATTTATCATTTTATGTTTACGCAATTTTTTTATTTTGAGGCTTACGCCTCACAACTTAAAACGCCTCAATACTTGATTACGCAATTTTAAACATCGGTTATGTGGTTGGCTATGGAAGCCATACATTTATTAAGAGGATTGATGGAGAAATATAGAGAAAATAAGGAGGATCTACATATGATATTTATTGATTTAGAAAAAGCATATGATAAAGTTCCAAGAGAAGTGCTATAGAGAGTTCTTGAAAAGAAAGGAGTCAATAATGCTTATATTCAAATCATTAAAGATATGTATGCAGGAGCTATTACTTGTGTTCAAACACAAGGTGGATTGACTAAGTATTTCCCTATTTCGGTTGGGTTACATCAAGGATCAGCCTTAAGCCCATATCTTTTTGCTTTAGTCATGGATGTTCTCACTAGACATTTGCAAGAGGATATACCTTGGTGTATGCTTTTTGCTGATGATATTCTTCTTGTTGATAAGACTAGAGAGGGAGTTGAAGGTAAACTTGAATTATGGAGGTCAACCTTAGAGTCTAAAGGTTTTCGCTTGAGTAGATCTAAAACGGAATATATGGAGTGTAATTTTAGTAGTAATAGACCTAGTGAGGGGATTGTGACTTTGGGCGATCAAGTCATTAATAAGAGTACACGTTTTAGATATCTTGGATCTATTGTTCAGAGTGATGGTGAAATAGATGGGGATATTATCAGCAGAATTCAAGTTGGATGGTTGAAGTGGAGGAATGCATCGGGCTTGTTATGTGACAGAAATATACCCCTCAAACTTAAGGGAAAATTCTATAAGATGGTAGTGAGGCCTGCAATGCTTTATGGTGCTGAATGTTGGCCATTAAAAGAGAAGCATAATACTAAGTTAAGTGTGGCAGAGATGAGGATGCTCAGGTGGATGAGTGGCTTTACCCTTAGAGATAGGATACGAAATGAGCATATACGTGAAAAGGTTGGAGTAGCTCCAGTAGAAGATAAGATTAGAGAGAGTCGCCTTAGATGGTTTGGTCACATTAAACGGCGGCCTTCCGATGACCCGGTTAGGAGAGTAGAGGTATTAGATTTGACTTATGTTAAGAAAGGTAGGGGTAGACCTAAAAAGACTTGGTTAGAAAATATTAGGAATGACCTTTCTTTATTAGATTTAAACGAGAATTTGACTTTTAATAGGACACAATGGAGAAAAAGGATTCATGTAGCCGACCCCACGTAGTGGGATAAAGGCTTGATGTTGTTGTTGTTGTTGTTGTTGTTGGTTATGTGGTTGGCATATTTTCTTCAAATAGGCGAAGAACAAGTTGGTATCAAATATTCTTTCTTATGGTTACATTTTAGTTGAGTTTCAACATTAAATGATTTGGTTGCTTGTTGTTGGGCTTCGAAAAGTATAGCTATGACTCTCACCCTCATATGTGCGTGATTTTATTATGATGATTTTTTTGAAAATATTTTGTAGCTTTAATATGGTTATGAATACTTTCAGTGAGAAGTATGCTACAGTAGAATGTCTTTCTTTACATGAGTAAAAGAGATAGTTGTTTAGAGGGTCTTATGGATGTTGGGAGAAGAAATGCGATGGGAATCTAAGTTGCTTGATGGTTGTTAAAAAGTATAAACAAATAATGGTTCTCCTTCTACCTTTCTTTCTCTACTCTTCTCCTTCTTTTTCTATCACTTCTTTTCTACTTGTTCTTAGAGATGAAATATGATAAAATGCTTACAAAATTGAAAGATTCAAAAGTCAAACGACTCAACTTGTATGCAAGCCCGAAAAAAGGTACGTTGTTATTTAAATGACATTTTTTTTTATTATTTACAGATTAAATATTAACATGCTCTAACACAATCTTCCTTCTTTTATATGTTTTGCGATGAACTTTTGGGAAAGCAAGGAAAGAATGGAGCTATCTAGATGAAGGAGCTTGGACAAATGGATACAAGCATCAGTCGCCCCCATTCATTCCGGTGGGGGTGCTACGGGCAAAGCCAACAGGTCATAGCCCAATGTGTTATAAGTTTTCTCAAAACAGAAAAAGCCCATATGGAGCCTTTTAGAGTGTGCGCCCTCAACCTTAGGACCTTGTAGAAACTTCAATTTTTTAACTAGGATGTTTTGATTTATTTTAGATTCCTAAACTCAATTACACTTGAGTGTATATCCAAAGAGTTAAAAACAAAATAATCTTTTTCATCACATGCAACAACTTCATTTTTTTAACTAGGATGTTTTGATTTATTTTAGATTCCTAAACTCATTTACACATGAGTGTATATCCAAAGAGTTAAAAACAAAATAATATTTTTCATCACATGCAACACTAGTGTCATTTAAGGACAAAAATTAAAAATGAGTTTTAGAAAATTTAGACTTAGAATGCATGCACCCTTAATGGTAGAAACACTAGACATATAAAACTTATTGATATTCCAGCATAGGATTAGTGTACTTATCTAAACACAATTAATTATAGGTAACAACAAGTTAATAATTGAAAACTCCTAATAAACTCATACGTAATCCAAATAAAATAGATTTAAATATTTAACTTTTACCAATTAAATCACAACCAACACGCATAATCATTAAAAGATAAGATTAAAATATTCTTTGGGACTAAATTTATTTAACATATTATCTTACAACAAAATCAAATTTGAAAGATAAGGGCTAAATCAAGAGAATAAATCTAAACTAAAACATATTAAATGAAAAAAATTTTAAAATTCAAACTCTAATTCATTAAATTTCGGGCTGTGGGGCTAAGTATCCTAAGGAGGCCTGCTCCTCGAGTTTGATGGCACAACGCCACAAATGGATTCAATGGAGTGTCAAAACTTTAAAATTAATTGATTGTTAATGATTTAACCAAATAAAAATTCCTAATTTAACTATAGCAACTTAGTTTTTAAGATGGTCTACTTCGGGCTGCAGGACTAAGTGTCCTTAGGAGACTTGGTTCTCGAGACAAATGGCACAATGCCACGAACCAGTTGATAGCAAATTCAATTAAATTAAAACCCTAAACTGATAATAAATCATTTCATTTGTCAATATTTTAATTTCCAACCAACTAAATTAATTTAGTAAAATAGTAACCCGGGCCTACGAGGCTATTAAGTTAGCATCAAGGAAAGTGAAATAAACCTCATGGCCCTGATGAACAACAAAGATAATAATCACTAAATATTAAAAATAAAAACTCTTAAAATCAACTTTAAAACATTAATAAGTAAACTTAAATAATTTTTTTTTTACTTTTAACAAACCAAATCACAAAATAACTTGAACAAATTATCCAACATAGAACATATCCAAAACCACACAGCCTACTACACACACCTAGATCTAATTATTAGGACACAACTTCTAGCTTTATGTTAGACCAATTTTTGTCTTTGTGATGTGGTGATTTGCATGTGAAACATGTGCTGATTGATTAATTATTGATTGTGTTAACTTTCTGTGATGATTATTAATTTTTATGTGATGAACGATAGATTGCTCCTAGATTACCCATAGGTTAGGAGCAATCTGGCTCACAAGATTTTCTTGCATGTGCTTCAGAATGCTTAACCCCTAAATGATAAAAAAGGATAGTCAAGCTTACAGGTTGCTTAAAATGAACAAATGATTAATTTGTGATTTTGTGATTATGTTTTTATATATAAATTGCTTACTAACATGCAGGAACATAAAGCCTTTTCCATTTTAAAATATAATTTGATTAAGGATTGTGAAAGCCAGTAAAATAAAGCATTTTTAACAAGATATTAGGGTTCCAAAGATAAATGAAAATCCCTCACACGAAATTTTTTTTATTTGGATATCCTATTAATGATGTACCACAAGAAGATTGAAGGAAAACAACCAACAGAAAGATCAAGAAGATGAAGATCAAGACTAAAATGTCTCATCTTAAGACTTAAGTCATTATATAGGATTAGAACTCGTGTTGTTGTCAACAGAGCCTCGCCACCATTACTTTCTTGTAGACTCTAGGTTGTATATTAAATGACATTTGTCATGCACTATGGACACTTTTACTCTGGTTGCTATATTATTTTGATTGATTGTTTATTTGGTTTGCGCAGTAAAAAAGACATGCTTTTAAAAAGACTAATTCTCGTAGGCTCTAAGGAATAAAATTTATCTACTCATAATTAAAATTAAAATTTAAGAATTAAATAACGTAGAAAGATAAACAACCTAGTGAAATAAGTTGGAGTCCGTCCGAGGTCGCATGCGCATTTTTTCCTTATTTAGACACTTCCCAGCCTGAGAGTAGAGTTCAAATAATCCAACCTATGAGGATGAGGTGATGAACTTGGGGAAGCCTAGTTTTCTAAAAAATTATTTCATAAGCCTTTTTAAAATTTCAAGCATTTATGATTTGTATACTTTAACTAGCATTTATTACATTAGAAATTAACTAAAATTAAAATTTAATTGCATTTAGTCCTAGATGCATAACACCACTTATGAGTACAAGACCACTTAGAACCTTATTTAGATGTCGGTCTTAAATTTCAAAAACTCAGCCACTCATCCATCTTTCATAAAGATCGGATATCATGAATTTTACGCGCTTAGGTGGTTTGACTGATTTTCTTTTTCAGGCAAGATATAAGCCCATATTGCATTAGTTAGATCGTGGATGTTAGTATTGTGTGTACAGTACTAGATCCCTTATGGATTTATGATCAAAAGCTGATGATATTGGTATGTTGTTGTATACTTTATCGGTGGGTAAGCACTCGTCATGCTTGAAGTGCAATGTCTTTTTCTTCATATTTCTTTTTTTCAAGCCGACAGAATGGTGATATAATTCATGTATGTTAATTACCTTAGTTGAGCCTATTTTTCTTTTAGATTAGAAAAGCCTAAAAATTCCCTTATATGTCAAACCCTCTAAGAGAATAATATAACGTCCTCAATCGAGAGTTTTCTTAGGCTGAGGCCCAAGATGTAATTATCAACGGAGGCTTACACCCGTGCAAAATCAACACAAACATCAAATAAACTCCATTCAAGCTGAAGTATCGGATCAGGGAAATCTCGTGAATATAGGATTATGCATATTATTATCCATAAATGTATGTATGTGAGAGTCACATTCCTCCATGGCTAATCGTATGTATGATCTCATCTATTTTTTCATTGACCTACTTGCGTAGAATGTAAAGGCTTACAATCATTTTGTCCTACGTGGTAATGCGGTCATACTCTGTACATTCTGATTCATGCTAAGCAAAATCCTTTCAAAGACTCACAGATTTATGAGGACACGATGAGACAGATTTTTCTCTCCATCTTTGAATTCTATATTATTCTCTTTTTTGTGTACTTCAAATTTAATGCTCCTTAGTTAGGTTATTCTCTTCCTAACCTTTAAGATATTTTATCCTTTCTCTTCTCTTTCTCTCCTATGATATCATCTGATGCTAATTGTTACAGTTTGCATTAGCAGACAGTACCATGATGTTTTTCGGTCATTCATTTACTTATTATTTTGGTTTGGACTAGTGAGTGGCACTTCATGAGTCGCTACTTTCAAGCCTTCCAGCGGGGGATCACCTTTGGTTCCTTTACCGACTCGACTTATGTCACCATTTGCAGACCGAACCCCTCCGAGACTGTCATCTTTTCTCCCCCACAGAAGAGAGGTCGCACAACCATGCGCCCTTTTGGACGTTCACTTGCTCGATAGCCAGCTCGGACACTTGTTCGTCCTATTTTTGTTCATGCGCAACCAATGTGCCTAGTGGCTAGGCAGCCAATGCCTAGGCCACTTCTTGTTCAGCCCATTCGTCCAATTGTCAGGCGGCCAACGCCTATGGTACCATTCATTCAGATGACTCTAACCCATCAGTGTAGGCAGCCAGCAGTTACCTTTCCTGCCAATCTCAAGGTGTAAAAGCGAGGCAAAAATGGAAACCTGATGAGTAGAAGAGGGTGAAGTAAGCTTGGCCTGACACCCCTTTTTCTCAAAGAGGAAGGAGGTGAAACTCGAGCACGAGTAATCTCCACCGGAGCAGCGAGAAAGGCAACTGCTGGCTACCGGCGCTAAGGGGTCGGAGCCATCTGAAAGACTAGTACTGCAGGTGCTGGCCACCTGACAAATGGGCGAACATGTTGAAAAAGAAGTGGCCTAGGCACTAACTGACTAGCCACTGAGCGCACTGGCTGCGCACGAATAGGAAAGAGACAAACATGTGCCTGAGTTGGCTGCCAAACAACTGGATGTGTAAAATGGCGCATGGCTGGGCAACCTCACCTCTTTGGGGAAGGCAAGGCAGCATCCTCGGAGGGGGTCAGCCCGCTAAGGGTGACATAGACCTACTCGGTAAAAGAAACAAAGGTGATCCCCCGCATGAAGGCTCAAAAGCAGGGATTCAGGAAGTTTCTCCCGCGAGTCCGAACCAAAATAACAAATCAATCATTTGCACATTTTTTAGTAACCTATAAGCTTGGCTATGCTTTTTTATTATTTAAGGCCTAAGCATTCTGAAGCGCCTACAAAAATTTTATTAGTTTAAATTATTATTAATTTAACTCCCTCTTCATAACCTGCATAAGCATGTAACTTGCAAAAAATCTCATGAGCATTCAGATCGTTCCTAGCCTATAGGTAATCTAACGTTCATCACCTCATAAATAAAACAATAATCATCACACAAAGCTAACAAAATGAGGTAGGCAAGGGGGGGTCAAAATATTTTGGGCGGTTCCCCCCCCCCCCCCCCTTGGTTCTTCTTCCCATGGTCGGTTCTTTCCCCTTCACTGTGTCCCTTCGGTTTTCCCTCTGGTTGCATGTTCCGATTCCCCTTTTGGCTGCTTGTCCCAGTTTCCTGGTTGTTCGTCAAGGTTCCCCTAGCTGTTGTTCCGTCTCCCCTGGCTGGTGTTTCGGTTCTCTGTGTTGCCCCTTTGGTTCCTCCCCTGGCTGCCTGTCCCGTGGTTGCTTTCTCTTTTTTTTTTGTGACTTTTCGAGTGTTGTTCTAGAATGTTTTTTGGCCTTTTGGTTTCCCCTTTTCAGGTGGTATAATTGGAGATAATTGGGGCTGTTTGGCTGCCCTCTTTTCTCCTATAAATATAAGGTATTTTGTATGAATAAAAAGGTTATGATGTAATTTTGGGAAATAAAAACCTGAGTGTATTTTGAAAATGTTTGAGGGCTTGTTCCACCTCTTCTACACTTCTTCTAAGAAAGCTTGCGAGCTTGTCCTCTCTTTGTCTTGGGGTTCTTACCTCTTTCTTCAAGCCGCAAGTTCGACGCCACTTGTATCTTTCTTCTCGACGAAGGAATGCAACTTTAGGATTTTTATTTTAAGTTAGTGTCCTTTTTATATTAAAAAGTTGTATTTTGTCTATTTTCGTGAAATTTTCTGTATTTTCTATATCTTAGGAAGTGTTTCTTTTTTCTTGCAAAAATTAGGGGTCTCCCTATATTTTTGCTTGCGTCAATTTGGTATTAGAGCCTAGGTTAAAATTTTTCCTAGGATTGTTTTGTGCCTTTTTTTAAGTGTTTAAAAAAATGGAAAAAGACAAAAAATGAGCCAGTTGTCGAAAAAAAATCATCCAGAAGATTTTGAAGAAAATATTACAATGGACAGATGGATTCCTTCGGAAGAAAATTCAACAGATCCCCTACAAAACGAGTTATACAAGCTTCGGATGAAGATGCATCCGTGTACGGAGCGATATATGTGAAAAAGAAATTTTTGCATTATCAATTCAAGCGTGAACGAGAAGAGATCCTAAAAACATATGATGACAAGATTCGAGATTTGGATGCGCCTCTTTCATCTCCTCGGAATAAATCTAAAGCAACCTCATCGAGTCAAAACATTTGGGTGAGTTTCTAGGTCCTCTACTTGAGTCAGCTCATTAATGTCGAGTAGAGAACCTTTTAAGCTCATAAATTGAAGATTAATTAGATTCGTTCCCCTTCTCTATTGGCTCTTTGGTTCCTCCCCCCCCCCCCCCCCCCCCCCCGGTTCTTCTTCCCATGGTCGGTTTTTCCCCTGCCCTGTCTCCCTTTTGTTTTCCCTCTGGTTGCCTGTTTCGATTCCCCTTGTGGATGCTTGTCCCGGTTTCCTGGCTGTCCGTCCAGGTTCCCCTGGCTGTTGTTCCGTCTCCCCTGGGCTGTTGTTTCGATTCCCTATGCTTCCCCTTCGGTTCCTCCCCTGGCTGCCTATCCCGTGGCTGCTTTTCTCTATTTTTTGTGACTTTTCGAGTGCTATTCTAGAATGTCTTTTGGCCTTCCATTTCCCATAATTTAATGGGAGATTAGGGTGGCTGTTTGGCTGCCCCTTTTTTTCCTATAAATATTAGGTATTTTGTAATATAAAAGAGAATGCTATGTGTCTACTTTTTGGATAAAACATGCGGGTTTCCTTGGAAGGGCTTGCGAGCTTGTTCCACCTCTTCAACCCTTCTTCTAGGAAAGCTTGCAAGCATGTCCTCTCTTCGTCTCGACTTCTTACCTCTTTCTTCTCGTCGCATGTGACCACCCCACTTGTATCTTTCTTCTTAATCAAGAAATGCAACTTTATGTGTTTTTATTTTAAGTGTGTAAGTGTCGTTTGTAAGCATCATTTTTATAATATCAAAGTTGTATTTTGTTTAAAATGTTGTATTTTGTCTAATTTTGAGAACTTGATGTATTCTTATCCTAGGAAGTTTGTGTAACTTGTATGCTTGCAAAAATTAGGGGTCTCCCTATATTTTTGCTTGCATCACAAAATCAACAACAAATCAACCAATACACGCTCAACATGAAAATCGCCACATCACAGAGACGAAGAAAGAAAACACCGGTCTAACCTAAAGTTAGAAGTCGTGTCCTAACAAATAAATCTAGGTATGTGTGGTTTTGAATATGTCCTATGTTAAATAATTTGTTCAAATTATTTGTGATTTGATTTGTTAAAAGCTAAAGAAAATTTTTAATTTAATTTTAAGCAAGGTTTAAAATTGCGTAACTGCGCCTCGAGGCGGTTTTCGTCCGTGAGGCGAGGCGTAAGCCTCGAGGCGGTCTGAGGCGTAAGCCTCACGAACACAGAATTGCGTAAATGAAAAATTAAGGGTTTTAGCAGGAAAATAATAGCAATAGTGGAAAATAAGAAAGTAGATGCAATAAAATCAAGTCCCAAAGTACAAAATCACAAAATATTAGTTTAACAAAACTCCCAAAATACAAAAAACATATAAAATGAAATCATATCCCACCACTAAATGGGTCTTCAAGTGAATCTTCTTCGCCAATTGTATCTATGAATGTCATGTCATCATCATCATCAATATGACTCACTTTTCTCTTCCATGTTCAATAAAAGAAAAGATCATTAGCATATTAATTGGATGAACCACTCATTATCAGGCAGACTGGCAGAGAACATATACCTTTACTTGCAGAGCTAGTAGATGTGTGTGGTGTGGTACTAGTGGATGTACCCGTTTGATCTGCTTCGCCCCTCAATACATCCACATTTAGATCTTCTATCTGTAAGTCTGATAATGGCAAATCTGCCTCATCATCTATGAACCACTCATTATCAGACGACACATCATCACACACCAACGGGTCCTCATCATCTTTCAACCCCTTATTCCTCAACCTCCTATCTCTTAACCTCTTGTTGTGCATTATGTATACGAGGGAGTTCATTCTGAGTGTAGATAGTCGATTTCTTCTCTTCGTTTGCACTTGACTATATGTACTCCAATTTCGCTCACACCCAGAAGAAGAACAACTGAGGCCCAACACTCTCACAGCAAAACTCTGTAGCTCAGGGGTGGAATCACCAAATTGGATCCACCATTCAACTGTTTTCAAGAAAAAATATAATCAAAATTCAGAACTGAATAAAGTGTATTGCATTTACCAAATTAATTATACCTGGAGACCGTTTAGAAATGGTTGCTTTTGCTGCATTCAAACCAAAAAAACCCTCTTTATTCCGGAACAGAACAAGCTGTAAATCTGCAAGCTCCCTATCTGCCTGCTCCGGTATTAATCTTTCCATACAGTGATATAAACCAAGCTTAACCTCCGGATTTGAAGATTTTTTCTCTGAATATTGAAATTGAGGGTTGAGATAGTATGCCGCTGCATGTAGATGTCGGTGTAACTCCACCTCCCACCGAGCATCAACGATATCCCAAATCTCCCTATAACTTGCCTCCTCTCCTCCCAAGTTGTGTGCAATCATCTCCTTGGCCTCATCCATAGCATTATAAATAAAACCCATAGCTGGTTTCTTCTCTGCATCCACTAAGCGTAAAACTTGCACTAAGGGTCTCGTGCTCAAAATGGCATGGGTTACAGTAGCCCAAAATTTATCATTCAGAATTATCTTTCTTATCTCCTTTCCCTCACTCTTCTTCCCCTAAGCAGAGTTTAGCCATTCAGTTGATGTAAACATGGCTTCCAAAGGTTGCCTCGCCTCCATCAAGCTCTGCAGTGTCAAATAGGAGGTGGCAAACCTATAGATTCACAGTGCCCAAATGTTAAAACTATGAACATACAGTTGGAATGATTTACAATGTAAAAAATATGAACATACCTAGTGGTTGCTGGTCGAATGATTTCTTTCTTTGAAAATTTTCTCATTAAGCTTAAGACCCAAGAGTGATTGTAGATGAATTTTGTGATCTTCTTCGCCCTAGCAAGAGCACTCTTGTGCTGAGGTAAGTCACCAAGATCCTCCAATATGAGATCAATACAATGTGCTGCGCAAGGTGTCCAATAGAGGTGTGTCCTCTTCTCCATCAACATCTGACCAGCTGCTTTGTATGCACTGGCATTATCAGTCACTACCTGGACAACCAACTACTCTCCAATCTCCTCAATCACTCCATCAAGTAAATTAAAAATGAATGTAGCATTCTTCACCTCATCAGAAGCTTCAACAGATCTTAAGAATACTGTACCATAGGGATTGTTGACAAGGATGTTTATCAAACTCCTACTCTTCATGTCAGACCATCCATCTGACATTATAGTCACACCTGTCTCAATCCATGTCCTTTTAATCTCATCAATGGTTCGCTCGGTGTTCTGCAACTCCTCTTTTAAAATCCAAGTGCGCAACTCATACATAGAAGGTGCTTTCAACCCTCTTCCATACAATCCTACAGACCGCATCATACTGAAGTAGGCAGGCGATGTAGCAACATTAAATGGTATTGCATTTTCAAAAAAGAACCTCCCAATGTCCATGCAAACCTGTCGCCGACCCTCTCTAGTACCAGCTGCAGGCATCATCTCTGCTTCTCCTCTATCTGCTCCTGGAGTAGTCATGTACTGATCCATAGGACCTCGTGCACCTCTATTATGTATAGTGGAGGAAGAGCCCTTTCCACTCTCGCTCCCAAAATAAGCACCTTGGTCGACCCTTTCATCAAATTGTTGCTGTTGTAAGTGTTTGACAGTGGTAGTTTTCTTCATGTAAGCACTTATTTCTTCCTTCACATTGTCCGGCACTTTTGCACAAGGTGCTACGTTCTTGTGAGAGCATGATAAGTGCTCCTTCATGCGGGTTACTCCGCCCTTCACAACTTTCTCACAAAAGTTGCACTTTAAATAGACATAGCTCTTCTCGCCGCCGCCAATGTCAACTTGTACACTATACTTCCAAGAAGGGTCCCTCCGCAATGACGAAGACCCCTTTTCCTTGCCTCGTACCATGATCCCTAATGAAAGAATCGAAAATTACACAAAAAAATTCCAAAAATCTAAAACCCTAAAATTTCTTTCATTTCAAAAATCTAACCAAAAAGTAAAAAAAAATACCTAAAATCCTTTGTGGACTTCTCCTACAAGGCGGCCGGACACTTCAACTTCGCCGGAGAGAGGCGGCGCCGGCGGGAGAGGCGGCGGGAAGGTTGGCCGAGCGGACGGGGGGCTCTGGATTTCGCGACCTGGAGCAAACAAGCGGAAAATGTCGGGATGAAGGCTTAGCCGATCGGGTGTGGGGGACTTAATGGAAAAATTTTAAGTAGGTGGGCCCTTTGGCTGAGGCGTACGCCTCTCTCAAAATTGCGCAATTGCGCAACAGAGGCGCGCCTCAGCCTACGTGAGGCGTACGCCTCTCCACAGCCCGCAATTGCGCACGCCTCGAGGCATTTTTTGCAAGAATTGCGCAGAGGCGCGCCTCTTATTGCGCAATTTTAAACAGAGATTTTAAGTATTAATATCTTAAAACTAATTATAAGAGTTTTTATTTTAGTGTTTAGTGATTACCACATTTATTGTTCACCAAGGTCGTGAGGTTTATTTAACACCTTGGGGCTAACTTAATAGCCTCGTAGGCCTGAGTTACCAAGTAATAATCAATTTTATTAAATTAATTTAGTTGGTTAGAAATTAAAGATTGATAAATTAGATGATTTATTATCAGTTTGGGAGATTAATTTAATTAAATTTGCTATCAACTGATTCATGGTGTTGTGTCATCAGGCTCAAAGACCAAGCCTCTTAAGGACACTTAGCCCCGCAGCCCGAAGTAGATCATCCTAAAAACCAAATTAATATAGATAAATTAAGAATTTTTATTTGGTTAAATCATTAACAATCAATTGATTTTAATGTTTTGACACTCAATTGAATCCGTTCGTGGCGTTGTGCCGCCAGGCTCGATGATCAGACCTCCTTAGGATACTTAGCCTCATAGCCTAAAGTAGTTCATTCTAAAAACTTCATCTTTGAAGTGTTTGTTGTGCATTAAGGGGTTAGTTGATTGATTTTAAAATATTGATTTACATTTTGATTGGATTTTAGGTCTGTTCTTATATTCCGAAATTTTGGGTTATGATTGAACTTTCAATAAGTCTCTTATTTTGCCTACTTAGTTAAATAATTCTTATTTATTTGTATTTAATATTAAAGATATTTTTTAAATTATGCATGTAATTAATTATAGGGAATTTAATGAATTAGAGTTTGAATTTTAAAAATATTTTTTAACATATTTTAGTTTAGATTTGCTCTTTCGATTTAGCCAATATCTTTCAAATTTAATTTTGTTGAAGGATGATTAATAGATTAATTAAATTTAGTTCAAGTAAATGTTTCAATCTTACCTTTTAATTATTATGCGTATTGATTTTGATTTGATTGTTAAAAGTTAAAGATTTAAACGTATTTCAGTTGGATTACTCATGAGTTTATTAGGAGCTTTCAATTGTTAATTAATTGTTACCGATGATTAATTAAGCTTATATAATAATACACTAATCCCATAATGGAATGTTGCTAAGTTTTTAATTTTTTGTTTCTAAAATAAATGGTGCATGCATCATAAGTCTAAGTTTTCTAAGACTCGTCCTTAATTTTTGTCCTTAAATTTCACTAGTGTTGCATGTGAAGAATTTTTTTTTAGCCCTTTGGACATACACACAAGTGTAAATAGGTTTAGGGATTTAAAATAAATAAAAACATTCAAGTTAAAAAAATGAAATTTCTATAAGGTCCTAAGATTGGGGGCGCATACACCAAAAGGCTCCCTAAGGGATTTCTAAGTTTTGAGGAAACTTGCAACGCCAGGGGCTATGACCCGGTGGCTCCATTCGTAGCACCTGTCACGACCCGACCCGATGAGCTCGCGCAGGCGAGGCGGGATCAAAGGTCAGACGGTAGGTTAAATTATCTAATCACTAAAACTATCTCCATAATAATTGAAAGAGCCTCTAAAACATCAATTTGAAAACTCAATTAACATAAAACTCAAACAAATTCATAATTACCTTTCTTCTGGAGCTTCTCTACAACGATAAATATTTCAACCCCTTCTACTCATCTTTGATTAACTTAAGCTTACTTGAAAATGTTAACAACTAACATTAAGCTAAAGCTTAGTAAGTAATACACAATTTTAAACTATAGTAAACAAGGCAACTGTGTAATATGCTGGATGTCAATTTCATATGAACATAACATAAAAATAATTTCATACTAACATAACATTAAACATATCATATCATAAATCATATCTTTCATTTTCCTTTCCATATTCATATCAATATATTTAACTTTCACTTTTCGTATATAATACAATCGTCACAGGACCGTCTGTACCATAAAGGTATTCCTTTACCATTTTCCTTTTCCATATCCTTTACCATTTTATCGTGCACGAGTACAGCGTCCCCAGCTAGTACCATAAGGGGGTGAACTCCATCTAATCAGCATGCACATTCAATCATTCAATATCACATTCGTATCATATCATTTCTTTTCATTTCATAAATTACATAATCTCTATCATATAATGTCATAAAATATAGCATAAACTTTGCATGATCAATCATTTGAACAGAGTAGTAAAATCACGATCTAAAATTTATCATAAAGATTGCATGAACATGTTGGGACTTTCAAAACATAGAACTGGAGAGAAACAAAAATATTGCTGTAATAAACAATCATGTATACTTACAGAAGTCTGGAATCTGATTTCTTGCTAGTCCTTCCCACGATGTCACCACGATTAAACACCTATAAGTATTAATTTCTCATTCTTAAAATCTACAAAATAATTTAAAACAAAATCTTTTCTTTCTAAACTATTCTAAGTTATCTCTTTCCTTCACTCTCTTTCTCTCTCATTTTCTTACTTATAAACATATGAATTTAATTTGCTGAATCATTTATCAAAATTCCCCTTACCCAACATTAACCTTAATTCCTAATCATTAATATAAAGAAACCATTAACATAAATAAACATTAAATCTTAATTCCTTCTTATCAAACGACATTTATTATAAATCCATGTCATTAACATAAACGAATGTCATTAACATAAATCTTTAATCTATTATTAACCTAAACTTTAATTGACATTAAGTTAATTATTTTCGGATTTATTAATATTAAAAATTAGAGAAATATCATTTTGTGCTAAAAATTCAATTTATACCCTTAGAATCCCTCTTAGAACCCTTAGAAATCATATTTACAAAGATACTTCCAAACATTCCAATTAAATAGAAAAACCCTAATTTTAATTCTCCAAAAATTCCTCAAATTTCATTGATTTTTATCGTTAAAATGCCCTTCTAAACGTTCCCTATTAATTTCTTAAATAAATTTTGAAAGAAAAACATTTTCTAACAAAACCCTAAAATTTTCTTTTCCAAAATACTAGAGATTGAGGGGGATTCATTCCAAAATAATCATACCTGAGTAATCCTCTCGTCGTCCCCTTCGATTTGACCTAAAACTTTCGCCGGAAGATCGCCGCCGAAGAGCCCTCGCCGAACCCACCGTTCGCCTCTAGTCCGCTTTTTTCACGCGTGAAAATGGAGAAGAGGGGACCAGTTTGCCTATTTAGGGAGAAAAGGGAAATGCTAAAAGACCAATTTGCCCTTACTTAAGTAATTTCGTCTATACAAAAGGTTAAGGGTAGTTTTGGTATTTTTAGGTTTCTAAAATTAATAACTCTCTAATTAGGCAAATTAGGTATAAGTTCTATACATCACATTGATCAAAATTTCGCGTAGGATTTTCTAAAATTATTTTCGTTACAATCCGATAACATTGAAAATTCCACTTAAATCTCGTCGCGACGCTTTGAAAAGCGTGCAAGGTCTAAAATGGCATTTTTCGGGTTTTCACAGCACCCCCACCAAAATGATGAGATCGACTGATGCTCATATCTATTTATCAAAGCTCCTTCATCTAGATAGCTCCAATCGCTCCTTGTTTTCCCAAAAATTCCTCGCAAAACATAGAAAAGAAGGAAGATTATGTTAGAGCATGTTAATATTTAATATGCAAATAATAAAAAAATAAATGCAGTTTGAATAATAACGTACCTTTTTTCGGGCTTGCATACCTATTGAGTCGTTTGTCTTTTGAATCTTTCAATTTTGTAAGTAATTTATCATATTTCATCTCAAAGCACAAGTAGGAAAGAAGTGATAGAGAAAGAAAGGAGAAAAGTAGATAAAGAAGGGGAGAAGGAAAATCATTATTTGTTTACACTTTCTAACAACCACCCAACAACTCAGATTCCCAACGCATTTCTCCTCCCAAAATTCATAAAACCCTCTAAATAACTCTCTTTTACTCATGTAAAGAAAGACATTCTATCATAGCATACTTCTCACTAAAAGCATTCATAATCATATTAAAGATACAAAATATTTTCACCAAAACCATCACAATAAAACCATGCCCATATAAAAATGAGAGCCATAGTTATACTTTTCCAAACCAAACAGTAGTCACTCGACTCATCGCTCAATGATCGTCTTCATATCTTAACTCACATGATTAAGAAGGTTTTTATAGAACATTCCAAGTGCAACAAAGACATGCAGACTATGCAGGATGACGTTGTCATGCCATATACCACATGCAATGATAAGAGGAGAGATTTGTTAGGGAGAGTGAGAGGGTTAAACTTCGAACTAGAATTCAAGCATATTAGACAAAGAAAACAAAAGACGGCAGATGAGAACTACTGGAGTGGCAGATTTGGGCATCAAACTATTAATATATCTAAACGTATAGTAAAAAATTCAATAAGTTGATTCCCGATTCTCTTGTTCTAGTCTCATTCTTGCACAATTGATCCAGAATAAATGTAGAAATCTACTCCAATTTGATTCGCCCCATTACGAAAAATTGTAGCTGAGGCTACAGGTCAACTAACCTGGTTAATCCATACTTAATGCGTTATTTCAAACCAAAACAAAGTTCATCTAGGGAATAACTCATCTATGAGAAAGTTTAAGCAAATCAACTCCCATGTGGTGTAAGGCAATACCCCATATACAAACTTTACAAAAGATATAGCTTCAAATAATTATTTGTGGTATTTTCTATGAAGATTAAATTACGTTTAACAAGAAGTCCCCCAAAGTTGATCTACTATTTGGGGAGTTAGCACATTAGAGTATACTTTGACTCCAATATGCCATTGATTTTATAAATCAAGTTTCAAACAAGCACTGATGTGATAAACCAAAAAAATCATATTAACGCAATAAAATGCTAAGTACTTAGATGTTCCAGAAATTTATAAACTAAACAAACTGTAAATATGATGTCAGGCACGGTAACAGAAAAGCCATTTAATTCTCCAACAACTCCCTTGTGCTAAGCTGGATCAGGCAACAGTACTATTTATTCAACTTTAAATTTTGTGTAAGGATCCACAACAGCACTCAACTGTTTAGACCTGAACATTCATATCACAGATAATAGATCAATGCAATAACTTTTTTATGATAAGTTTTATTTGTTCCGAAGTGGAAAAATACAACTTCCAAAGAAGTGCTTTAAGTTGTTCCATATCCTTTTGTAGGAATGTGTGCTTGTTATCCACTTTTGTACCGAGCATCCATTAAAATAATTAATTAATACAAGTGTTGGAATTAAAATCATCAAGCAATCTTCATTTTAAGAGTGACACCTAACAATAATGATGCATTTAGATTTTTGCATTATTTTTGTTTTGAACAATATTAGTTATATTTTCTATTTTTTGTTTTATTTTTAAGCTATTCAATGATGGTGGTAAATCCAATGATCATGGTAGGAATTGGTTTGGATTATGCTTACCCTTTGGTTTTGCTGCCTTCTTTACTTCCGTGGCCCCCTTTTTACCATGAATTGAACTTACCTGCTGGAACCCAAGAATTGCCTACTGGTTTCCTGTGCTTGGCTGCTGGAACCGTGGCCTCCTTCCTTATACTTTGCTGTGACATTTGGGATTTCTGTACAAAACCTGTTGGCTTTTCAATTCCCCATTTATGTGTGGAATTGAAGAGGTTTTGGGGCTGTTTTGGGACAGATTTTTGGACAGATTTCTACTGCAGTTTTTAGGTGCCTTTTAGCCTTCTTCTTAGTGTCTTTTAACCTTCCATATTCCCTAATATTTGGGCTGTTTGGCTGCCCTTTTTGTGCCTATAAATAGTGTTGTTTGTAGCTATTTTAGAGAGGTTATAATGATAATTTTTGGGACAAAATCTGAGAAGTTTTTCTTGGAAAAAGCTTGAGAGCTTTGTTCCACTTCTTCTTCTTCTACTTCTCTGGAAATCTTGCGAGCTCTTTCCAACCTTCGTCTTGGCTTCTAACCTCTTTCGTCTCTCCGCAAGTATCCACTCCATTGTATCCTTCTTCTCAAGAAAATGCAGTTTTAGGATTGATGTTTATGTCATGTTTGTGTCAAAGTTTGTAAGCGTCGTTTGTAAGAGTTTTTGTTTGTAAGCCCTTTTACGATATAAAAAGTTTATGTTTGTTTTAATTTGTCTAGTTTTATGAGTTCTTGATATTTTCAAGATCCTAGAAAGAGTTTTCTTTTGTGATCAAAAATTTGGGGCCCTCTCTCAAATTTTTGATTGCATCAATTAATAACTCAAATTAATAGTAGAACCTTGAAATTTTTGTCCCTCATTCAAAGGAATTATACTTTAGATTATACATTTCCTTTTCCCATATATTTCATTTCTTTCTCTATGTACAACTTATATAGACAGCACTTTCCAAAAAAAAAAAAACTTATATAGACAGCAAAATTGCTTGTAATTAGATTCAAATGAGAATGATACAATCCACTCAAATTTTCTCACATGATATCAGAGCCCTAAATATTCAGATTTCTTCTAGCATCTTGGCTATTTTGTTTCCGGCATTCATCATCATCACATGTTGTACATTAGTCATCACATGAATCAATTCAATCCATCATCATCACTTGTTGCACCATGATATCATTGGTTCGTCCTTGCTGTCCCTGGACTCATCGATCGTTGGGCGTCTTCATCCCTTGACTCACATGACAAAGACACATGAAGATTATGCAGGGAGAAGTTGTCGTCCTATATACCTCATGCAATATTGACAAAGTTTTCAGAGAGGAGGGATAAAAGAGAGAGATAATAGAATGGGATGAGAAGTGACCAATAAGTGCATAGGAGAGACAAACAAACTAGCATTTGAGCGAAATGAGCGCGAGAGAGAGAATAGAGTCAGATGAGAAGTGAATACGGAGGGAGTAGGGGAGACAAACAAACTAGCATTTGAGCATGTTACAGAAAGGAAATGAAAGAAGATATACGAAATGCAATTGGACAAATTAGTCCAGTAAATGAAGCCACAAGTGTTCCACCATTAGAGGCTAATGTTTTACAAGACTAAAAGTTCAGATGTAAAGAGACACAATGTTCTTAAATAAAAGACATTATAAACATAATAAAATAAATATACAATTGAAAGGCTAAACAAATTAAAATTAAAACAGACACTAGACGAAACAAAATAATTCATATATAAAAAAAAAACACTTGACTTACTGATATTATCATGTCAGCCCTGCTCTCTTGTATGCCATTGACATGCCTTGCCACAGATGAGCCAGAAACACATAATGCCTACACCATCATATTTAACAAAACATCTGTTAGAATAATGAACAAATAATGCAAAATGAACCTTAGGCTCTGGATGATTTATAAAAAAAGTAATAATGCAAAATCAGCCTGGAGCCTACAACGCAAAATTTGACATGGTGTAAAACTCTCGCTTTGTTGATGATTTTGGCAATAGTACCTAATCTGAATCTCCTTCGAGAACACAGAAAAGAGTTCTCTAGTGGGGATGATGACACTACAGCACTTCAGTATGTGTTCTTAGGATATTCAGACACTCAAAACGGATATAAATGATATCATACCACCAAAAAAAAATCATATCAAATTATGTCATATTTAATGAAAAAATACCATACTTACCTTTTAGGAGAGATAATCACATAGAAGATAAGTCTAACAAACTTTATAGTTTCCCTTGATTGTCAACTGGTAATATAAAAGAAAGACAATAACTTGATTCCACTAAAATTAGCTCTCCATTATTAAACCGCTCTGGAACAAGAAAGCAGCCCATCCAAACTAACTTGCAAGTCCAAGACTAAGAACTCATGTCAGGCAACCTTCCTATCGCTCCTAACAATAAACTTGATCAACTTCTTACTAAAACAAAAGATGCAAAGTTTAAAATTGTGCAATTGGATATTTGGCATTTTTCGCTCATGAGGCGAGGTGTCAGCCTCAAGTCGAGGAGTAAGCCAAAATTTTCAAAAATTGCATGAAATAGAAATAAAGGTTAAAAAGCAATTTTTTATATAATACTCAAATAATATGTCAAATGATGACATTTTAACTTTTTTATTGAACTATGAAGTAACAAATTAGCATACATATGAAACAAAAATTGTACAAGACGTAAAGTGAAAAGTGCTAAATTATGTGAAATAGAATTAAAATTCAAAAATTACAAAAGCAAAACATTAGAAAATATAGAAATAACAAAAAATTATCATATAACATCAAGTTCAACTCCAAAATCTTTCTTCCAAGTTCCCTACTCATCTGCCATCAATTCCTAAAGAAAACTAAAATAATTGAAAAGCATATGCATTATCATTACTAAGGGGGTCTTTTTTAGAGTCATCGTCATAATAACTTGGTCTCTCCCCTACCTCATCATGTGGAGTCCGATGACTCTCAATCTACTTCTTTTTCATTTATTTCAACAATCTTTCTCTTTCATAAACGTTTGTCATCAACATAAAGATGTGAGTAATACTCCATAATTTTTGGAGGAGATAGTAGTGGTTTGCAGCTTCAAAGTGATCCCCGGCGGAGGCTACGATGGTGGTGACCACAGTGAAGCTGACGGGCTGGAGGTTGAGGCAGCCGAGAGGAAGCAACTGTCGCTCGGGGGTGCATGAAAGTGTGATTTGTTCGGGACTTTAATTTAGGATTTATGTTATATATATATATATATATATATATATATATATATATATATAGTGTGTGTGAGGCTTATGCCTCATGCAAGCAAGGCAAGTAGAGCCTCAAAACGCACATCAGCCAAACTGAGGTGCACGCCTCATACAAAGAGCTCGAAGTGTAAGACCTAATGCATTTTTCATCGAAATTGCATTGAGGCATGCCTCAATGTGAGCCTCATATTGAATAATTTAAAACAATTAAAGAGTTTGAACACCCTATAACCCAGAACTCCATACACATCATTGAAAAACTTCTCTCCTACTAATTAAGCCTTCCTTAAAAATAATAACACCAACAAAGACTTAGAAACGCTATTGAAGCATTAGAAATGAAGAATTGGAAGAAACCCATGAGTGAAAAAATTAATGCTATAGGAAAATATCACGCCTGGAGACAACTGATATGCCTAGAAGAAAAAAGAATTCAATAATTCAAGAAGATTTTTACATTGAAATTCTATAATGGAATAAAGCCAACTTAGTGGCTAAAGGATACTCCCAATCCTATGAAATTAACAATCAAGACATATTTACTCCGGTTATAAAAATGAATACAGTACATATTATGCTATTATTGGCTGCAAACTATTGATGTTATGCAACAATACACTATAAAAAAATGCTTATTTGCATTTATAAAGAAGAAACTTTTATTAATAACCTGCCAAGTTTCAAAAAGTTTTTTTTTTTTTTTTTTTTTTTTTTTTTGAAAAACAAGATATGTAAACTAAAAAATGCATTATATCAATTGAAACAATCTCAAAGGGCATGGTTTTGAGAATTCACAAAAGCCATACATGGAATACAACAACAACATCAAGCCTTTATCCCAGTATATGGGGTCGGCTACATGAATCAATTTTCTCCATTGTGTACTGTTAAAAGTTAAATTATCATTTAAATCTAATAAAGAAATGTCATTTCTAAAATTTACTAACCAAGATTTTTTGATCAACCTCTACCTTTCTTAACATAAATTAAATCTAATACATCTACTTTTCTAATCGGGTCATCGGAAGGCCGCCACTTTATGTGACCAAACCATCTAAGGCGACTCACTCTAATCTTATCTTCCACTGGAGCTACACCAATTTTTTCACGTATATGCTCATTTCGTATCCTGTCTCTAACAGGAAAGCCACTCATCCACCTGAGCATCATCATTTTTGCAACAATTAACTTAATATTATGTTTCTCTTTTAATGGCCAACAATTTGCGCCAAAAAGCATTGCATGTCTCACCACCATCTTATAGAATTTTTTTAAGTTTGAGGGATACTTTTATATCACACAACAAGCTCGATGCATTCCTCCACTGCAACCATCCAACTTGAATTCTACTAATATTATCCCCATCTATTTCACCGTAACTCTAGATAATATACCCAAAATATATATAACATGTACTCTTATTAATGACTTGATCGCCCAAAGTCACAATCCCTCCACTAGAACTATTACTATTAAAATCATACTCCATATGTAGAACTTTATCAAAGGCTTTCTTTATCAAACCTCTCAATAAATGTATAGCTTCCATAGTAGACCTACCTGGCATGAATCCAAATAAATTTTGAGAAACATTAGTATCACGCCACAATCTATGCTCCATAACTCTCTCCCATAGTTTTAAAGTATGACACATTAACTTAATTCCTCTATAATTCAAAAAATCTTATGCGTAGCCTTTAATCTTAAAAATAGGAATCAACACACTCATTCTCTAGTTGAACTAAATCTTTATTACTCTTATGTCTTTGTTTGGCAAACTTCTAATTATATTTTTCACCCTCATTAGTATCTAATCTATTATATAAATCAATAAAAGCTAAAAATCTTTGTATTGCATATTACTTTCTTATACTCCTTACGGACTTCTTTATATAATTCCCAATTATCATAATTTTTACCTCTTAAATAATTTTTATAACAAATTTTCTTATTTTTTTATTTTTTTTTATATATTTTGATTCAACCACCTACTATTTTTACTATTAAGAGATTTTCTCTTTAATACTCCAAGAACATCTTTTACAACATTTTTAGTATCACTAGCTACTATATAAGGGACATTAAAAAATTCAAGAAGACCATACACTCTACATAAAACACTACTAAAATGGGAGTGACATTCTTATTGTATATATCAATGGCATAATTGTTTATAGGTGGTGATATAATAATAATAATAATAATAATAATAACAATAATAATAATAATAATAATAATAATAATAATAATAATAATAAAACTCATTGAATAATTTGAGATCAACTATCTCAAGAAGCTAAAATACTTTCCTCGATATAAAACTAGGTAAATTATAAAAAGATATTTATCTAACAGCACAAATATGTGAAAAATCCATTAAGAGAAACAAATATGATAAATTACAAGAAAAAAAACTCCATTAAAATCAGGCCAGAAACTAAGCACAAATGATGAAAGAGTATAAATTGACAAAAGGGCAATGTGGCCTCCGAAAATTCGTGCTTCGACCTCTCCACGCCTCTTTTTTGTCAACGAGGAGAATTTCAACGAATGTTCTGGGATCAAGAGGCGGATTAGGTTTTAAATAAGCAATTACCCAGAAATTCGCCCTCATTTTGCGAGTATTTTATGATCTGAGTTCTGGTTTCCCATAGGCACAAGCCCCTATGGTCCCCTCGAGATAATGAGAAAGAACTTTTGATTAAGGCTAGTCATTAAATAGGACGTAATAATTACCTAACATATAATAGCAACAATTTTAGGGTTTGAATTTTTGAGTTTATGATTTGAAATTTATCGTCATATAATTCAAGCAAGTAGCAGGGAAATGATGACGGTTGGATTAAAATCACATGGTTTTGTCATCCCTGACTGTCATGGTCCTTAGTCTACTTAGTCTGAGGAGGCAGTCAACCCAGCCTGATAGAAGGAACCGGCAGCCATGAGTTGCTACGTCTAAGGACACCTTATATAAATCTAGGATGGATGTTTGTCTAAGGGGTTGAATTTAAGCCAATCTTAGCTAACAAAGTGTTTTCTTACTATATCCAGTGCACCATATAATTCATTACTAAAGGGACTTTTAACCATTAGGGAATATAGGGGTTTTGGTCGTGACCGTTATATGGTGGTGTCATTATACGACAAAATCACCAGGTAAAGAAGTTAATTGAGAATGAATTGTAGTAATTGAGAATTAAGTTGATCAATTTTCTTATATCTTGGAGTGCAAAATCTTAATGAACTATTGAAATTACTTAATTTTTTTAAGGACTTTAACACTAGTTTTGGTTCTTAATATATTAACTTTCTCTAGATTAGGAGGATCGCCCATATAAACAACGTATAGGACCTAATATGCATACATCATACACTGAGCCAACTCCAAATTGAATCAGTTTATTTTCAAGCAAGCAAATCATTTTGCCCTCTGTTTTTTTAATCAATTGAAATGACACATATTTATTTATTATTTATTTAAATCATTTAAAATGATAAAAATTTGTTTATAATTAATTAACCTTGGGATCTTTTGTTATTTAATTTTCATTTTTTCTCAACTGGGTCAAAAATACGACAGACATAGGATCTTCTGTACATGTTATTTAAGCAAGCAAGAAAGGAATTTATGCTATTTTGGTGTAAAAAGATTGATGATGACAGCAACAGGTCGAGCATAGAGAGATGAAGGGGTTTGCTCCCAACATGCGGTCGAGTGAGAGAGGAGGGCCAACGGCTAGGTGTGCCAGCTCGAGAACAAATCATGCAAGACGAGTCGCATGGTTGGAGGTCGGGACGTGACTGGGACACAGGACTAGAGACCAGCCTTGAATTGGAGACGAACGTGGGTGTCAAGTCGGAGGTGCAGGTCGAGTGAGGGACAAAATAGGATTCCTGTGTGCAGCATCCAGTGAAAACAAGAGAGGGAGCACATGCATTAGAGACGGAGAGGGGCAAGCGGGAGAATGTAAAATGGCCCCAGAATGGTTTCTACATGCGGTACAAAGGAAATGAGAGAGTGGGCAAGCGGTTTCGACTGCTAGGGCGGTTCCCTCATGTGTGTTTAACTGAGAGGAGTCGAGTGGGAGAGTCCTCTTTTGGCTACCATAATGTGAGGGAGTTATGGTGAGTTATGAGTTAGTGGGTTGGTGGTCAACATACGATATCAAAAGTTAGTTAAAAACCAATCTAATTATCCCATATTTATTATTATATTGCATTTTCAATAAGTCTGATAACTCAACTCATACACAATTCAAAAGCAATCTCACCTTCCTGCTATTTATAGAGTTCTCGTATATTTAAAATGTAACCCCGAAAAAGGGTACCTTATAAAAATATGAAATGAAAGAACTAAAATGCTTATATTAATGCTGACTATGCAGGATCACAAGTGGATAGATGATCAACTTTAAGATATCACACATCACTCACAAGAAATATTGTAGCAAGAAATATTGTAGCATGGAGAAGTACAAAACAGCATACAGTCTCAAAATCAAGAGCATAATCTGAGTGTAGCGCAATTGCCCAAGAAGTTCATGAATTGTTGTTGTTAAAAATTGTGAACTCACTAAGAGCTTTGCAATCCAGCATTGAATAAATATTTTGAACGAACTACAAATGATGGATCTCTACAAACTAATTTGAGCGGGGATGTTGACAAATCGCAGAATCTAAAAAAAAAAAGAAAATGGGAGCCAAGCCTGTGTTTATGGCATCCTCCATCCCACAAATTACCAAGGTGTAGGTGCCAAAGTCCATGAATTCAAGGGGTTGAAATTCAATAAGGCAAAGGGCTACTAATAAGCTGGTCTTTCCAAGATTTCAAAATAAATGATTGTAATTACTTTTCTACCTAGAATTCTATATATTTCTAACGTAGCCTAGGTAGCTCTTTGTATAAACAACACTTAAATGAATGAGAAATACACAAACTTTTACCACTCTCCTCTTTTCTATAGTTAGTAAATAGGAAAATTATAATCCATTTATTAAAGAACTACCATTATCATAATAGATGCCATGAATTCCGTTTAATAGTTCTAGTCAATTTGAAATCAGATTCATGATGGACTGAAAAAGTCCACAATTTAGAAAGAAAAGCTACATTTGCGGCAAAAAACACACTGATGGGGCAAAAAAAAGTGTTCTTCAGGGCTGACCAGTGGCATTTAGATTTAGTAAACTAGTGTATAAAAACATGCTGATAAAAAAATTCTACAAACACTTTTACATTCACATAAACAAGTGTTGTGTTATCAAATTTTAACTTACCTGAATTTCAATAACAAAGGTTCGAGACCCATCTACAACAATTGCAAGCGCAAGTCCAGCCAAGACATCTGAATCAGAGTAATTCTCACTTAGAAACATTTCATTAGGATTGGAGACTGCCTGAAGACCTGATTCCGTCATTTCAAGCAAACCAAGCTGGCAGAAAGAAAGTTCTTTAATTTATCCTGAATATAATAAAAAATAAATAATTTAGTAGTTTAAATTCAGAATGCAATATAATTGTATAGTCTATGTCCATGCTTTCGCAACTTCATCATACTTCAGAAACCTTTTCCGTGGCACAACAAATAAGAATCCAGAAATAATAAATATAATTGTGATTAACACTTAATTTCATCCGTAACATCAAGGCAACTAGTAACACTGCAGAGCAACAGAAAAAGGATATAGACAAAATAGTCTGCCAAGTTAATCCCAATTCACAAACAATGACTGATGCGGACATCCAACCGTCAATAGCTATCCGAGGAGGAGCTGAAGATCGACGACTGAGATCACTTTGTTTTATTTTAGTTTATTAAGTGTAATTTTGCAATTTCCCTTTTTTACCCTCTCGTCTTATGTAAGCCCAATGGGCAAATGTGTCTTTTAATTTCTTTTGAGGCCTATATAAAGAGGTCCCTTCTCTTGTATTAGGTATGATGGAATTATAAAAAAAAAAGTTGTGTTTTGCACTTGTATTCTTTAGGAAGAACGTTAGTGAAATCCCTATGGAAGGGAGTCGGAGTTTCCACCAGCCGCATGATGGGTCCGGGCTCGTGGTTTGAAGTCCCTTGGAGGAAGGCAATGTATCACCCGTCAGTCTTCGGAAGAATCCAAGGCTCGCGGTTTCATCTTTTATCTTTTGTTTTCATTTTGTTCCTTCTTGTTGTTCCTAGTCGTCATCTTCATCCTCTCCCATTCCCCATTGCCTAATTTGGATAATTCCTAGTTTTGGATTGTCATAATTTAGTTGGTCTTTGAATTCAAATTTCCCCAAATTTGAAATTCAAATTCTTTCAAAAATTATAAAATCTATTTTAAGAAAGTTTTCAAATTTTTCCTCCATTGGATAGTGAATTAATTAGGATGACTTAATTCATTCTAAATCCAACCCCCAAAATAATCAAATTTGAATTTTAAAATCTTTCCAAATTTAGAACTCTATTTTTGGAAAGTTTTCAAATCAAATTCACATTAATCTCTAATTAGATTGGATTTAAAATTCCTCATTAAGGCATTCCATATTTAGCCACTTGAATTTTCGGAAAGAATTTGAATTCAATTCAAAATGAATTTGAAATTCTAACACCTTCCTAAATAAAATGGCCTAAGTTTGGAAAGCCCTTTTAATTAGTAATCAATCACAAATCTGAGATTGATTATTCAATTAATCCCAATTCCCCCACATTCATTGCACCTAGACATCTCACCCTCCCTCTCTCTCCTGGCCGAAATTCCCAAGGACCCACCTCCTTTATTTCTTTCCAAAAATCATGACTCTCCCTTTGGAATTAAATCCAAATCATCTCCTTCCCTCACCCCAATTAAATAAATTCCTGAATTAATTCTTGGGAGGAGAGAGCCTTAAGGAAAGTTTGGATCCCTACTCCACCTCCTTCCCTTGAACGGATCAGCCAAATTTTTGTTTTCCCCTGAAGTGAGTTGTTGTCCAGGATTGGAAGCTTGAGGACCTGCTGTCCAGAGCCTTCCACATGTCCAAATGTGCTGCTCCTGTTGTTTGATTGATGTCCAGGTCCTGTCCAGTGTCCCAACTGCTGCCTTCCTGAAACTCTGCTTGCTGTCCACTTTTTCCAGCATGAATATCTTGCTGTCTAGCACTTTGGAAGACCACAAATTGCTGTCCCAGATTTTCTCTGTGCTGTCCAAAGGTTCGAGAACGAAATGGGTTGTTATCCAGACGCCAAGGAGCCACCACTCGATGTCTACTTCCTCTCAAGCCCTAAAACCACCACAGGAACCTTGGTATCTTCCTTCTTTGGGTGGCTGCCATCAATTCCGTTCTACATCAATGGCTTACGTGGTATGTATGGTCTTTAGCTCTTGCATTTTGCAAACTAACACAAGTACTTGTGGTTTATTCAATTATAATTAAGCATATTCACACTATTCGTTCATTTAGTTTCTAATATAAATATTAACATTTTGAATCTCAGAAGTTTGTAATATTCCAAAGCTATACTAACTATTAAGATAATAAAGTTTTGTTAAGATCATGAACCAAACTAATAATTACTTTTTTGGTCAAGATAGCTACCTACAAAAAAAAAGGTATAAAATAGCCTAACAACATCACATGCTCCAACTACTAAGAGAGTTTTTTCTCCCAAATATTTTACTTTCTTTTTCTCGTTGGGATCGCTTGTTCCTAGCTTAATTAAGTTTCCATATGAAGGTACTATTAATCATCAACCTTAACGCAAAAGAAAACAGAACAATGAATATGCCATCAACAGAAAACATGGTTAATAATTAGTGAAAGGTAATTGTAGATTAATAAAAAAAACCATTTAAAAAATAAGCCAAAATAATCAACTTGCATTACCTCATCTGTTGAGCCAAAACGGTTCTTCACTGATCGCAACAACCGATAAGATGAATACCTCTCACCCTGAAATATGATACAGGTTTACAATCATGTAATATTCATTATAGCAATAGTCATTCTAGCAGATAAAGTTTTCAATCTGAATTGTGAGAAAAAAAGGATAGTAATTCGAAGTCATTGAAGTAGCACGCAAAGAGGTTGCAACAACCTTCCATATGCTATGAACATAAAAGAAATTCTAACATCTGGTTCACAAGCAATAGTTAAAATGACCTTTTTGTCAATAAAATATCGAGTTGTTCAGCCAAGCACAAGCTCAAGAATATCAATCAATCAGAGCAAGAGAAAAAGGAAAATGATAACAAGCTCAAGAATATCAATCAATCAGAGCAAGAGAAAAAGGAAAATGATAAAACACGAACATTAGCAACAAATCAATGAAGATCCTAAGAAAAAAGGTGTACCTAGAGCATGAGGATCACGCCAATATGGAACTAAGGTAGGGATTGATGTTGAAGTTCTATTTAGAACCCAATTCTATATTAAGATTGGAACAGCATTTCAAATAGCAAGCAACACAAATATAACAAAATACCTTAAGAAAACAATTTTATGGACATGGCAATAGATAAAATGCAATCACTAGTTTTCCCTGCATATGCATTACCATACAAGTATTTGAAAAATGTGTGTTTTTGAACTGATGAATTGCCAGGCAACAATCATTGACTGCTTCAATGAGATTCTACCATATTACTCAACATTTGGGTGGGGCCATATTTTAACAATGCTTAGTAAAACCGTAACCCCATGCGATAAATAATGACTTGAAAAAAGATGCCATGCAAGTGAAGTACATTGATACATGGTGCATGGCAGAATATTGAGGAAAATAGAAAATTCAAAGAAAAAGAAAATGATACTCAAATAAAAATTCCTCAGGTATTGTGGTCAAATTCTTAATAAAAAATGTTGAAAATCCAAAGCACAAAACAGGGATGTAAATCCTCAAG
The DNA here is from genome assembly GCA_016618105.1 of Dendrobium huoshanense. Lineage (NCBI taxonomy): Eukaryota > Viridiplantae > Streptophyta > Magnoliopsida > Asparagales > Orchidaceae > Dendrobium > Dendrobium huoshanense. Next base: position 82,444,408 of record CM028359.1, on the reverse strand, counting down.
CATCCACAACGGTGAGACATTCTGGAGCTACTCAACATTTCATTTAATACAATTTCACTCCAAACACAAGAAAAAGATCCTGATTTATAAAAATACAGGTACAAAAAATAAAATCAAATAATATGTAACCAAATTTAACCTTATCTAAAATTAAATTTACAACTAAGATATTCAAATTAATACCAAAGATTATCCATAAATATAATTCAACTGGATTTAAAATATAAAAAATCTAATAAATTCTAAAACCTACAGTCAAATAAAGGAATTTGGTATCCATTATTTAGTAAGAGTAATCCTTATTTATAATAGAGAAACAAATACAATTTTTAGAGGTACAATAAAATAAATATAATCTACCAGCTACAAATAGGAAACTTTTCTAAAGTACTTTGCAGATGTTAGCACTCCCTCTCAAGTTGGAGCATCCATACAAATAAGCTCCGGTTTGTTTCATAGTTTGAAAAACTGATGCAGACCAAAAGCCTTGGTAAATAAATCTATCAACAATTTTAAGTTAGAAATATGATTAACAATCATCTTAGATAACACTGCATTCCAAATGATGTGATAAATAACCACAATGTGTTTGATTCTTTCATGGAATATGGTATAACTAGCAATATAATGACAGCATGATTGTAATAGTTTAAAACCATAGGTTGTGCAACTAGGATACCGAATTCCTTAAGAAGGATCTTAACCACATCATTTCATATGTTGAGTGTATCATAGCTTTGTAGTGTGCATTAGAGTTTGATTTGACCACCGCTATTTATTTCTTACTCTTCTATGTAACCAATATGACGTACAACGATATGAATTTTCTATCATAGATTGATCCAGCATATTCAACATCATAAAAATCTCCACCATTAAGATGATCATTCTTAATATATAGTGGCCATTTTCCCTCGTGACTTCTTGATATACCTTAGTATATACAACAGCTTTCTAATATTTTATTTGGAAATTTGTACCTGATGACCAACTTCAACAACAAAAGAGATATATAGTAAAGTGGCAATAAGACAGATCAAATTGCCAACCAACCTATGAGCATAAGAAGAATCCTCAAAATTATTAGGCTATTAGCAACATTTTGGTCAACAGGTTCGCAACCTAAGAGACCAGTTTCCTTAAGTCTTGAGGCAATTTTTTAGCCACAATTTGAGGTGCATCTTAAGGTGCGCATCTTGAAACACTTTTTAAACAATGATATGTACAAATACTTCTGAAGAGAACTAGGTAGACAAGATTGATTACACCAAGAACGTTAAAAATAGATAGAGGACACGCAAAATTCCAAGCATATGAAATCAGACATGTAAAATGATGTAGGTAAAGACTCTTTAAAGAGAGTATGATTTTCAAGTTACTCGATTAATAATATTGTACTATAGCATCATCTATGCTGCTAGCAACCCTTTTTTTATAAACAATACAAACATATTAAAATTAATTGTATTTTTATACAAGAAATTTTGCTTTACAAGAAGACTATCACTCTCACGTTTCCAATTCACATCAAGTGGCTAATATTTTTTTCCAAAGCTCTGAATCATCTACATATATCTCATTTATGAAATAAATTGAAGCTAACATATGATTTATGTTGAATAAAACAACCAAATTTTCTCCTCTAGCAAATACAAAACAGGGTAGTTCAGCCATCCATGACTAGCCCCTAAAGGAATTAACCAATGACTTATACAAGGATAACGTGAAAAAACAATCATCCAATACTGGAAGATCATTATTCAATTTAAGGAAATTAGTTCTAAATTAAATAAGAAAGTAAACATTCACGGACCAAAATCTCTTGCAACAAGCCCATCCCAACCATATAACCTTCCTGGCATTTACTTACCAAAGCAAGTAAAAAATGTATTCAGGTAAAACTGCTCCCGCAAAATGACTTCCGTAATACCCATGCTTGCTGCACTTTACGTCAAATGCATATTGAAACTATTTGAGAAAGTTTTACTTAAATTTAAATCTTTGAAATTGATGTTGAGTAAATATAACAAATCCTAAGTTGAAGAGCATCGATTATTATTCTCTCTACGCAAAAGGGTACTAGGAAATGAGTATTTGACAAGATCCGACCTCTATATATAAAACAGCATCCACCATGTGCTCCAGCATACGAGGACCGGCGATATCTCCAGTTTTCGTTACATGTCCAATCTGAAAAGAATAAACAAAACATGTATCTAGGGCATTAAAACCTCATGAAAGTAACGATCATGAAGCGTTATGCAGTATGCATAATTAGAGCATTCATGCTACCTACTAATTCAAGGCATCTAAACATAATTATAAATGAGAATAAACACATGGTAAATCCAATAAAAAGTTAAGACTTTATATAATAATGAAAGTAAAAAAAATAAATCATAATTAATGGCTGATGCATAATTACATTATTTATAATTACAGCAATAACATGCTTTCATAAACCAAAATCATGCTCTTTACGATATTATTGTTTAAGAATGTTGGATATAAGAAAGCAACTTACAAGGAGCACAGGAATGTTTGTTTCCTTCGCAAAATGAAGCAACTTCAAGGTGCATTCTTTGACCTGTGGAACACTAAATAGATATAAATAATAAAACAAGAGAGTGGGAACACAGTAACTTTATAGTATATGCATAATAAATAAATAGATAGATAATAGATTTATAGTCATATTTAACCATCAGAATGAAACTAACATACATATATATACAATAATACAACCAATTTATAAGTTCTACATGTACAAGAGTTTGATGCTTCGATGAAATTATAAATCCAGAATGTTAAGAAGTAGCTTCATTGGAGTATTTGAAGTTTCATCTTACTAAAAAATGAACTGCACACATAAACAAAGCATTAAATCCTTCACCACGGAATCAAGAATGGAAACTTCCAATATTGCAGCCCCAATTACATCACCAAGTAATCATGGACAAGAATCTCAAAATAATGCAAACCCCCCGCCACAAACAAGTAATCTTAGCAGGTAATAATAAGACAACGCAACATCATCTCAGGGACAGTTCAACTTAATGCATATTCATTCACACATCAACAAGATTTAATCACCTCTGCACCAAAATCATGGAAATAAAGCGATGTAAAAAGCATCTTACATTGTTAACTTGTTGTAAAGATATAGATACACTCAAAACATTCATTGTTAATTCTCTTTAAGGATAAGTTATGCAACATGAGAAGAGTTCTTCACAATATCAAAGCATTGATTATTAATTCTCTTAAAGGATAAGCCTTCTTTGGGTTGTGTCAAGCTGTAATTCAAGAAATTCCACATAATTTAATGCGATACAGAACTTTTTTATTATTACTACTGAAAAGTTGGGAGGAACCTTTCTCTTTATACTAAGAGAAAAAGATATAGTTAAAGGCTAATCACAAAGTAAGAAAATAAAAAAGGTCAAAAAAAGATCAATTGGTTTCTCTGGAAGCTGAAGATCAGAAAGTTGAATTATGTGATAGAAGCCTCCTTGCATGAAGCAAAATAAATCCAAAAGTATGCCAGAGAGAGAATCTCAAACAAAAAGAGTATCACAAACAAAGACAACTCATTTTAATATTGTTCATATTAGAGAACAATCTAGCATTTCTTTTGCTCCCCTGTTGACCCTAATACAAGTGTCGAGTCGAGTCAACCGCGCAAGATGAGTTTCAAAAGCAAAAGAGCTCGAAATCGTGCAAAAACTCACCCGACGCGTGTCAACCGAAAACCCAAAATCGCCAAGATGACCTCCGTTCGCGAAACGGACGGCGCTGATGCGTCCGGAGCAACGAAAACAGCTAAGATAAACACCCATATTGGTGGGGGTAGACGGTCGGCGAAAATTATAATTTTTGGGGGCGCGAATCGAGACGACGACGTGTGCGAGCGGCGACGCGATGACCAACTTGATGCAAGATTAAAAATTTATTTTTATTTTTCTGCAATAAAATTAAAAAATTTTGAAAAGAGGGAGAGAAATGGAGCTTCACACATCGTCGTCTCGATTCGCGTGACCAAAAATTATAATTTTCGCCGACCGTCGACCCCCACCAATATGGGTGTTGATCTTAGCTGTTTTCGTTGCTCCGGACGCATCGGCGCCGTCCGTTTCGCGATCGGAGGTCATCTTGGCGATTTTGGGTTTTCGGTCGACACGTGTCGGGTGAGTTTTTGCGCGATTTCGAGCTCTTTTGCTTTTGAAACTCATCTTGCGCGGTCGACTCGACCCGACACTAGTATTAGGGTCAACATCCACCTAATCCAAATAGTAGCAAAGAAGAATATATATGACAGATCCTTTAAGCTGTGTTTTTAATATCCTCGTGCCCAAGATGAAAATAATGAAAAAAAAAAATGCTTCCATGACCCTTATAACAGCAAACAATTTATAAAGCCCCTTCCAAATGAATATCAAAAAACATCATATATGATCACATATCAGGTGATGTTCCACGCTATTCCTCAAAAAGAATGAAAATAAATGCAATTTTAGTGAATAGTAAACTAAATTCATGGAATTTTATGCAACATTTGCAAGTTCTTGGCAACACAACACTGGAGTGATAGATATCAAACTACACAATCATCTAATGAGAAGTTGGCTGAAGGAAAGAAATTTATGCCAGGAGGCATGGTATTGCTCACTTCAAGCAAAGTTTTCATACTTCATATATTACAAAACTGTGGTCAATTTTAGGTCTATTTTCAGGTTGGGTATGAAATAGAAACAATCGCCAAAAGCTCTTAGATACATCAAAGTTTAAATGTATTATATTGCCATAATCCAGGGAAAAATCTTCATATTAGGACTCCAACAGAGAATCAGATCTTTGACTAGAAAAATAAATGAAATCTAACCTTCTCTTCTTGAATTGTGTAAGAAAAATCCTCAAAGAGATTACACACCTTGGAGCATGTGGCATTTAAGAATCAATCACGACGAATGAAACCATAGTCTCAAATATTTTCGGGAAGTCATGTTTCAGATCTTAGAAGAGATGAAATTGTTCTCTTCCACCGAACTATAGTACATAATGAATAGCCGTGACGCGGTTGGTCACCAAGCCCGCCTCTCTCTCGTTGTTGCGTCTCAAACTAATGAGAAAAAAAAAAAGCGGGCTCCGAAATTTTAAAAACTTAAGCAAAATGAATGGCTCCAGAAAGGGTACAAAAAACACATTTTCTCTCATTAGCATACAATACACCTGAGAGACATAAACAATAAGGATGTAAACACTAGGCATGTAAAGTACATCAGATAGATTATCTAACCTCCAACTAATGGAGCAAAGGCTATAAACCAGCTCGGGATTTGTAATTTTGTAAAACAATGAGTATATTAGAGAACTGGAAAAAGAATGCTAAATGTTTATTTGAAATGTTTTATGAACGAACCTGTGTAATGTTCCCAGCACTTCCTATAACATCTCTCAGGTAAACTGTCTGTATTGAGTCCACAATAAGAGTCTTAGGGGAAAGATTTTGTACTTTATCCAGTATGTCCTGTGAGTGGTGGAAAAGAATTAAGCCAGAAATTAATGCAATATTCAGAACTAGAGAGTAGAAAATTGAAGCATTTGAGCAGCTTCTTCATATGCCACACTAGCATTCAAAGCAAAATGTCTTGAATACCAAAACTAAATTGCTAAATACATGGCATTATAATTGATTCAGCATTTAAAGTAACCAATAACTAAAGCAGCATAAAATGCAAAAGCATGTTTTATCTAAATAAACTTAAGCAAACAGTTCAAACTTCGAACCAAGGTTTTGAACATTGCTCTGATGTTATCAACGCAAAATCAGGCCTGCATGCTGAAGCAGAGACAGTTTCAGCATTCTCAATAACTAAGCGCAATTTCAGGTCTAAACACCCGATAATTGTAGACCTTACCAGCCCACCCAAATACAGCACCATCCTATCCAGATTAATCATAAGAAATTATCCGAGTGCTAAACGATCAAATTGATGGACTATGCCAACCTACAAAATGCTGTTTCTGCCCACTGATACAAGAGTCTATGTATAGTAACATTACACACAAAATATTTTAACATAAAAGTGCCAATAACCAAATCAACCAGCCAATTTACTTCTAGTGAATCTTTTTCAATAAAACATCATAAAATGATATGATGAAAAGAATGCAAGATTCATGGCAGGATGATTTTTTTCATTATGCTTGTAAATACAAATCTTTCATCTGAAACTGAAAAAATTAATTGAACCATAAGATTTAATAAATTATTTCATTTTCATGAATTATATTTCTAGTATGGTTTAAAAAATTATTCGAGGCATACGCCTTGAATCGACCCTCGAACTTAGGCACATAATGAGCACCTCGAGAATTAAACCTCAGTAGTGCCAGTGAGGCTTATGCCCATTTTAATGAGGTATACCCCTCTAGGTTTTTTGAGCCAGCACCTTATTTTGATTAAGCTTTATATTATTATTATTATTATTATTATTATTATTATTATTATTATTATTATTATTATTATTATTATTATACAAAGAAAAAGAACCGCTTAAATACAGGACGAAGACGAATGAAAAAGGTTGAATGGTTTTGTTATGTTTAATAAAAATTTAGAAGAAAAACACTTCAAATTATAGAAGTGAATAGCTAGTGATAATGAAATAAATCATTGGGTTGTTAATTATATATTAACTAATGATAAATAGATAATAGCAAAAAAAAGTGAAAGATTTCAAAATTGAGGAATGAATTTGTTGATGAGGAAAATAAAGATATCAATGCTAATTTAAATGGCTACAGAATTGTTAATAACATCTAATTCACAATTAATTTAAAGAAAGTAGCAAAGTGGAGTTTAAGCTTCAAAAAATATATCAAATGTTGATTTAAATATAATTACTTTGTTGTATTATTAATTTATTTCTTTATTTTGTATTACATTGAATTCAATGTTAATTAATATGATGAGTTAATAAAATTGTTAAAATTGAAGAAGCTTTAGAAGATGACAATGAGATAGAATTCAAAGATGATACAGTTATTACATACGATGGCTATTATGAAGAATATGAAAGTAAGGATTAGGTCGTAATGGATTCTAATTTTTAAGGTGTATTTATGTTTTAAATAAGTGTTTGCTTTTAATATCATTTCAAACTTTCATTTTATAATAACATTTAATATTGAGATTTGTAGTTTATATCTTTATAATGATGAATCAAATAACTATGTTGATGTTTTATTTTTGTCATTTTTATGAATTACTGTTAAGTTCATGTGTTTTTTATTTTTCTGTTTTGAGACTACCATCTCGATCTGCCTTGAGGCTTATGTCTCGCCTCGCTAAGTAAAAACGCCTCAACTCCTGATTTTGCCTTTTTAAACTTTGATTTCTAGTCATCCGTTAAATCATTTTGTGCTACCCTTTTCCTTGTAAAGTGCTATGTATTTTGGAAATAAATTGCACATGCATTGCTATGAGAATTTCCAAGTTCTACAGATTACAAAAGAAAAACAAAAGGAGAGGTTTGTCCTTCCTATTTGATGTAGGCAAGGGGGGAGTCAAATCAAATCCTAAATTTGGTTTTGACTTCTCAAGCTCATTAATACTTTGAGCTGTTTTTTAGTTCATTAAATGGGAGATTTATTGCACTTCCTAGCTCATTAATCCCAAAAGGTTTGCTCTTAAGTCTTGGATTTAATTTGAAGTACACTTGTCCTTTACTCTCCCTTTTGTCTCTTGGTTTCCACGGGCTGTTTGCTGTAATTTCTGGGTGGCTTTTGGTTTGCTGCTGCAGTTTCCTCCCATGGTGGTGTTGACTCCTCGGTTTGCTCCCTGATTGCTGTCCCGTGGTCCCCTTTTCCAGATTTTTGTGTTGGCTCTTCAGGTCCCATGCTGGGCTCCTTTCCCGTGGCTACTGGGGGCTTTTTCCATGGCTTTGGTACTCTGTTTCCTGTGCAGTTTTGGGGACTGCTGTGTGGTGGCTGTTGGCCTTTCATTTTCCTCATTTAATTAAGTATTTGAAGATATTTTGGGGCTGTTTGGTTTCCCCTCTCTTGCCTATAAATATAAGATGTTTGGGATGTTAAAAGAATGGATATGTGAGTTATTTTTGGAAGCCATAACCCGCGGGTTTGTTGTTTGGAAAAGCTTGCGAGCTTTGTCCAACTCTCCTCCTTCCTTTCCTCTTTGAGAAAGCTTGCGAGCTTGTCTCCATTTATTCTCGGCTTCTTATCTCTTTCTTCTACCCACAAGTTTACACCCCACTTGTATCCTTCTTCTAAATGAAAGAAAAGCATCTTTAGGTTGTTTTAAGTTTGGACTTGAAGGTTGTAAGTGTTTCTTTATGTTTGTATGTGTTCTTTTCATATGTTTTGAAATGTAAGAGTTTGTTTTAAAGTTTCTAAGTTGTCTCTTCTTTGATGTATTTTCTTATCTCATGTATGTTTTTAAAGATAAGTAAGGTTTTGTTTTTGTAATAAAAAATTTGGGGCCCTTCCCTAATTTTTTATTACATCACTATTTCAGCAGACTAAGACTCAAAGACCTGCTTGAAGAGCTTTGAGATGCATATGAATGTTATTAGAGTTTCCTTTAAATACTTATGCTTTCATACGTGAATTGATTAGAGAACATCATTCCAGAATCCATAATCCCGGAAGATAACAATAAAGAAAAATGTAAATTACATTTACAGTTGCCACACAAAAACAGATGCAAATGCACATGCGGGCTCACACAACACAAACATACAAAAAGGAACCCATGAAGAAATGATTCACCTAATGTATTACTTAGCCAACTCCTCTTGGCTTCTGTGTGCCATTTTTCATTAAGATGTACAGCATATTTGTATCATCAAAAAGTAAAAAAACCAACACATAATGGTATTCATGCATATTCTGAAAGGGGTCTCCATTTAGCGTATAAATATGATGTTGACAGACCACCTCCATGAAATATAAATTTCTGAAAGAAAATTTTGGCAGATCAGATAGAAGGCAAATCTTCTAGATAAAAAACATTCTGTTTATTTAAGCATAGAGGTAAATCATCCATGAATTCAGACACCTGTACATTTGGAGAAGTAAAATGCATGTAAATCAAATACTCGTAAAATGTTAAAGAATTTTGAAGAACAATACTAAAAAATGCACCTCAACATCAGTACTAGAATACAAGTACAGATCTTCTGAAGTGATTCTCATGCGGTCTGCCCTGTTTCCAATTTGCTCTATGCTCTGCAAATAAAATCACTATCAACTCACAGAAACTAAATAATCGAAGTAAATGCAGTTTGAATAACAGAAAATAGGCGAGCATTGCAAGCAACATATGGTCCCAAAAAGTTCAAGAAACTATGTCTACAAAAGCAAAAATCAAAAGAAAATAAGAACCTAAGTTAAAGAAAAAAACAGAGAGGGAAGAAAGGCTTTCAAGCAAGAAAAGGAAACCCTTGTCGGAGATCAAAGACCAACCCAGTGAGACTAATGAATACATTACCCTCAGGAGATTTGCAAACTTGTTTGATTTTCCTGCACAGACTATTCACCGTTCAGCACGGCCTGACCAATGATTAGATAAAAATATAGTAACTCCCCTTAGTATTCCCTTGAGAGATTTGCAACCTTGTTTGAATTCCCTGCACAAACTATTTACCATTAGGCATGTTAAGTCCTCAACAACAACAACAAGAACAACAACATCAAGCCTTTGTCCCGCTACGTGGGGTCGGCAGGTTAAGTCCTCAATTCAGGGAAAATCAGACCCAAATAACGATTTTCATTTATATATCAGCCAGTCGTATGAAACATCCTGACCCATGGGCAAGTCTCACAGACTTGATTTTTGTGACCAATAAGTTTGATGTGCCCTTTCCAATGGATGGCATTTCCACTTTGGTTCTAACCCGGGCACATAGCATCCTCGCAGTGGCAAGTCTCAACTTGTTTATAAGCAAAAGCCAACCAGCATGATGCTCACTCAGCCACAGGCATGCCTTAATCAATCGCTTTTAGGAAGAAAAATTTGAAGGATAGGAATTCATGTTCAAGTGAAACAATTGATATAATGATACAATAACAATAACATCAAGCCTTTATCCCACTACGTGGGGTCAGCCACATGAATCATTTTTCTCAATTGTGTCCAGTTAAGAGTCAAATTCTCATTTAGATCTAAAAAAGAAAGGACATTTCTAATATTTTCTAACCAAGTATTTTTAGCTCTACATCTACATTTCTTAATATAAATCAAATCTAATACATCTACTCTCCTAACCGGGTCATCGAAAGGCCGCTGTTTTATGTGACCAAACCATTTAAGGTCTAATCTGATGCATTCATATTTTGGCTTATTTTTGTTTTGATGTAATTTGAATATTAGTTGTGTTTTATGTTTTTTTAAACGTTATCCAATGATAGAGAACATCTAATGATCATGGTAGGATGTGCTTGGGCATGGAAAGACTTGGGTTTGCTAGCATTTTGGGTCCTTTTGTTCTTTGGGTTGTTTGCTGCCTCGGGTTGGGCTTTGGCTGCATTGGTTTTGAGCTGAAAACTTGGGATCTTCTTGGTGCTAGCTCATTAATGCTTGCGCTGATGTTTAGCTCATTACTTGGAGGAGTAATTGCACTACTTAGCTCATAAATTTGAAAAGTGATTCTTCTTTTAGCTTATTATGTGGAGTGGTGCTGGCCTCTTCCCCTTCTTGTGTCCCCTCAGTTTTTCCCCTGTGCTATTCCAGTGAATAGTTGTTGGGTGCTTGTTCCGATCCCCTGTGTTGGCTTTTCAGGTTCCTCCCTGGCTACTTTCCAGTAGCTGCCCCTACCTGGTTTCTGTATTGGCTTTTTGATTTCTTCCCTGGTTGTTTTCCCGTGGCTTCCTCTACCCGATTCCTGTGCTGTCTTTGGGAATTGTTATGTGTTGACTGATGGTCTTCCTCTTCCCCTTACCTGATTGGTTTCGTTAGAGGTGGAAGTTGGTTGTTTGGCTCCCCTTTCTCTCCTATAAATATGAGGTGTTTTTGTCTTGAGGAGGTTGTTGATTAACATGAGTTAAGTTGCTAAAAAAATGAGAGTTTCTTCTCTTCAAAAAGCTTGAGAGCTTGTTCCACCTCTTTCTCCTCTCTATTTCGTCTTGGCTTCTAATCTCTTCTTCTCTACGCAAGTTCCACTCCACTTATATCCTTTTTCTTGAGCTATTGGGAGATGTTTGTTGGATGATTTGGAGACATTTGTCGGATGAGTTTGGTTGGACGTTGGATCCTTTTTGCTGTGGTGGACCCTTGGTTTGCAAGCCTAAGCACTTTATCATATTTTTTCTACTTCTCGTTGCATGTGAGAAAATCTCTTGTCGGTTGTTCTGAGGATAGTATTTTTATTTTATAATTTTATTTCGTTTGTTCGACTTTTTTGTTTGTTTTGGTGTTTGTTTGGATGTTTGCAATCTAGATTGAATCGAGTTTGATTTTCATTTTCCTGTGGGCTCCGAAAATTCGGCCCCGGCCTCCGCATCGCGCGATTTTTTTTTTTTATTCGGCGAGGGAGTTTTAACGAACTAAGTTCCGGGGTAAATTTTGGAAGGCAGATGGGTTTGTAGATAAGACACTACCCAGAGATTTCGCCCTCATTTTGCGAGGACTTTATGATCTGAGTTCTGGTTTCCTATAGGCGCAAGCCCCTATAGTTAATTACCCCTCCCGATCACGAGAGAGAACTTTCGATTAAGGCTAGTCGTCAATCAGATACGTAGAGTATACGTGTTATCTGGTGTATAGTAGCAGCAATGAGTTTGGATATGAGAATTGAGTTTGGATTTGGGTATTTGGATTGGAAGATTTGATATTTAAATAGAAATTGCACCATCCTACACTTAAAGCGGATGGTGGGGGAATGGATGATAGACCCGATCAAGATCCCATGGTTCCGTCGTCCCGGGCCATCGTGGTCCCTGGTCTACTTAGTCAGAGGAGGTAGTCGACCCAACCTGACAGAAGGATCCTTGTCGGCAGCCATGGGTTGCTTCGTCCAAGGGAACCTTGTAGACCTGGGTTGAATGTTTGTCTAAGGGGACAAATTTGAATCCACCTTAGCTTACAGAGGGCTTTGTGCCCTATCGATCATATCCTATTGATTCATATCTCAAGGATTTGATGTCAGTAAGGAGCGTATTGGCTCTGGCCATAACCGAGATATCGTGGTGCCATTTGGCGGCAAAACCACGCGGTTCAGAGGGCCCCGGGTCGTCGTAACCGTTTATCCTGCGGTGGCCATTTAGCGGCAGACCGCCGGTTAGAGGACGCGTACCACGTCCTTATTGACAGGAGATTGTTTGAGAATGGATCCTAGTGATATTTTCGACTAGGCATTTGGCTCTTTGTGAGCAAAAGTAGATTTGAATTTGTCCACCTCGGCAAACTGTTGCGGAGGGTGGATGGATTTTGCTTTGAGCGATTGATGGTTAGATTTCAGATTTAAATATCTTGGAATTTGGGCTTTTTTAGATTTTGGTGGAGTTTGGATTTTTGGAGTATTTGGGTGGCATTTGAAATGCCTGAAATTGACCCCTCCGGTTGAGATCTTCTTTCAACACGGCCATCATCGGGGTGTAATGTTTGGATTTTGTATAGGTTTGAGGGCATTTTTATCTTTAGTTGATTGAACCCTGTCAACTCGAGCAAACTGTTGCTCGGGGATCGGGTTTCTTATAGGCTTTGTGTCTTTTATTTAGTGAATTCTCTTGATTTCAGGCTTTGAAGGCCTAAAAAGAATGTATTTAGACAAATACATCGGTCACTACAACCGTGTATTTTATTAGGTAGTTCGAATCTTGTCGACTTCTATTGATTCATGTAGAAGGATCGGATTCGAACTTGAATTCACTTGTCAACCCGCGCAGCATCCCTAAGCGTCACGTGTGTACCAATAATACGCTTGACGGGGCCCATGCGGGTTGAGATTGTATTTACCCCTTATGTACCTATGTGTATACAAACTAAGGTGCACGTGCAGGGGTACTTTGAAATGATTATAGACGCCTTCTGTCTGCTTGTATCAGTGTTGCAGATCCGGTGGCGTGGCGTTGTAGATTGTGGACGCCTTCTGTCTGCTTGTATCAGTGTTGCAGATCCGGTGGCGTGGTGTTGTAGATTGTAGACGCCTTCTGTCTGCTTGTATCAGTGTTGCAGATCCGGTGGCGTGGCGTTGTAGATTGTGGACGCCTTCTGTCTGCTTGTATCAGTGTTGCAGATCCGGTGGCGTGGCGTTGTAGATTGTAGACGCCTTCTGTCTGCTTGTATCAGTGTTGCAGATCCGGTGGCGTGGCGTTGTAGATTGTGGACGCCTTCTGTCTACTTGTATCAGTGTTGCAGATCCGGTGGCGTGGCGTTGTAGATTGTGGACGCCTTCTGTCTGCTTGTATCAGTGTTGCAGATCCGGTGGTATTCTAGTCTTGATATTGACTCCCCCCTTTTCTCAATCACCGGGGAAGGCTTTCTTTTGGACTTTGAAGTCCACTGATTGCTGTTTTGCTTTGAAAAGATCTCCTTTCGAGATCTTTAGTGTGGTGGACTTCTTCGTACATCGGGCTGCCGTTGTACTCGATGTACTTATAGATTTTGATCACCGTTACTATAGGTGATATTCATACTTGTGCCCACAGTGGTTCGTCGTGACTACGATATATCCACTGTTGTTATCCACAAGTTGTTTGTGGCCATTTGCATTTGTAAGGGATCCGTACTTGTGCCCACAGTGATTCGTCGTACTTGCAACACACTGTTGTTATCCACAAGTGGCTTGTATGTATTTGCGGAGACCCGTTGTATTCAATACGAGCTCCTGGAACTGTTCGTAGGAGATGTACTTGTGTCCACAGTGTTTCGTTGTACATACGACATACACACTGTTGTTATCCACAAGTATTCATTTGCTGGAGATCAGTTGTATCCGCTACGACCTCCTAGTAGTATTCGTAGGAGAACCCTTGCTTTTGTATTGAAACCACCTTTTTCACCAATCTCAGGTGGTTTGATTGTACTTGTTTGACTTCATGGAGATCGTCGTAGGATATACTTGTACTTGTGCCCACAGTGGTTCGTTGTGCTTACGACATACACACTGCTGTTATCCACAAGTATTCATTTGCTGGAGATCAGCCGTATCCGCTACGACCTCCTAGTAGTATTCGTAGGAGATTTCAACAGCATACGTGGGAGGGACACCCGTTGAAGCCACTACGAGTTCTTGGGAGTACTCGTAGGGGAGTCGTCGTCAATTTTGCCATTTCCACCTTTCACCAATCTCAGGTGGTTGATAGTGGATTGTATTTGTTTATATGAAGGCGGCTCCTCCATCATTGGTCTCCCGTATCGCCATCTCAATCAACAGGCGTTTGTAGGAACTATCGTAGGAGATTCCAACAGTATATGTAGGAAGGACACCGGTTGTAGCCACTACGAGCTCGTAGGAGTATTCGTAGGGGAGTTGTTGTCAACTTTGCCATCTCCACCTTTCACCGATCTCAGGTGGATGATAGTTGATTGTACTTGTTTATATGAAGGCGGCTCTTTGACAATTGATCTCCAACGTCGCCTTCTCAATCAACAGGCGTATGTAGGGATCGCCGTAGGAGATTCGTGCATCGAGGTCTTGTAGTATGCCTTAGTCACATTTGTTTACTAAGATCAGTGTATTTCATCTGACATTGAGTCACTGTTGACCGCACAGATATCTTGTAATTTGAGTTCCCTTTTGTGTGATTCAAGATCTGTTCGTTGCATGTGTTTGAATCCAAGTTAAGTTTCATTCAGACTTGAATTCATCAAGTTTATAGATCCCCACTTGATGTCGTATAGCCCGAGTTCAAGTGCGAGTTCAACTGCTTTGTTCGAATCCGGATCCAGTCCAAATCAAAGTCTTTGTTTGATATTCTAGTCTTGTTCAAGTCCTCTGCAGTCCTTTGAATTCAATTGCATGTTCACATTTTGTTCAAAGTCTTATGGAGTCCTTGTAAGTTCATTTTCATGTTCAAATTGACTTGAACTTGGTTCAAATTTGATTTTACTTTTATTTTTTTATTCGGATTTGAACTTTATGAATCATTTTGAGTTTTGGTTCTGATCCTCTGCACATGTTCAATCAGGTTCAAAAGTCCACTGCTCTTTCTCATTTGGTCCAAATATTTTGTTCTTTTGAGTTCAAAACAGGTCCGAGTGTAGTAATATTTCACCCGAAATTTCGCCAGCCTCCCGGCGTCTCCCCCGTTTAGGGGAAAAACAACGGAAAACTGGGCCTCCCGCCACGCTAGAGAAAAGCGTGCACGGTAGGTGCCCTCAAAAGAGGACACCGCGGCCGTAATTTCTTTTATTCCCCACCATGCCAGAGAAAGGCGTGCATGGGTTGCGGGCACCGGTTTAAATTAAGCAATTTTATATTTTACCCCGTCTCGTTGTGGGCGTCGCACCGGGTTCCCTTCCCACCACGCTAGAGAAAAGCGTGCATGAGTTGGTTTTCCGGTCCGCCGCTAACACCGAAAATAGGGTTTTGATTACCCGTCCCGTCGCAAGCATCGCAACGAATTCCCTTCTCACCACGCTAGAGAAAAGCGTGCATGAGTTGGTCGTTCGCCGCGTTGCAAGCGCCGGGAATGGTCCTCGGAGTTTAGAGTTTAGGAACTTATACGTTTGCAAGTGTCGTCGGGGTTGGCACACGGATTGAGGAGTCACTCGCCTACCTCGTCGTAGGTGTCGCGCCAGTTGCCCTTCCCACCACGCTAGAGAAAAGCGTGCATGGGCAGACCACCGACTCGACACGCAGGTCGAGGTAAGAGAGAGACTAAGTTCCAAAAAATATACCTTGGCCGGCCAGCAGATCGGCGGCGGTCGTCGGTGAAGGCTCGGGGACCGAGGCGGGAGAGCAAGCAAGCATTTTTTATTACTATCATTAATTATAATTATATTAATTAATTATAATTAATTATAATTATAATCATATTTAATCATAATTATTTACAATCAATTAAAATTAACTATAATAATTAATTATAATTAATAACATTAATCAATATAATTAATTATAATCAACTTTCGTTAATCATAATTAGTTAATACTAATTAACTTAAATTAATTATAATCAATTAGTAATAATTAATGATAATTTAATGAAAATAATTATAATTAACTAATTTGATTATAATTAACATTAATCATAATTAAATTAAATTAATTATAATTAAGGTCAATGAAAACCCTTAATCCCCCTTAGCATTCTGGTTCGACCAGATTTACGGGATTTGGCCAAATGAAGAACACGAAAGGGAGAGAGTTACTTACACCGCAAGCGTGCTCCCTGTTGTTGCTGCGGATCCAAATGCCGTAACTTTCGATCCAGGAGGAAGGGAAAGTCGGAGGAGGTTCGTTGGGGAAGCAAAGTCGAACGACAGAGAAGGAGCTGAAGAAGCGACCGGAAGGGAGAAAGTTACCGTCCCAGCAAGCGAGCTCCAGTTCGTTGCTTCCGATCAAAATATTCGTAACTTCCGATCCAATGGGAGGGACAGTCGTCGAAGGTAGCAAAGTCGGACAGCCAAGGGGGGCGCCGAAGGAGCGAAGCTGACCGGCCACAGCGAGTCGGAGAAGCGACGGGAAGGGGGAAGGTTGTGATCACAGCAAGCGAGCTCCTGTGTTGTTTCCGATCAAACTACCGTAACTTCCGAACCAAAGGGAAGGGAAAGTCGTCTGAGGAACAAAGTCGATCGGCCAAGGAGGTAGGATCGCAAGAGTGAGGAAGAGGGAAATCGCGTGAGAGAGATTTTTGCGGAGGCCTTCGGCCTCATTCCTCGAGTCTCTTTATCGACGCCAAAACGAGATCGTGCGAAGAAACGACGTCGATGTGTCAGCGACGTGGGAGGAAGTCGTGCGCGACGTGGGGAGTGACGTCGTGCGACGTGCTTCGGCAGAGTAGGTAAGATTTGAAATTTTATTTTGATTTTTTTTTTGTACCGAATACAGGTCAACAAATGCCCCCCAACAAATGTGGTAGGCGTCTGGAGCGGGCCACGTTTGTTGTATGCTGATTGACCCTGTGGATCTCTAGATATTTATTCTAGATGTCACACAAGGGTTTCCATTTAGTGGATCTCCAAAAATTCATTTGGATGTCACACTGGAATTTTCGTTTAGTGGATCTCCAAAAGTGGTTTGGATGTCACACTAATTTTCTTTCTTTTAGTGGATCTCCAAAATTTATTTGGATGTCACACTAAGATTCTTTCTTCATGACTCTTCTAGATGTATCCATAAATGGTTGATATCTTGTTGAAATTTTAAATATTTATTTGGGGATCTCGGCACGCAGCGCGATGTCGACCCAAATAAATATTTAAAATGCCCCCAGTCTAGGGACATTTGTAGATGTCATCAGGGTGCTCATTCTGCAACTTTCGCTAGAGCCCTGAGATTTTGATTCCTTCTGTCCTGTGCTTTGTGCTGCGGACTTGGTGAAAGATTGTCTGATTTGTCTTTGCTGACTTGTCAGAATTTGTATTCCTTCTGCCCTTTGCTTCTAGCTTTGGCGGGCTTGATGAAGGAGTAGATGCCGGTGACCTAAACCCTTAGGTTTGTATTAGGTCGATGGCGAAAAGTCATCGGTCCTGAGCTTTGTGCATAGCGGACTTGTTGATGACGAAATCCACTTAGTTCAGCCTTGAGCTTTTGTGAACTTTGGGATAATTTTCTTCGGTCCTTTGCTTTGTGCTTTGACGGACTTGTTGAAGAAAAGTTCCTTCGATCCTCGCTTTGTGCTTTATGGATTTGTTGAAAGATTTGGAGGTTCTGGATTCAGTTGATAGTACCGAACGTAGGTAGTATCTTGATCCTTAACCACTTGAGAAGACGTTAATCTGATTCACTTGAGTTCTTCAGATCGGAAGAGCTGGGATTTGACAGCTCTTCGTCCTCTGGTTGCTGAGATGGGGGTTCCTCTACTGCGGCCTTTCTTATGGCTTGTTGAGTATATGAAGTTGCCAGCGATCCGGCCATATTTGGGCTTGTTGGATCCGACCTCTTACACCCATTCAGGCTTCAGACTTGAGCTATGAGAATTGTGCTCCCCAATGCTGATTTTGCTGAAGTTGACAGATTTGGAGTCATCCTTCATGATTTTACATTTTGGAGCCTACGAACATTCAGTAGTTGCTCGAGACTCATTCTTCCACTGGAACTTTGATTCTCCAGTCATTTTGGAGAACATTGTAGACTACGATCACTTGAACTTGTCGAGTCGAATTTGCCTTCGTTCTTCCTTCAGTCCCTACTGACGGGTTGACGAAGTGGGGGTTCCGCTACTACGGCCGTTCTTATGGCTTGTTGAGTAGACGGAGCTGCCAGCAATCCGGCCATATTTGGGCGTGTTGGATCCAACCTTTTACACCCATTCGAACCTTAAGCTTCAGGCTGTTGAAAGACTTCAAGCTTCTTCGGCTCAATTTTGTAGGAGTGTGTAGCCACAAGAGTCTCTTCCTTGACTTTTGAGTCTTGGCTTGTCGAAGAAGGTGTTGTCTCGATTTTTTTTGAGAGATCAACTGCACGTATTCTGAAAAAGAAGTCTTTGTATTCTTTAGCACAAAGTAGCATTTGAATTGATAATTTTAAATATTTATTCGGGGATCTCGGCACGCAGCGCGATGCCGACCCGAATAAATATTTAAAATGCCCCCTGTCTCACAGGGACATTTTAGAGCAGAATAGGATTGGAATTTTGAGATTTTAAATATTTGTTTGGGGATCTCGGCGCGCAGCGCGATGTCGACCCGAGCAAATATTTAAAATGCCCCCAGTCTGATGGGGAATTTTGAAATGCGTTCTCATGACATAAGAGAATTTCAAAATGTAGAATATATACGCTAATAAACATGTATGAAAACATAGCGTATTAAACATGACATCTGCCTGAGCAATTCATGCGTAGTATTTCTTCAGATATCGACTGTTGATCGGCGGCATGGGCCTTTGACCATTTAGGTCAATAAGTTGATAAGCTCCTCCCTGGTACACCTTCTCGATGACGAAAGGTCCTTCCCAGTTGGATATGAATTTGCCACCGATTTTTCTGTGTGGGATGATTGGCCTTCTCTGCACCAGGACCAATTCTCCTTCTTGAAATGATCGAGGACGCACCATTCGATCAAAAGATTTTGTCATTCTTGCTCGATAGATCTCCAGGTTCTGCTGAGCTTGTAACCTGATTTCATCGAGTGCATCGAGCTCCTCCATTCTTAGACGAGCATTTTGTTCTTGAGTCAGCTCATTCTGGACAGCAACTCGAAGAGATGGAAGTTCAACTTCTAGTGGCAGTACGGCCTCAACTCCAAATACTAGAGAGTAAGGAGTGGCTTTGGTTGGCGTTTTGTAAGTTGTACGATACGCCCATAGCGCTTCTGCCATCTTCGTATGCCACTCTCTTTTGTTCTTGGAGAGAATCTTTTTTAGCAATTTCACCAACGTTTTGTTGAAGGCTTCAGCCAAGCCATTTGCTCTTGGATAATATATAGAGGAATACCGCCAATCGATTTTGTGCCGATCAACGAACTTATATATTTTTGTACTTTTGAAAGCAGTTCCGTTGTCTGAGATTATGCGACGCGGCACTCCAAATCTGTAGACAATATTATGGGTAAAGAAATTGATTACATGCTCGGATGTAACTTCTTTGAATGGAACTGCTTCTGCCCACTTAGAAAAATAGTCTGTCGCTGCCAAGATGAAGCGGTGTCCTGCTGATGATGGCGGATCTATCGGCCCGATAACATCAGTACCCCAACATTCGAACGGCCAGGATGCTATTGTAGGGTGTAGTGGATTAGGCGGTTGATGTATAATATCACCGTGAATCTGGCACTCATGGCACCTCTTAGCATGATTGATACAATCTCTGACCATGGACTGCCAATAGTAGCCCATTCTTTTAATTTTGATTGCCATCTTGGGACCTGATTGGTGTGCTCCACAAAGTCCTTCGTGAACTTCTGCCACAACTTTATCAGCTTCTTTGGTCCCTAGGCACCTTAGCCACATTTGATCGAAAGCCCGTCGATACAATGTGTTGTTAACAAATGCATATCGTAGCGCTCTCTTCTTGATTTGAGCAGCTAGTGATTTGTTTGTTGGCAATTTACTTTCTTTAAAGTAATCAATGAAAGGCAGTCTCCAGTCATCTTCTTCCTCGACATCTAGGCAATGCCACCATGATTCTGAAGCTTGACTGGCCTTGCGCCTTTTCTTAGGAACTTGATGTTCTTCAGACTGATCTTTGAGATCAACTGGTTGGGGAGGTTGAGGATCAACCGGAGTTGCATCCTGCTGGCTTGAATTTGGTATTCCCTCTGCCTGCGGGAATTGTAGTAATGCTGGCTCTAAGATCCGTCGATTGTGCACCATAATTATTATAGGCCATTCGTCGTCCATATTCGCCATTTCTTTAGCCAATTTAGCAAGAGAATCAGCTTTGGCATTTTGACCTCGGGGAACTTGAGTTAGTTTGACAACTGGAATTTGCTTCATAAGCTCAAGAACTCGCCGATGATAACAGGCCAATTCGAATTTGGTAATTTTGTAAATTCCCAACACTTGGTTCACAACCATTTGAGAATCACCGAAGATTTGGAGATTTTGAATTCGGACATCGATTGCAATCTCCAATCCTGCTATTAAGGCTTCATATTCAGCCTCATTATTGGTCCGAGGTTCAGTCAAACTGAATGAGAATCTCATTATGCCTCCCTCGGGTGCTACGAAAATGATTCCAATTCCGGCTTGAGCCTTTTCGAGATTTGGAGGCCGAGCACGCTTTATCGACGATGCTCCATCAAAATACATTTCCCATACTCGTAGCATCTCCTCTTTTTCAACGTTCATGATATGCTCGTCAGGTAGATCATCGTTGAGCGGTGAATCTGCAGAGATAGGATGTGCTGTAAGAAATTCTGCTAACACCTGCCCTTTCACTGCCTTTTGAGGGACATATGTGATATCAAACTGCAGGAGTATCACTGCCCACCTTGCCAAACGACCTGTCAACGCTGGTCTTGTCATCAAGAACTTCAGCGGATCGATCTTTGATATCAAGGTGATTTTGTGAGATAGCATATAATGGCGGAGCTTCTGAACTGCGAAAATCAGAGCCAAGCAATGCTTCTCAATTGAAGAGTAGCGGATTTCTGCTCCTATCAACCTACGACTGATGTAGTATAGTGCATTCTCCTTGCCTTCTTCATTATGCTGGGCCAATAATGCTCCAAGGGACTCTTCTAGTGCTGCCGTATACAGTATAAGAGGCTTCCCCGGGATTGGCGCCGCGAGAATAGGAGGATTCAACAGATATCTTTTGATGCTGTCAAATGCTTCTTGGCACTCTGCGTCCCATTTGAAACGGACATCTTTCTTCATCAGCTTTGAAAATGGCTGGCACCTACCCGATAGATTCGATATGAATCTCTGAATGAAAGCCAGTTGACCTTGTAAAGAGCGGAGTTGCCGAAGGTTCTTTGGAGGTGGCATCTCCACGATCGCCTTGATCTTGTTGGGGTCGACTTCGATTCCTCGATGTCGAACAACATATCCCAGAAATTTTCCTGAGGATACCCCAAATGCACACTTGAGAGGGTTCATCTTCAGATCATACTTTCTGATCCTTTCGAACACAATTCTCAAATCATCAATGTGATCTTTTTGGCCTGTGCTTTTAATGACCAAGTCATCTACATAGCATTCGACCTTCTGATGAATCAAATCATCAAATATACGAGTCATCGCCCGCTGATAAGTGGCACCAGCATTCTTCAGGCCGAAGGGCATGACCGTGTAGCAGAATATGCCTATAGGCGTTCTGAATGATGTGTCTTTCATCTTCATACGTCATTTTAATCTGATTGTAGCCTGACGATCCGTCCATGAAGGAGAACATATCGTAGTTGGAAGTGTTGTCAACTAGAAGTTCAAATACTGGGAGCGGAAAGTCATCTTTCGGGCATGCCTTATTGAGGTCCCTGAAGTCGATGCAGATACGAATCTGGCCATTCTTCTTCTTTACAGGGACGATATTGGCAATCCAGTCGGCATATTTTTCTTCTCGAATGAAGCCTGCTTCTATGAGCTTCTTCGTTTCTGCAATCACCTGCTCTTCAATCTCCAATCTCATTCTCCTTGGAGCTTGCTTAATGGGTGCTGCATCAGGTTTGATTGCTAATCTGTGAACTGCTATGTCAGGGGATAAGCCGGGCATCTCAGCATATGTCCAGGCAAAACAGTCCTTGAATTCACATAGGAGCTCTTTTATTTCTTCTATTTGATCTTCTGGTAGAAGAGAGCTAATGAAGGTTGGGCGAGGATCTTCCTCAGTTCCCAAGTTGACTTCTTTGAGCTCGTCCATCGTAGCAGCTTGTCCACCATCTTCCAGTTCTTCTGGTGCAGGCTCAGCTTCTACGGGTTGATCATCATAAGCATTGGTTTCGCATATTTCATCATAATCATCATCAGATATGATTTCTCCGCATGTGATTGCTTGACACGTCTCTTTCTGGAGGAATTTTCGTTTGATGAACCCGATGCCTTTATATGCATCTATATCCTGTCGTCGTAACGGACGCGGACTTCTCCCATACCAGAGGCCCAAGCTTGTACGGAGCTGTCGTTTGGTAGTAGGAATATTGATTTGCTTTCGTAGCATTCTTTGAATATTTTTGGTATTGAATTTGGGTAGCCTCGTAGGAAATAATTCCTCGGAGTCGATGAGCATGCAATCCCAGTCATGATTCTCCTCTTCGCGAACTCCCGTGGAATATAGCACATTCTTTGGCACAGTCCCATTTTTACGAAAAGGCAAGTAAAGAGTGGAGAGTTCTTCAATTTTATGAACCTCGCGCGAAATGATTTCCTTGAAATGTTGCAAGGGAACACGTGTGACTACGAGTACGCTGTCTGAAATTGACAGATTGTCTATTCTTCTGGAGAACACACTCTGCACTGAGTTCATGTAGATTGAGTCGTAGTCATAATCATCATTTGAAAATTCAATCTGCCTACTCCATTCATCCGTGGACTGGCATATTTTTCGAGATTTGGCAGGGGTAACATCATCTTCATCCGTGTCACTCCCAAGATGAGGTACATTCTTCTTTTCTTTTGGAATGGTTGGCACTTTGGGAAGAGTCGGCACTGGCTTCTTTCTCTCCACCTGCTTCTTCTCACCTTCTTGCTTGGGTTTCTTTGCAGCCTTAGAATTTGATGCTCTAGCCTCAAGAGAACTTGACGACTTTTGCTTCTTTGGCATGAAGTACTTTGCATCTTCATAAATTGTTACTTCATGTACTGCAAAGGGCTGAATATCACCAGAAATTCTGAATTCTTCTCCTTCTCTGAGATACTTCATGCACTGGTGTAATGTTGAAGGGACAACGCCGTATTCATGCAGCCAGGGGCGACCCAATAACACCTTGAACGAAGTGTCCGCATCAATTACATGAAATTTGGCTTCCGTATGGAGTTCCCCAAATACAAGAGGAAGCATGAACGAACCAAGAGTTTTCTGCCCTTTCTCGTTAAAACCATGCACCATCAACTTGTCTTGCCCAAGATGTTCCACATCGAGGCAGAGGGATCTCAGTGCTTTAAGGCTCATAAGATTTACGGAAGATCCGGGATCAATCAAAATTCGATTGATCATCATACCGTCGCTCTCTGCCGTAACATACAGAGGGCGGTTGTGATCTGTCGTTCCAAGCATCATATCATCATTAGCAAAAGTGATGAGGGGCTCATTTCGAACTTGCAAGACTTCCGTCAAGTTGCGCTCAGCAAAATATGCCTCATATCTTTCGGGGTCCTTAAGAGCTTGGATCAAAGTTTCTCGAAGGTCTTTAGACATCAAGAGGGCATCATATATGCTGAGTTATGCTGGGATCTTCCTCAAGTGGGATAAGATATTGTAATCTATCCCCTTAGATGAAGTCTCTTTCTTCTTGGAGTCATTTAGGATAATATCTTCATTGATAATTATCTCTTTTCCTTTATCTTTGTTAGGAATCCCCTTCTTTGGTGGAGGCGGCAGTACTTTGCCACTCCTTAACTGCACCTGGGCCACCTCATCTGATTCAGACTTGTTTGATGAAGCATTCTCTTCAGAGTCAGCCATTGTTGTGTCTGGGGATTCATCTGTAGACTCGGAATCGTCTCCCAACTTCACTTGTTTCATTTGTGATTCTATACTTGGGTCTGAATCTTCATCATCTGGAAAACATAGATCTTCTGAACTGAATTCCATTGATGACACCATCAGACAAAATTCAGGGGCCGCTTCTTTAGCGTATTTCTCCCTTTCTGATATTTTTAAAGTTGTTGCGATGACTCGACATATCTCCGTAGGAAGAGATTCATCATCAGCTTCTTCCTCCTTTTCATCTATTTTAAGCTCTTTCATAAAATCACCGAGCTTAATAGGCCTCCTGACAGTCTGGTAATATTCACCCAAACTATCAATAGCCTTTTGAGTTGCAGTCTTCTTTACCACAGGCTTCTTCAACTTGGCTTTCTTCTTAGAAGACCTTGGCTTTGCTTTGCTGGATTTTGACGAGCTAGCTTGGCCAGGTTGCTGTTTAGAGGTGGATGCTTGTGACACAGACAACCATTTTAAGTTCGATACTGGCTCAGTAGGAGACTTCCATTTGACACCAGGAACTCCTTCAAGCTGTTTCAACATCTTTGTTGTCTTCTTGGAAACCACCGTTTTCCATTGTTTCTCTTGGACAGATTCTTTTGTTGTTATTTCTTCAGGCGGGAGTACGGAAGAGGACGTGACTACCCGGGTGGATTCTTTTCTAGGACGAACTAACACATTATCTGATAATGTTAATTCTCCCATCTTGTACATCTTTTCCAGCCAATCTTTGAAGACATAACAATCTTCAATTGGATGGCTAACTACCCGATGATATGGGCAGTAGTTTGGGTCGCCACTGTGTTTAGACTCTTCAGGTCTTTTACATTCTGGCAACTCCAGACCGTTCTTAAGTGCTTGTCGGAACAGTTTAGCGACACTCTCCCTTTTAAATGAATATTCTTTATTCATTTTCTCCTTGAGGGAGGGAAACGTTCTATCACCAGTTCCCGTGGGTTGCCTCTGGCGCTCTCCTCCACCAGGAAAGGCTCGAGGTTTGTCATTTCCTCCAAGAACCAGCTTTGGTTGAGGATTAGGATTGTAAGCCTGTTTTGACTTTTCTTCATATTGTATAGGCTGCTTTCCTTTGTCTACATTATACACTACCCGTTTACCTTTATCAGGTCTGGGAGGAAATGCAGAGTAAACCTCATTCTTTCTGGCATCAGGAGCTTTAGCCTTTTTAGGTTTATCAGGGAGGCTTTCAGACTTTGATAAGTTTAACTTCTCAAATTTTGCCACCCTATCCAACAGATCTTGGAAAGCAGTAATTGAAGCCATGCATAAGAAGGGTTGCATTTTATCATCAATGTTCCCCATCAATAGTTGAACTGCATGCTCCTCTTCTAGCTGCTGCTCGCACTTCATGCTGAGATTGCGCCAGCGTGTTATATACCTCGTCACTGATTCATCTTTCCTCCTTTTATCAAGGGCAAGATCAGCAATGGTAGTCTTCTCTGTTGCACTGGCAAATCTTTTCACGAACAGGGCCTCCAATTCTGCGAAGGTCTTCAGAGAATCATTTGGCAGCTCGGCATACCATTCGAAAGCAGTTCCACTCAAGCTGCTTACGAATTGCCTGAATAGCAGAGAATCATTACCCCCTGTGTTCCCACATGTTGCTTTGAACTGCGCCAGATGCTGTCTGGGATTTTTATTTCCATCAAAGATATTGAACTTCGGCACAGAATATCCCTTTGGATATGGCACCTGATCGTACTCTACTGGGTACGGGCGACCTTTTCCTACCAACTTCTCTGCCTGTTCAGCAGCTATAATGGCGTTAATCTTTTCGCTGATTAAGCCTTCCAACTGCGATGCAGTTACAGGTTCAGAGGCACTCGCCACATTTTGGGGAGTGCGCTGGCGGGTAGGATCATCGTTCTTATCACCGCCTTTAGGTACACCTTTCACTCCTGAGGCTTGGGGCGCTTGAGGATTTTGAGGATTTACAGCTTGGTTGACAGGCTGAACCGGTGAAGGACCCACAGAAGTGGTCTTCTGCATCATCTCCATCATAGCCGTCATTTGAGTCATCATCTCAGTCATTTTATCATTTAACTGAGAAATTTCTCTGTCTTTCCTTCGCATCTGTCGCCTCATTTGATTTCTCATTTCAGCGAGTGTGATATCTTCGTCAGCGAAGGGGTTTTCTCCGACCTCTTCTTCTTCCTCATCTCCTTCTTCTGAGGAGCGAGCACTTCGGCTGGCAATGGATCTGGCCCTGTGGCGACGTCGATAAGTACGTATGTGTGGCCGTGATTGTTGGTCTTCTTCATCACCATCATCTTCCTCTTCCACATCGGCGTGACTGACCATACGAACCACCTCAATTTCCATAGTATCTTCATCACCATAGTCTTCTTCATCTTTTTGCGCCCGAATTTCTGAGCGGCGGCGCCACTGAATTTCAGGTTCTTGACTTGGAATGAGTATTTCTTCAACCCGTGGACTACGATCGAAGTGAACTTCCTCTTTGGTTGAAGTAGGAGAATGACGGGATCTCCTGGAAGACTCTCCAGGATGTCGACCGTTAATATAATTGTCGTCATTATGGGCCTTCTTTTGGACCCATTTCTGACGAGTTCTGTTAGTAGGGGCGGATCTCCGGGAGACTGCTTCGGATGTCACGCCTGATCTAATCCTTTCTTCCAGGACATTTTCTCTTCGAGGCTTCGGCCTCCAAACTTGTTTGCCTTTCCACCGGGACCTTTCGGCGGCGGATCCCCGAACATATGGTTCAGGTGTCACGCCCCGATGCTCACCGCGTGGAGCTTGTTGTCGGTAATCCCTTCTTTCAACTATCACAGCAGATGATAGTCTATCTCTTGGAGGAGTTCTTCGGGCCTCAACAATCAGTGGCCTCTGGAACTTCTTTTTCATTAAGCCCTTCTCCTTAACTGTCTTCAGCACACGGTGTACCCGGGCAGACAGACGTTCGGGCTCTCTTATCTTCTGAGGGGTTGGAGCTCCAGGTTGACGCTCCCAAAAAGATTTCTTGAGCTCACCAGAAGAGCTATTTCTTTTAATCCACTTTAGGTTAGAAAACCTGTTCTGAGTGGGAATATTGACTTCTGATTCCTGTGCTGGCAGATTGGAGGGATGGACTGGTACAGATAACTGCTGAGCTCGCAGCTCTGCATTTCTCTTCCTCCTATGCCTTCTAGTAAGCCTTCCTCCAGATGAAGAAGCTTCATTATCATACCTCCCAGGTGCAACAGTCTCTCTGGGCAGGACGGTGGTGTTTGCAGTCACCACAGAGATCTTTCTTCCAGTGACAACCCTCTTTGCAGTAAGGGCCTCAGGCTGGGATAGTCTTTCAAAGACAGAAGTTTTTCCTTGAGCAGTACCTCTGGCAGCAATCCTTGTAGAGTGAGACCTTCCAGAAGGTTCTTCAGAGTTTACGCCGTTCACAGGGACGGCTGCAGCCCTTGCAGTAGCTGCTGAGAATTCGAGCCCACCAAAGTGGATGGTGGCTCCAGTATTGCCAGTTTCAATCACAGCATTAGCTAGCTGGATCCTAGCTCCTCGTCCCAGTTGGACGGTCATCGGTGTGTCCTGCATTTCCATTCTACACAAATGAAAGGCAGGGATTAGTGATCAGAATTAATACATCACCCCACACTTTCATAAAACAGGAATAACGCAGAACGAATGATAGCAGGAAAATTAGCATGGAATTTAAAACCCTGCTAAACAAATTTCCATTGATCTTATTTAAAAGATTCAATTTCGGGACCTTTCAGTGATGGATTTTTGGACGTAAGGACCAAATGTCACATCCTGATGTTCACCGTATAGAGCATAGCATTTTGGCTGCTACTATAACATTTATATGACTAGCCAAAGATGTAAAGAGAAACCATTCCCCAGCGGAGTCGCCAGAAATCTGTGGGCTCCGAAAATTCGGCCCCGGCCTCCGCATCGCGCGATTTTTTTTTTTTATTCGGCGAGGGAGTTTTAACGAACTAAGTTCCGGGGTAAATTTTGGAAGGCAGATGGGTTTGTAGATAAGACACTACCCAGAGATTTCGCCCTCATTTTGCGAGGACTTTATGATCTGAGTTCTGGTTTCCTATAGGCGCAAGCCCCTATAGTTAATTACCCCTCCCGATCACGAGAGAGAACTTTCGATTAAGGCTAGTCGTCAATCAGATACGTAGAGTATACGTGTTATCTGGTGTATAGTAGCAGCAATGAGTTTGGATATGAGAATTGAGTTTGGATTTGGGTATTTGGATTGGAAGATTTGATATTTAAATAGAAATTGCACCATCCTACACTTAAAGCGGATGGTGGGGGAATGGATGATAGACCCGATCAAGATCCCATGGTTCCGTCGTCCCGGGCCATCGTGGTCCCTGGTCTACTTAGTCAGAGGAGGTAGTCGACCCAACCTGACAGAAGGATCCTTGTCGGCAGCCATGGGTTGCTTCGTCCAAGGGAACCTTGTAGACCTGGGTTGAATGTTTGTCTAAGGGGACAAATTTGAATCCACCTTAGCTTACAGAGGGCTTTGTGCCCTATCGATCATATCCTATTGATTCATATCTCAAGGATTTGATGTCAGTAAGGAGCGTATTGGCTCTGGCCATAACCGAGATATCGTGGTGCCATTTGGCGGCAAAACCACGCGGTTCAGAGGGCCCCGGGTCGTCGTAACCGTTTATCCTGCGGTGGCCATTTAGCGGCAGACCGCCAGTTAGAGGACGCGTACCACGTCCTTATTGACAGGAGATTGTTTGAGAATGGATCCTAGTGATATTTTCGACTAGGCATTTGGCTCTTTGTGAGCAAAAGTAGATTTGAATTTGTCCACCTCGGCAAACTGTTGCGGAGGGTGGATGGATTTTGCTTTGAGCGATTGATGGTTAGATTTCAGATTTAAATATCTTGGAATTTGGGCTTTTTTAGATTTTGGTGGAGTTTGGATTTTTGGAGTATTTGGGTGGCATTTGAAATGCCTGAAATTGACCCCTCCGGTTGAGATCTTCTTTCAACACGGCCATCATCGGGGTGTAATGTTTGGATTTTGTATAGGTTTGAGGGCATTTTTATCTTTAGTTGATTGAACCCTGTCAACTCGAGCAAACTGTTGCTCGGGGATCGGGTTTCTTATAGGCTTTGTGTCTTTTATTTAGTGAATTCTCTTGATTTCAGGCTTTGAAGGCCTAAAAAGAATGTATTTAGACAAATACACCGGTCACTACAACCGTGTATTTTATTAGGTAGTTCGAATCTTGTCGACTTCTATTGATTCATGTAGAAGGATCGGATTCGAACTTGAATTCACTTGTCAACCCGCGCAGCATCCCTAAGCGTCACGTGTGTACCAATAATACGCTTGCCGGGGCCCATGCGGGTTGAGATTGTATTTACCCCTTATGTACCTATGTGTATACAAACTAAGGTGCACGTGCAGGGGTACTTTGAAATGATTATAGATGCCTTCTGTCTGCTTGTATCAGTGTTGCAGATCTGGTGGCGTGGCGTTGTAGATTGTGGACGCCTTCTGTCTGCTTGTATCAGTGTTGCAGATCCGGTGGCGTGGTGTTGTAGATTGTAGACGCCTTCTGTCTGCTTGTATCAGTGTTGCAGATCCGGTGGCGTGGCGTTGTAGATTGTGGACGCCTTCTGTCTGCTTGTATCAGTGTTGCAGATCCGGTGGCGTGGCGTTGTAGATTGTGGACGCCTTCTGTCTGCTTGTATCAGTGTTGCAGATCCGGTGGCGTGGCGTTGTAGATTGTGGACGCCTTCTGTCTGCTTGTATCAGTGTTGCAGATCCGGTGGCGTGGCGTTGTAGATTGTGGACGCCTTCTGTCTGCTTGTATCAGTGTTGCAGATCCGGTGGTATTCTAGTCTTGATATTGACTCCCCCCTTTTCTCAATCACCGGGGAAGGCTTTCTTTTGGACTTTGAAGTCCACTGATTGCTGTTTTGCTTTGAAAAGATCTCCTTTCGAGATCTTTAGTGTGGTGGACTTCTTCGTACATCGGGCTGCCGTTGTACTCAATGTACTTATAGATTTTGATCACCGTTACTATAGGTGATATTCATACTTGTGCCCACAGTGGTTCGTCGTGACTACGATATATCCACTGTTGTTATCCACAAGTTGTTTGTGGCCATTTGCATTTGTAAGGGATCCGTACTTGTGCCCACAGTGATTCGTCGTACTTGCAACACACTGTTGTTATCCACAAGTGGCTTGTATGTATTTGCGGAGACCCGTTGTATTCAATACGAGCTCCTGGAAGTGTTCGTAGGAGATGTACTTGTGTCCACAGTGTTTCGTTGTACATACGACATACACACTGTTGTTATCCACAAGTATTCATTTGCTGGAGATCAGTTGTATCCGCTACGACCTCCTAGTAGTATTCGTAGGAGAACCCTTGCTTTTGTATTGAAACCACCTTTTTCACCAATCTCAGGTGGTTTGATTGTACTTGTTTGACTTCATGGAGATCGTCGTAGGATATACTTGTACTTGTGCCCACAGTGGTTCGTTGTGCTTACGACATACACACTGCTGTTATCCACAAGTATTCATTTGCTGGAGATCAGCCGTATCCGCTACGACCTCCTAGTAGTATTCGTAGGAGATTTCAACAGCATACGTGGGAGGGACACCCGTTGAAGCCACTACGAGTTCTTGGGAGTACTCGTAGGGGAGTCGTCGTCAATTTTGCCATTTCCACCTTTCACCAATCTCAGGTGGTTGATAGTGGATTGTATTTGTTTATATGAAGGCGGCTCCTCCATCATTGGTCTCCCGTATCGCCATCTCAATCAACAGGCGTTTGTAGGAACTATCGTAGGAGATTCCAACAGTATATGTAGGAAGGACACCGGTTGTAGCCACTACGAGCTCGTAGGAGTATTCGTAGGGGAGTTGTTGTCAACTTTGCCATCTCCACCTTTCACCGATCTCAGGTGGATGATAGTTGATTGTACTTGTTTATATGAAGGCGGCTCTTTGACAATTGATCTCCAACGTCGCCTTCTCAATCAACAGGCGTATGTAGGGATCGCCGTAGGAGATTCGTGCATCGAGGTCTTGTAGTATGCCTTAGTCACATTTGTTTACTAAGATCAGTGTATTTCATCTGACATTGAGTCACTGTTGACCGCACAGATATCTTGTAATTTGAGTTCCCTTTTGTGTGATTCAAGATCTGTTCGTTGCATGTGTTTGAATCCAAGTTAAGTTTCATTCAGACTTGAATTCATCAAGTTTATAGATCCCCACTTGATGTCGTATAGCCCGAGTTCAAGTGCGAGTTCAACTGCTTTGTTCGAATCCGGATCCAGTCCAAATCAAAGTCTTTGTTTGATATTCTAGTCTTGTTCAAGTCCTCTGCAGTCCTTTGAATTCAATTGCATGTTCACATTTTGTTCAAAGTCTTATGGAGTCCTTGTAAGTTCATTTTCATGTTCAAATTGACTTGAACTTGGTTCAAATTTGATTTCACTTTTATTTTTTTATTCGGATTTGAACTTTATGAATCATTTTGAGTTTTGGTTCTGATCCTCTGCACATGTTCAATCAGGTTCAAAAGTCCACTGCTCTTTCTCATTTGGTCCAAATATTTTGTTCTTTTGAGTTCAAAACAGGTCCGAGTGTAGTAATATTTCACCCGAAATTTCGGCAGCCTCCCGGCGTCTCCCCCGTTTAGGGGAAAAACAACGAAAAACTGGGCCTCCCGCCATGCTAGAGAAAAGCGTGCACGGTAGGTGCCCTCAAAAGAGGACACCGCGGCCGTAATTTCTTTTATTCCCCACCACGCCAGAGAAAGGCGTGCATGGGTTGCGGGCACCGGTTTAAATTAAGCAATTTTATATTTTACCCCGTCTCGTTGTGGGCGTCGCACCGGGTTCCCTTCCCACCATGCTAGAGAAAAGCGTGCATGAGTTGGTTTTCCGGTCCGCCGCTAACACCGAAAATAGGGTTTTGATTACCCGTCCCGTCGCAAGCATCGCAACGAATTCCCTTCTCACCACGCTAGAGAAAAGCGTGCATGAGTTGGTCGTTCGCCGCGTTGCAAGCGCCGGGAATGGTCCTCAGAGTTTAGAGTTTAGGAACTTATACCTTTGCAAGTGTCGTCGGGGTTGGCACACGGATTGAGGAGTCACTCGCCTACCTCGTCGTAGGTGTCGCGCCAGTTGCCCTTCCCACCACGCTAGAGAAAAGTGTGCATGGGCAGACCACCGACTCGACACGCAGGTCGAGGTAAGAGAAAGACTAAGTTCCAAAAAATATACCTTGGCCGGCCAGCGGATCGGCGGCGGTCGTCGGTGAAGGCTCGGGGACCGAGGCGGGAGAGCAAGCAAGCATTTTTTATTACTATCATTAATTATAATTATATTAATTAATTATAATTAATTATAATTATAATCATATTTAATCATAATTATTTACAATCAATTAAAATTAACTATAATAATTAATTATAATTAATAACATTAATCAATATAATTAATTATAATCAACTTTTGTTAATCATAATTAGTTAATACTAATTAACTTAAATTAATTATAATCAATTAGTAATAATTAATGATAATTTAATGAAAATAATTATAATTAACTAATTTGATTATAATTAACATTAATCATAATTAAATTAAATTAATTATAATTAAGGTCAATGAAAACCCTTAATCCCCCTTAGCATTCTGGTTCGGCCAGATTTACGGGATTTGGCCAAATGAAGAACACAAAAGGGAGAGAGTTACTTACACCGCAAGCGTGCTCCCTGTTGTTGCTGCGGATCCAAATGCCGTAACTTTCGATCCAGGAGGAAGGGAAAGTCGGAGGAGGTTCGTTGGGGAAGCAAAGTCGAACGACAGAGAAGCTGCTGAAGAAGCGACCGGAAGGGAGAAAGTTACCGTCCCAGCAACCGATCTCCAGTTCGTTGCTTCCGATCAAAATATTCGTAACTTCCGATCCAATGGGAGGGACAGTCGTCGAAGGTAGCAAAGTCGGACAGCCAAGGGGGGCGCCGAAGGAGCGAAGCTGACCGGCCACGGCGAGTCGGAGAAGCGACGGGAAGGGGGAAGGTTGCGATCACAGCAAGCGAGCTCCTGTGTTGTTTCCGATCAAACTACCGTAACTTCCGAACCAAA
Organism: Dendrobium huoshanense; assembly: GCA_016618105.1. Taxonomy (NCBI): domain Eukaryota; kingdom Viridiplantae; phylum Streptophyta; class Magnoliopsida; order Asparagales; family Orchidaceae; genus Dendrobium; species Dendrobium huoshanense. Next base: position 82,411,066 of record CM028359.1, on the reverse strand, counting down.
GGGAAGGGAAAGTCGTCTGAGGAACAAAGTCGATCGGCCAAGGAGGTAGGATCGCAAGAGTGAGGAAGAGGGAAATCGCGTGAGAGAGATTTTTGCGGAGACCTTCGGCCTCATTCCTCGAGTCTCTTTATCGACGCCAAAACGAGATCGTGCGAAGAAACGACGTCGATGTGTCAGCGACGTGGGAGGAAGTCGTGCGCGACGTGGGGAGTGACGTCGTGCGACGTGCTTCGGCAGAGTAGGTAAGATTTGAAATTTTATTTTGATTTTTTTTTTGTACCGAATACAGGTCAACATTTCCCTAGTGTTCTCATATGTGACTTTTCTCTCTAGTTTGTCTGCATCAAGTTTGGTATCAGAGTGAGTTAGCAAACCCTTGGTTGGTGTGAGTCTCTTTCTTAAGGAAAAAAATGGTTAGTAATAAAGGGGATTGGCAACATATAATGCAACAATTAGCAGATTTGCAAAATAAAATGAACGAAATGACTAACAATCTTGCTAACTTAAATGTCAACCATCATAATGTCCAAACATCTGAAAGTGAAAAAGAAGTCCATATGAATGAAAATAGGCGACAAAGAAATTGGGATTATGGGATTAAAATAGATGTTTACAACTTTGAGGGGAAATTACAACCCGACTAATTCATTGAGTTGATTGAAAAAATGGATCAATTCTTTGAATGGAAAAAAATTCTGGAAAACAGAAAAGTTAAGTTTGCAAGTTTAAAACTCGTCGGTCATGCTCTCACATGGTGGAAAAATTTACAAAACAATAGACTTAGGTGTGAGAAAAAGAAAATGCAAAATTGGGAAATAATGAAAAAAAAAATGAGGGGGAAATTCTTGCCAACAGATCACGCGCGAACAATCTTTCAATAATTTAATAACTTGTGACAAGAAAATCAATCTGTTGAGAATACACTGAAATGATTTATAAACTCCAATCAAGAAATGATCTAGATGAAGCTGAAGAAAAGACTGTCTCAAAGTATATCAACAATTTAAAATGGACAATCCAAGATCAACTGAACTTGCGCCACGTTATTAAAATTGATGAGGATGGCTTTGAAAATTGAAAAACAAAATCAAAGGGGTCACAACAAAACAATTGAAACATATAAGCGTCGAACAACTAGCGGGGTTAAAATTCAATCTTCTCAAACTTCTGTGGGGACATCGGGTGTGAAAATTAATTCTTTTGAAACTCAAAATGTGGATAAAGGAAAGGGAATAATAGGGATAAACCTATAGAACAACCAAGATTAATTGAACCATATTATAAATGTGGGCTTTATGGTCATCTCTCTGCGGCTTGTAGAAAAAATAATCCACCAAGAAACAATTACATTGAAAATGATGAAGAGTTAAAAGAAGAGGAAGAAAACGAATCTGGTCCTCAAAACAACATTGAATTAGAAAAAGTTGATGTAGAGGGAGATGAAGGTGAGCAACTTTTTTGGTAATCCAACAAGTTTTGACAACTAAAATTGAAATTAAGGATAGGTGGCCTAGGAGAAATATTTTCAAAACCACTTGCACGGTTGAGGGAAATATTTGCACTCTTATGATTGATAGCGGGAGTTCAAAAAATTTTGTTTCACAAATAATGGTTGATAAGCTCAAGTTAAATCAAAAACACTTGTCAAATCTTATTAAATCTCTTGGTTCAACGAAGGGGATGAAGTTCCAATAACAAAACAATGTTCTCTTAACTTAATAATTGGGAATTATTTCAAAGATCAAGTTGTTTGCGATGTCGTACCACTTGAAGTCTGTCATATTTTATTGGGTTATCATTGGCAATTTGATCACAAAACTATTCACAACGGGGAAAAGAACACTTATACTTTGATTCAAAATAATAAATAGTTCACCCTCTATCCTCAAAAACATGTGCCTGATTGGCCTACCAAAAATAGCAAGGTTGCCAAAATAAACACTCCTGAACTGCTTCTAAACACAAATGATTTGAAACATTTTGAGGTAGCTTGCTTAGTTTTGGGAAAAGAAACTGAATCAACTCTTCAAATTCCTAAAGAAATTCAAGCTTTAATTGATGACTTTCTGATAAAACACCAGAAGAATTGCTTGTAGGTTTGCCACCGTAGAGAGACATTCAACATCATATTAATTTAATACTTGGAGCTACTTTACCTAATCTTCTCCATTACAGGATGAGTCCAACTGAACATGATAAACTTTTTAAGTGACTGAACTGTTAGAAAAAGGTTTGATTAATGAAAGTTTAAGTCCTTGAGCTGTGCCTGCTTTACTAACTCCTAAAAAAGATGGAACGTAGAGAATGTGTAGATAGTAGGGCTATAAATAAAATCACCATTAAGTATAAATTTCATATTCCTAGGCTGGATGACATGTTGACATGTTAAGCGGTGCTAAAATCTTTTTCAAAATTGATTTGAGAAACAGGTATCACCAAATTAGAATAAGACTTAAAGATGAATGGAAAATTGCTTTTAAAACTAAGGAAGGTTTGTATGAATGGCTTGTTATGCCTTTTGGTCTTTCTAATGCTCCGAGCACTTTCATGAGAACTATGAATCATATTTTGAGACATTTTATTGGAAAGTTTGTTGTGGCGTATTTTGATGATATTCTGATTTACAGCATTCACCCTTCTGAACATCTTAATCATGTGAGAAAAATTTTGCAAATGCTAAGAGAGAAAAAGTTGTACATCAATCTTAAAAAATGTTCTTTCATGACTTCAAGTTTAACATTTTTTAGTTACATTGTGTCTGCTAAGGGAATCAAGGTTGATCCTGTGAAAATTGAGGCAATTCAAAAATGGCCTACTCCTAAAAACATAAGTGAGGTGAGAGGGTTTCATGGCTTAGCTTCTTTCTATCGAAGGTTCATTAAAAACTTCAGTACTTTGATTGCTCCTATCACTGATTGTTTGAAAAAAGGAATATTTAGGTGGACACCTCAAGCTGAACAAGCATTTGAAATCATTAAGTCAAAAATGAGTCAAGCTCTCATCCTTAACTTGCCAAATTTTAAAAAAGTTTTTGAAGTTGATTGTGATGCTTCTCATGTTGGTATTGGAGCTGTGCTTAGTCAGGAAGGAAAACCTATTGTTTACTTTAGTGAAAAGTTGAATGATGCTCGATCCAAATATTCTACTTATGACTTGGAATTTTATGATATTGTTCAAGCTTTGAAATTCTAGATATATTATTTGATCCAAAGGGAATTTGTTTTAAATACTGATCACGAAGCTTTGCGATTTTTTGTCTCTCAAAAAAAATTAAATAAAAGGCATGCCAAATGGGTTTCTTTTTTGTAAGAATACACTTTTCATATTAAACATAAAACTGGTGTGCTAAAAAAAGTAGATGATGCTTTAAGCAGGAGTCTCATTTGTTGGTAACTGTTTACCCAACTATCATCTCTTTTGATTTTTTAAAAGGCACATATGCGAATGATCCTGATTTTAAGAGTATTTGGGACCTTTGTCGTACTTCTGGAACTGATCCTTCTGCTCAATTTGTCATTCACCAAGGTTTTTTGTTTAAGGGTTTTAGACTTTGCATAACAAAAAATTATTTAAGAGAACAACTTGTGCAAGAACTTCATAGTGGGGATTTGAGTGGACATTTTGGGCAAGCAAAAACTGTTGCTTGATTGAGGAAAAATACTTTTGGCCTCATATGAGAAAGCAAATTGCTAAGCTGATAAAACTATATAAAATCTATCAAATTTTTAAGAGAACTTCTCAAAATATTGGTTTGTATACTCCTCTTCCTATTCCAAATAAGCCTTGGGAGGATATCTCTATGGATTTTGTTTTGGAGTTGTCTGTTACTGGTAGAAAGTTTGATTCTGTTTTTGTTGTTGTTGACCGATTTAGCAAAATGACACAATTTATTCCATGCAAGAAAACTTCTGATGCTTCACATATTGCTGACTTATTTTTTAAAAGAAATTATTCATCTTCATGGTATTCCTCACACATTTAATTCTGATAGGGATACTAGATTTTTGAGTCATTTTTGGAGAACACTTTGGGCAAAATTAGGAACTACTTTTCAATTTAGTAGTGAATATCATCCACAAACCGATGGGCAAACTGAAGTTGTCAATCGAAGCTTAGGGAATTTACTAAAGATGCCTTGCTAGAGAAAAATCATCCCAATGGAATTTGATATTGCCCCAAGCTGAATTTGCATACAATAATTCTGTTAATCGCTCCACTGGTAAAACTCCATTTGAGATTATTTATGGTCAATCTATACATCACATTTTCGATAGAAATTGTTTGTCTTTGCCTAATAAAGTTAGTGCTAAATCTTCTGAAACTTTTGACCATATCAAAACTATCCAACAGCAAGTCCTTGAAAAACTCTGAATGGCTAAAGTTAAATACAAATCTGCCGCTGACAAACATCGGAGGGAAGTTTATTTTAAGGAGAGAGATTTGGTTATGGCTTACTTTCGTCGCCAATGATTTCCTGTTGGTACTTTTGGAAAATTAAGCAAGAAGAAATTTGGGCCTTTGCGTGTTCTACGAAAGTTGGACACAAATGCCTATTTCTTTGATGTAGGCAAGGGGAGGGGTCAAAACAAGTTGAGCTTTACTTTTGGTGAGTTTTAATATCCTCTACTAAATGTCAGCTCATTAATATTTAGTAGATTGTTTTAAGCTCATAAATTGAAGATTAATTAGATTAATCTCCTCCTCCTTGTGGCTTTTAGGTTTCTTCCCTTGTGTCTTTTCTCCTTCCCCATGCAACCTTCTCGGTTTGCTCCTTGCCCTTTCAATTTTTTTTGGTTTGCTCTTGATATTTATATCCCATGGTCCCCTTTTTACCGAGAATTAATATGGCTGCTGGAACCCAAGAAAAGCCTGCTAGTTTCCTATGCTTGGTTCCTGAAACCGTGGCCTTCCTCATTAAATTTTGCTGTGAATTAATCCCCTCCTTTACCGTGAATTGAACTCTTGTTTTACCCGCTGGATTCCTGTGCTAAAACCGTGGCATTTGCTTTGTTCCTGGCTGATTTCGTGGCTTTATTCTGCTTGGATTTTTGCTGTGTCTCTTGGGATTTCAGCAAGGAAAGCTTTTGACTTTTCATTTCTATTATTTTATAAGGAATTTGAGGGGTTTTTGGGGCTGTTTTGGGACAGATTCCTGTACAGAAATCTGGACTGAATTTTTTCTTTTCATTTACCCCTTTTAGTTAAATTAATTAGTGGTTATAATGACTATTTGTATTCCTCTTTTATGCCTATATATAGAGGAAGTTTTGTGGCTGTTTTAGAGTGTGTGATAATGTAATTTTTGGGACAAAACCTGAGTGATTTTTGCTTTAAAAATCCTGCGGGCTCTTTCTAAGCTTCTTTCTCATCCCCTCCGGAAATCCTGCGGGCTCTTTCCAACCTTCGTCTCGGCTTCTAATCTATTTCTTCTATCCGCAAGCACCACCCCACCTGTATCCTTCTTCTAATGGATGAAAGCAACTTTAGGTGTCTTTGTTTGAGTCGTTTGTTTGAGTCGTTTGTAAGAGTCAAAAGTTTGTAAGTCTTTATATGATATAAAAAGTTTGTTTTGTCTAATTTGTCTAGTTTTTGTGAGTTCTTGTAATCTTTTAAGTTATAGAAAGAGTTTGTTTTTTGTGATCAAAAATTTGGGTCCCTCTCCCAAATTTTTGATTGCATCATTCTTGGATCTTCCTATTACTGTTGGCACTTCTCCTGTGTTTAATGTTTCTGGCCTTTCTTTGTATGAAGGAAATTCTGATGATTCTGTAGAAGTTGAAACTTTGTCACTCGCCACAACAGTTCCAAACTATAATGAACAGGTTGAAAATGTTATTGATGTCAGGATTACTAAAACTAGACATGACGAACACAAAAGGTTTTTAGCAAAATGGAAGAATCGTCCCTTGATAGATTGTACTTCGATGAATGTTAATGAGTTTAAAAATCATCATTCGAATCTTTATCAAAAAATTGTGGATGCATTCTCATCAGGAGATGAGACTCTCCCACCATGGGGGAATTGATGCATTCATATTTTGGCTTATTATATTTGCATGTTGTTGATTTCCTATGTTATTTTGATGATTTAAAGCTCTTATTGTGCAACTTGGCCTAAACGGAAGTGACCGCTCTTACGTTTTATTTTGTCATTTTATTTACTAATAGTTCTAATCACTATTATTCTAAGCAATAAATCGTGCAAGTCCTTTTCAAGTTATTGCATGTATTGTAGGCTTACATCAGGTCTACTCTGGAAGCTATTCATTTATTGAGAGGATTGATGGAAAAGTTTAGAGAGAATAAGGAGGATCTACACATGATATTTATTGATTTAGAGAAAGCCTTTGATAAATTTCCAAGAGAAGTGCTATGGAGAGTTCTAAAAAATAAAGGGTTTAATAATGCGTATATTGAAGTCATTAAAGATATGCATGAAGGAGTTGTTACTTGTGTTCAAACACAAGGTAGATAATAGTAGTGAGGGAGTTGAAGGGAGTTGTTACTTGTGTTCAAATACAAGCTGAATTACATCTAGGATCAACCTTAAGCACATATATTTTTGCTTTAGTCATGGATATTCTCACTAGACATTTGCAAGAATTTGTACCCTAGTGTGTGTTTTTTGTTGATGATATTCTTCTTGTGGATAAGAGTAGCGAGGGAGTTGAAGGTAAACATGATTTATCGATATCAACCTTAGAGTTTAAAAGTTTTTGTTTGAGTAGATCTAAAATCATATACATGGAGTATACTTTTAGTAGTAAAATTTCTAATGGGGGGATTGTGACTTTGAACGATCAAGTCATTAATAAGAGTACATGGTTTATATATTTTGGGTGTATTGTCCAGAGTGATGCTAAAATAGATGGGGATATTATTAATAGAATTCAAGTTGGATAGGTGAAGTGGAGGAATGCATCGGGCTTATTATGTGATAGAAAAATACCCTTCAAACTTAAGCGAAAATTCTATAAGATGTTGGTGAGACCTCCAATGCTTTATGGTGCAGAATGTTGTCCATTAAAAGATAAGTATAATATTAAGTTAAAGTATTGCTAAAATGAGGATGCTCAGGTGGATGAGTGGACTTAATCTTAGATATAGGATATGAAGCGAGCATATCCAGGAAAAGATTGGAGTAGTTCCAATCACAAATAAGATTAGAGAGAGTCACCTTAGATGGATTTGTCATGCAAAACGTCAGCCTTCCGATGACCCTATTAGGAGAGTATATGTATTAGATTTGGACTAATTAAGAAAAGTTGAGGTAGTCCTAAAAAGACTTGGTTAGAAAATATTATAAATGACTTTTTTATTAGATTTCAATGAGAATTTGACTATTAACATGCACAAGGGAGAAAAAGGATTCTTGTAGCCGACCCCATGTAGTGGAATAAAGTCTTGACGTTGTCGTTGTTGTATTATTTCAATCAAACAATTGAAATAATGATAAAAAAATAAAAAAACTAGCATGCGCAATGCTTAGAAAAATTTAATAATGAATAAATAAATAAATAAATCTTATTATTTTTATCATGTTACTGTTGTCATAACCTCTACTCATGCATGAAACCAATATGCCTCCTTTGATAATCTACGGGATAACCATTACAATCTCCACGCCTATATATCCCAATACAGTCACCAACAAGCATTCCCAACAGCTACCAACACACCATAGCATCTTTTTACCTCTCTCCTAGAGCACTCTTCTGCCTCTTTGGCCACAGAAACATAACACGTGCCACATTATTTTCCTTCAATTGCCACCCAAGACACACTACTATCACATGCTCCCAGTTGCTCATATAGATGCTTAGCCACTGCCACCGATTCCTATGAAAAATTCCAGACTGAAATTTGGTGAATAAACTTCAAGAGGGTTTGCTTAAAGTTGAGTTTTAATTGGAACACCTAACTTAAACTCAGTTCTATTAAGCTAAAAATAGATCCTTTGTGGACATGGCCATTGAATATGTTCTTTTGCAAAACCAGAACTGTATTTAGACTAAAAGTATTCAAAACAACACTAGTCAATTTGAATGACCAGTCTCCTACACAAAGCAAGCAAATTTGGAACTGAAATAATTTAGCATATTCAACCCAAATCAATAAGGACCATTGTTTAAAATTGCACAATATGAGACTCGTCTTGAGACCTGACTCAGCGCAATTTCAGTGAAAAACGCCATGAGGCTTACGCCTCGAGCTTATTTTATGAGACTTGCTCTTCAGCTTGGTTGAGACGCACCTCGCCTTACAAGCATGAGGCGTATGCCTCACCAGATTTATGAACTTTTTATTAAAGCTTACCTAAATCCAAAATTAAAGCCCCAAACAAATCATGCATTCATGCACCCCCAAGCTGCAGCAACTTCCTCTCAACCATCTCAACCTCCAGCCCACCAGCATTGTCGTGGCAACTACTATCATAGCCATCACCAAGAATCACTTGAAAGCCACACACCACCACCACCTCTTCCTCTAAAATTTTGTTAGTATTATTCTCATCTTTATGTTGATGAAAAATATTTATGAAAGAGAAAGATAACGGAAATAAATGAAGAAGAAACAGATATAGATGCATTGAACTCCACAGGATGAGGCAGAGGAGAAACCAATTTGTTATGACGATGACTTAAATAAAGATCCCCTCGGTGATGACAGTATAGATGATTTATGAGTTATTGTCAATTCTGTCAATTTTTTTTAAGAATTAAATGTGGATGAGTAGCGAATTGAGAAAGAAAGAATTTGAAGTTGAACTTGATTTTATAGGATACTTTTACGTAATTCCTATATTTCATGTTATTTTACTCTTATAATATTTGGATTTGAATTATATTGCACGTAATTAATCACTTGTCACTTACATCTTGCGCAACTTTTTATTTCATATATATGTTAATTTGTTACTTCATAGTTCAACAAGAAATATAATATGTAATTATTTAACAAATTATTTAGGTATTATACAAAAAATCACTTTTAACCTATATTTTCACTTTAAGCAATTTGGATTTTGAAGCTTACGCCTCCAAACGCCTTGAGGCATACGCCTCTCCTCACGAAAGAAAAACGCCTCAATACTCAATTGCGCAATTTTAAGCCTTGATAAAGATTAGAATTAACTTGGTTTTGTCCAATATATATCAAACCAAGCCATTTGACATTAATCAACCTAAGTCAGTCCCAAATTAGCACAAATCAAGCCATTTTGACATGAATTTACTGGATTTATTGCTTGATCAAACAAAGTGAAACATATTAACCCGAAAGAAACATATTCAGACTTGATTTAACCCACATCAACAAACTAGCCAAGTTCAGTTCAAGAACAAACTTAAATGAATCCGGTTGATCATTTTTACTGAGTTAATCACATGTGAAAAAAAGTGAAGACAATGAACCTGGAAGCCCCTAAACCATACCAACTTTTTCTGGGTTCAACCAAATTATAGAATTGATATATCAGACCTAATTCGGTCTCAAATGAAACCAGACAATTATGATAATCTAAATTGCCCGATAATGCCAAATTTAACAAAATTGAACATTTGATTAACTACGATCAAAACTGTCCTGGTTTATCCATATCAAGCAAGTTAAACTATCTTAAAGATTTGAAGTCAACTCAAACAAAGTACAAACAATTTGAGCCCAGCCTAACTTACTGTGATCAAAACTAACCTAATTAAGTCCCAATATAGTCTAAATACACCAAGGAAAACAAAGTTTGGCCAAGAAAGATTTAACCTTGATGCAATCAAAAATTTGGGGAGGGACCCAAATTTTTTATCACAAAAACAAGACCTTTATAAGAAATAGAAAATGACATGAACTCATAAAAACTAGACAAATTAAACAAAAACAAAACACAACTTTAATATTATAAAAGGACTTACAAACTTGACTCAAATAAACTGTTGACATAACATTAAAGATGCTTACAAGACACTTAGAAACACAAACACCCTACAAACGACTCAAACAAGACACCCTATAGTTGCTTCACTTAGATAAGAAAGATACATATGGAATGGCACTTGCGGAGAGAAGAAAGAGATTAGAAGCCAAGACGAAGGTTGGAAAGAGCTCGCAAGATTTCTATAGAAGTAGAAGAAGAAGTGGAACAAAGCTCTCAAGCTTTTTCCAAGAAAAACCTCTCAGGTTTTGTCCCAAAATTATCATCATAACCTCTCTAAAAACATTACAAAACAACTACTATTTATAGACATAAGAGGGGAATACAAAAAGCCCCAAAACATTAATTAAAAGCTGAAAATAGAAGGCCAAAAGGCACCTAAAAACTGCAGTAGAAATCTGTCCAGAAATTAGCAAAAGTCTCTTGGAAATCCCCCCAAAACAGCCACCAAACAGCCACTTAAAACTGTTCAAATTCTGTCCAAAAAAACAGCCCCAAAATATTAGCATTTATCACAAAAAAACTGTAGTAAAAACAGCAGCCATTAAACAGGGATTTTAATAGCCAGCAGGAAACCAACGGGTTACTAGTCAGTAGAGAGCCAACGGGACTTCAGCAGCTAACAGGGAAACCAACAGCCACCACACAGGAACCCAAGGGCCAATGCATGGGAAGCTTTTCAACACAAGAAACCAAGCATCAAAACCATGGGAAAAGCTCCCAGCAGTCACGGGAAAACAGCCCAACAAGGGACCCGAAGAGCCACACTAATTTCGGTAAAAAGGGGGACCACATGCCATAATTCAGGAGTAAAAGGGGTCAAAAACAGCAGGAAACCGTAGCAGTCCAAGAGGCAACATGAAGAGGAAAAAGGCAAGTAAATGAGAAGAAAAGGGGGAAGTAGAAAAGACAAGTTCAAGAATTAATGAGCTAATTTTAGTTCAATAAATGAACTAAAAATCAGCTCATAATGAGCTAAACTTCCACTTGACATTAATGAGCTAGAGAAGCCAAAAATCAAATATTAGGATTTGATTTGAACCCCCCCCCCCCCCTGCCTACATCAGACTCCCCTTCTTGAGGACTCAGCTCCCGATGAGTCAGTTCTTGGTTTCTTTCGAGGAGGTGAAGGCGACGCATCCAATTCATTGATCAAATCTTCATATTTTTGCATGATCTCATCTCGTTCTCTTAGGAATTTATCTTGTAAGCGTTGCTTCTTCTTCATGTATCTTTCTGTACACAAATGCATCCATGATTGAAGTTTGTACAGTTCATACTCCAAAGGATGTGTTGACTTTGATGGAATCCATCTATCCATTGAATCTTAAATTTCTTCTGGCTTGCTTTCTTCTATCTTTTTGTCTTTTTTCTTCTTCTTTTTTTTACTGACTCAAAAAAGACTCAAAAGACTCCACCTAAAAAACTTGACTCAAAATACTTTTAAGACTCATCAACCTAAAAAACTTAAGACTCTCAATAAAACTTAAGATAAGACTTGACAAACTCAGACTTGACAACAACAAAACTTGACAACCAAAATAAAATTTGACAAACTACAACTTGACAAACAACAACCTAGGACTTCCTAACTTACTCTGATACCAAATTGATGCAATCAAAAATTTGGGGAGGGACCAAAATTTTTTATCATAAAAACATGACTCTTTATAGGATCTAGAAAATATCAAGAACTCACACAACGAGACTTACAAGATTCACAACTTGATCTGACAAACTAATTTGACAATCAAATCCAAAATCTAGGACTTCCTGACTTGCTCTAATACTAAATTGATGCAATCAAAAATTTGGGGAGGGACCCAAATTTTTTATCACAAAAATAAGACCTTTCTAAGAAATAGAAAATGACATGAACTCATAAAAACTAAACAAATTAAACAAAAACAAAACACAACTTTAATATTATAAAAGGACTTACAAACTTGACTCAAACAAACTTCTGACATAACATTAAAGATGCTTACAAGACACTTAAAAAAACTATCACCCTACAAACGACTCAAACAAGACACCCTATAGTTGCTTCACTTAGAGAAGAAAGATACAGATGAAATGACACTTGCGGAGAGAAGAAAGAGATTAGAAGCCAAGACGAAGGTTGGAAAGAGCTCGCAAGATTTTCATAGAAGTAGAAGAAGAAGTGGAACAAAGCTCTCAAGCTTTTTCCAAGAAAAATCTCTCAGGTTTTGTCCCAAAAATTATCATCATAACCTCTCTAAAAACATTAAAAAACAACTACTATTTATAGACATAAGAGGGGAATACAAACAGCCCCAAAACATTAATTAAAAGCTGAAAATATAAGGACAAAAGCCACCTAAAAACTGCAGTAGAAATCTGTCCAGAAATTAGCAAAAGTCTCTTGGAAATCCCCCCAAAACAGCCACCAAACAGCCACTTAAAACTGTTCAAATTCTGTCCAAAAAAAACAGCCCCAAAATATTAGCATTTATCACAAAAAACTGTAGTAAAAACAGCAGCCATTAAACAGGGATTTTAATAGCCAGCAGGAAACCAACGGGTTACTAGGCAGTAGAGAGCCAACGGGACTTCAACAGCTAACAGGGAAATCAACAGCCACCACACAGGAACCCAAGGGCCAATGCATGGGAAGCTTTTCAACACAAGAAACCAAGCATCAAAACCATGGGAAAAGCTCCCAGCAGTCACGGGAAAACAGCCCAACAAGGGACCCGAAGAGCCACACTAATTTCGGTAAAAAGGGGGACCACATGCCATAATTCAGGAGTAAACCAAGGGGTCAAAAACAGCAGGAAAACGTAGCAGTCCAAGAGGCAACAGGAAGAGGAAAAAGGCAAGTAAATGAGAAGAGAAAAGGGGGAAGTAGAAAAGACAAGTTCAAGAATTAATGAGCTAATTTTTAGTTCAATAAATGAACTAAAAATCAGCTCATAATGAGCTAAACTTCCACTTGACATTAATGAGCTAGATAAGTCAAAAATCAAATATTAGGATTTGATTTGACCCCCCCCCCCCCTACCTACATCAAACCTATTGAAAAACGGACACTTTCAAATGACTTTGTCCGTGTTAAACATGGACACAAACCCGACACATCCCAAACGTGTCTGACAAATCAAAAATGATGCCAAAGTTTAATTAAAGTGAAATTGATGCCAAAGTTTACTTAATTAGACTACGATACTTATCGGACACAGCAAGACACAAGTATGCCACGAGCAAAGACCCGCAGAACTCAAAACAACAAAAATTAAAGCCAATACATACAAGAAAATAATGCCCATAGTATTGCACAACTAGTTTCCCTAGCCGCTGCAATCTGATCACATCTACACCTCTTCTGGCATCTTCACCTCTGCAATCAAACAAAGCCGTCTTCATCTCCACCTCTTCGTTAGTCGTCTTGCAAATCCACCACTTCCTCTTTGATACCGAAGACAATCATGCAAAGAAGAAGCTGAGTCATGCCCTTCAAAGCCATTCCATGAAAGATGTAGACAAAGGCATCTAGGTAACCTAAGTTGTGTCATACCGTTTAAAGTTAATAATCCATTTCAGTCGTTGTCTTATTGTCGTGACCTTCAAGTTCATCTTCAAACTCGAGGATGAACCCTAACCAGCTATATCAACTGCTGTTTAAATTAATTCATCATCATTCCATCCTTTTCTTAGCATTATAATGATGGAGTTAATGTTATTAGAAATAATAAATGAAAAAGTTAAAATCAATGTTCCAAACAGTACCGCCTTCTACTTGATTTGTTGTGCGGCATTATCTTGCTTTCAAATATCATTTGGATAAGACCACAGTGCCACCAATATTATTTTGGCTCCATGTATTTTTCTTTTAATTTTTTTATAAGAAATTTTGATTATATGAAAAATATATTAAAAATCTATTATTATATATGTACATATTTTTCATGACTACATGAATATATAGGCTCTATATAGTTATGTAGTTATTTATAAACTTAATTATTAAATACCTGGCAGTTTCTATCGTAAAAGTAGAATTCACTACAATCTTGCAATGTCTTTAGTAGAGATCAGTATAAATAATATATTTCATATTACTAATTTATAAAATATAATGTGTCTATGATTTGTCTTATCACATATTTTGTAGTTATGTAATATTATTGTCTCTGTATCGAGCTGTTTGCATGTCCCCGTGTCTGTGTCCTTGCTTCATAGAATTTAACTAAAGAAGCACAAAATGTCTATTAACATCAACACCAAGATCGCATTAAAATTAATGCTAAATCAAACAATTCCTCTAGAAATGTGCCAAAGCATAGAATTGCTCTGAAATGGATGCTAAGGTAGAACCAAGGACAATAGCCCAAACAACAATAACTGATTACGACCTCTTCAAAACAAAATTAAAATTATCTAGAATAAGCAAAGTTTGACTGGAGTTACAACAATTCATAGGCTCCAAAATGGACTAAGGCCTAGTCAAATTATTTTCTTTTGGCCAATATTTACAAGACAATACCTTCCAAGCATTGATTCAAAGATCTCCGACTACTAAAATTTTTAAAACTTAAATCAAATATAATTCTAAATTTTGCCCAAAGTCATGAAGAATACTGATGCTCCAATTAAAACAATTAAAAACTCAAACCAGCCTAAATAGCATCTCTGTGGGAAGCAACTTGGATGAGGAATTCTATGGCCGCTAACAAGAAAAGATTCCAGCCACAACCAAGGATCACCAATACCAAAGCTATATCATCTTCAATAGACCTTGGCACACAAAATTATGGAGATTTGACAGAGTTAGTTGTATTATCTCTAATGAACTTGACCGAGAACAACAAGGAAATCTTGATAAAGTAGGTTTCCCTATTGAAAAACAAAGTTAAATTAGGCTAGTAAATTTTACTAAACACAATGGGAGCTAAATTATAATTATGACTGGTCAACTAGCAATAGATGCTCGTAGCTTAAGGGAAAAGAAGAATTCAAGTTATATAACCATAGGGTGAAAACTGAATGAAAAGTCTTTTATTTCGTATTTAACCAACATTAACTAACTGAAAAAATAGTTACCGTTGAATAAATCATGCAAATAAGCATTGTTAAATCCTTGTTTATGTTACACAGCGCCTACTTATATCAAAGTTACACTTCCAAAGACCTATTATATTGATCTTGCTAATCTCTTTTATTGAACTTCAGTCATGCAGGTTTTACTACTCAACTTATGATGTATTCATGCTATTTTTAAGATTTAACTCTTGTGATTTGATTTATTTATGCATGCAATCTATAAATGATTGTTCAGCATTACTTTGGAATGAATCATTGGACATTGAAAGTATGCTACCAGATAAAGAACCATAAGAATGATGCAACAGCAAAATGAAAACAGACCTCCTCACCAGATACATATACAACACGAGCAGGACCCCTGGAATTACATCCTTCAGAAATAATAGCTGCGAGCTGCATAACCAGACAAAAATGTAATTTTGAGCTAGTGTTAGATAGTTTAGAATAAGCATGTGGATCTTTACGGGTATATAAATGAGAAAGACAACAAAAGCACTGCAGATCCAGAACTTCAGCAAACTTAAACAATCAAAAGACAAAATTAGGACAGCATTCATAATAAGTACCTGTAGTAAAAGTGTACTTTTGCCAACACCAGGGTCACCACCAAATAGTACTAAGGAGCCTACAAAGATGACGTAAAATATTCATATAAAGCAAGAAATACATTAGCAAACCATTATATGGTCATTAGTAATAAAGAGTGATGATCATCAACTACATAAGAACAACTACAAGGCAACAAACTCGTAAAATCAAATTTGGTAAAAGAGTTGTTTTAAATCCCAACAAACAGAAAAAGTTTATTTGAACCAAAATGACTGCATTCACCATTCAAAATTGTTTTCTGTGATCTCTAAAACATAATTTCAACGTGTAACAATGAGAATTAAATTTCGGATATTCACATCATAGTTACTTTCATTATGTAGCCTACAAGCAACATAAATGTTGTTGTACAGTATAACATGGATGGCATATGCTTTCCATTAAGATGGTAACTCATCTTGAATACAAAGTTAAACTCTTTCTAAAGAAAATTCTAAGTTTAAATTCTTATCTTATTTGGATAGTTCTCAAGATTGTATAGCCAATAAAGAGTTTGTTACTATTGTCTCAAGAAAATGGCATGAATGCATGAATCCCGCTTTGCAGCTATAGGATTCCATCTTCCTTGGGTCAAATTAGAGTTAGCCAGATTTTCCTTTGTTAGATCTGGGTCATTGCTTCCCAAGAGCGCAAGCACTCATAGTTAATTACCTCTCTTAACACGTAAGAGATAACTTTCGATTAAGAATGAATAAATTTTAAATGTTTTTGTCTCAATTGTGAGAAAAAATGGAGGTAAACCCGATCAAGATCCCATGGTTCTGTCGTCCCGAGTATACCGTAAGTTTCAATCTACCAACACTAACAAACATTGATCGTAATGTCCATGGAATCTGACTAACAGTCATGGGTTATCACCTCTCAGGGATCCAAAGTAGACTGAGGTGATTAAATGTGAGTTTTAATTTTATTGGGTTTTGGGTTTTACATCTATTAGAATACCTAGCAGTTGGTTTGGTTTGGGATTTATGACTTCATTTAGAAGTTACCCAGAAGTTTGACTTAAAGCGGATCTTACGGCTTCTTTTAGAACAAGTACAAAAATTAATAATAAAACTTAAACATAACATTTAAACCTCGATTCACCCCATCATGCTCTTCGACTTTGTCTACTACACGAAAAATAGAGTTTTGAATGATTCTCTAAGAGCTTCTTCACCTTCGTCAATGGCGTTACTTCTTTGATCGGAAGTCAAAACATTGCGACGATGTTCCTTGTTGGATTGAAAGTCATGTAAGTTCGAAGATGCCCTTCCTGCTGGATCGGAAGTGAGGACACGTAGAGTTGCGAATGATTCGTTAAAAGCTTCTTCGCCCTCGTCAACGATGTTCCCTGTTTAATCGAAAGTCATAACAGTATGATGATGCTCTATTGTTGGATCGAAAGTCACAAAAGGTTCAACGACACCTTTTCTATTGGATCAAAAGTCACGCAAGTTTATGTCATTTCCCGTACTCGTACTCCTATTTTATTAAATGGTTTATTGACTTTTATTATTATCACAAGTAGCAAAACCAACAAGTATAGATGTTTATTAAATAACAACAAAAAATTATGAAAGATTATGTATTAAATTACATGGTATAGATGTTTATTTAAAAAAGACTTAATGACCAAAAAAATGAATGCATCCTAGTAACAAAACATAATGAAAGAAACATCAAACATCACAAAGTATTAATATCATTTCTCCCTTTTGATATAAAACTAATCTCCAGTCAAATCTAATAACTTACAAATTTATCTCGAGTTGATTTGATTTTTCCAATTGAATAATCAAATTTCACCTAGTCATTACTCTGGTGATGATCGGTGATGCATGCATGCATTAATTGTTAAAATGCTTCAATGTTTTATATTCATATATATGATAATTTGTTTATTTTGTCAATTTTTAATATATTATTAAGTTATTATACAAAATTCCCCATTTTGATTTTATGTAATTTCTAATTTTAAGGTTTATGCCTCGCCTCACTAACGAAAAACACCTCAATATCTAATTACGCAATTTTAAACAATGTAACTATGTACGGGGTATCTTATCACTATCCTCCCTCAAAATAGACAAAAAAGATAGGAAATTTCTATCATTAACATCATCCTAAACAAAGCCATCAAAAACAGCTAAAGCTGCACAAAAATCAAAAGCCCTATTACTCAGATTAGGAATGTAATGGAATAAATTCGGCTTAAAGTTACTCAAAAAGAAAGGTCCATCTCTAACCGATCCATGTCCCCCAAATATTAGCCTCCATAGACTTTTGAAGCCACCTGATCACATTGAGGTCGTCACCATCAATGATAATCCCTCACTTCTCATACATCCAACCCTCCACATGGTTGTTAAGCATCAAGACTGCCTTAGGAGATGCTTCAAAACCTCAAGAAGCAGCTTCCCCTCGTGATCCCTGAACACCGCAGTACCGCACTGAGCCTAGCCTGATTAGAAAGAAACAGAGCAGCATCCAAGTTGACCGCATGATTCAATCTGGAGAGGGGGGAGGGTGTTCAAAGTTTATAGGAAGCTAGCTCGGTGGGGCTGGTTGGCATCCCAATGCTCCAGAAGAGGATGAAGAAGGGGGCAGATAGAGCTACCCAACACCGTCAAGGAAATAACTATCAGAGATCCATAAGAGTTGTCGCGCTTGAACACATTCCTAGCTCTCCACATCTGATAGACCACACTACAATAGATTTTGCCCATGGTCAGATTATGACATGAAGATTTCTCAAACTACCACAGCAGCTCAGCCTAGGAGCTAGATTTGGGAATAGGCACGCCCCATTCATTTAGTTTGTCAACAGCAGCATGGAATTAGTGCAGAAGACTGCCGCATGCTCCACATCCTCAACTGCCTGGCAACACCAGGGGCAAGAATGAACATCCGCAAGCCCCCGAGCCTTCAACCAATCCTGGGTTGGGATAGTGTTCTTAAGCAGGTGCCACCATAATAATTTCTCTCTCAGGTGCAGGAGAAGTTTATGGAGTCATCTTTATTGATTATTCATATATCGACTGGTTCTCAACTGCCTGGCAACACTTAGTTACTTTGTGAAACGCTTGCAATAAGCAACTCGCTCTCACTCACTTTCTTTCAAATGGGACACCAGGATTCAATGGTGGAGATCAGAAATGTTGCCAATAATGAGGCC
Source organism: Dendrobium huoshanense (assembly GCA_016618105.1). Taxonomy (NCBI): domain Eukaryota; kingdom Viridiplantae; phylum Streptophyta; class Magnoliopsida; order Asparagales; family Orchidaceae; genus Dendrobium; species Dendrobium huoshanense. Next base: position 82,392,305 of record CM028359.1, on the reverse strand, counting down.
AACGTAAGTTGCATCAAATGCTAGAACTAAAACTCAGCTAGTCGGGCAAAAGCAATATAGCTTGACAATATAAATAGCATTTTTTAAATATGAATTCACCAATATTGATCAGAAACTTAAGTTTCAAATCTATTTCAAGTGATACTTAAACTATTGTGAAAGCAATTCAAAACATTTTATGAAATGAATAAATTAATTTTCAAAATACATGTATAACAGCGACTTCAGAATGAAATTTAACATAATTTTACCTATAGATTTATGTATAATATTTATTTATTTTTATGAAGAAAGTCCTGGTTGATCAAGGGTTGAATTGAAATCCAATTCCTTAGTCATAACTTAAGCATGACATGTCGGCAATGTGTTTTATGATAAAGAATTGTCCTAGGCAAAAGATGAACTGAAATCAAGACTCAAGCCTAGAATTCTAGTTAAGATTTAAACCTAGATGATTGCTCAACTAAATTTCAAAGAACAGCGGGGCTGGCCTCAATGATATGCAAGATCGTGTTAGCAATCTCATTAATACATGGTTTCAAACACCGTAATACTTGGCTTCACCATACAACTATTATCTTCATAAGTAATAGTTTTGCGCTTCTTCACCAGCCTTTTCCTAGAAAGAAGAGAACGACTATTGTGATATATGGCTTCTGCAAACTTCTCTCTCTCAAGCTAATCTTGATCAAGAGCTAGAAATCAAAGTTCCATCGATAAGGGTGGTATAAAAATCTAGCATGTAAAGGCATACAAACCACAAGCAGCCATAGACATATTATAATAAAAAATATAGAATTGCACAAAATAAAACTAACCCGCATGTTTCTGTATAATGCCATGCAATGTTTAAAATTGTGCAATATGAGGCTCGCCTTGAGGCCCGCCTCAACTTAATTCTAGTGGAAAACTCCTCGAGACATACGCTCTAGCTTTTTTATGAGGCTTGCGCCTCAACTTGATTGAGGCCCACCTTGAGGCACGCCTCACCTCACTAGCGTGAGGCTTACACCTCACCCTATTTGTATACTTTTTTTTTGTTAAAACTAACATAAATCACGTCTTTATGCACATTCGAGCACAACAACTTTCTCTCGATTGCCTCTACCTTCATCCCGCAACCTTCGTCGTAGCCAACACCATCATAGTAATCACTGACAATCACTTGAAAGATGCACACAACCACCCTAAAAATTTTGGAGCATTAATATCATATTTATGTTGATGAAATATTTCTAAAAGATGAACATGATTGAAATATATAAAAAAGCACATTGTGAGGCATCCGAGTCAACCGAATGAGGCTGGGGATAGACAATTTGTTATGCAACAACTAAGATAAAGACCACCTCAGTGATGACAGTGCAAATAATTCTTAAGTTGTTGTCACTATTTCAGTTTTCATTAAGAATTAAATGTAAATGAGTGGAGAATTGACAAAAAAAAATTGGAGTTGAACTTGATGTTATATGCACTTTTATGCAATTTCTATATTTAATATTGTTTTGTTTTTATAATATTTGGATTTTAATTCTATTTCATTAAATTTATTACTTGTCACTTTAGATCTTGTGCAATTTTTTGTTTCATACGTATGTCAATTTGTTAATTCATAATTCAATATGAAGTTAATATATCATCATTTAACATATTATTTAGATATTATATTAAAAAATAACTTTTGATAATTATTATCACTTTACGCAATTTTTTTATTTCGAGGCTTACGCCTCAGAACGCCTTGAGGCTTACGCTTCTTCGCCTCATGAATAAAAAATACCTCAATACCCAATTACACAATTTTAAACATTGATGTCATGCATAGTATGGATCAAAACTACACGCATTTACACGAAGTACTTTAGACAGAAAAAATAACTGTTAACACAGATGAAAATACCGCATACCAACCTTGTAATTATGGAAATACATAAAGCCTAAGATGACAAAAGAGCTGAGATGGACTAATCCTTGTGATTCTTTTTAGCATAGGCTAGTGAATGAATGTCAATTATAGAAAATCAACAATCACTCCACATAAAATTGAAATCACAATCAAATGAGAAAAATGGGGAATTATAAAAGGACAAGAGAAAAACAAAAAAACTTAATTTCATTAGTGCAAGACCCTGTTTCCTTTAAGAATCACATTTTGCTAGGAGAAGAACCACACATCCACCCATGCAGAACAAACGCCATTCAAGAAGAAATCAAATAGAGATGAATGGAATAGACCATTATTAAATGAGCAATTATAAAGCAAGGCAAAAATACCCAAAATTATCAAAACAGCTAAGTTACCCGGAATACTTTCATTTGAAATAAATGCATAGATTTAACAAAAAAAAGCTTGCTATGTGTGCCAACAATAAGAAGAATAAATGTTGAGTTCCTCCTTACAAATAAGAGCGCAAAATGAACAACAATTTTGCATTTAAACATCATGCCCCCTTCTTCAGCTACATCACTTGAGTTAGCCACCAGCATAAGCAACCTATCAAAGCCTAACTTGGAATGGATGGGGGAGACCAACTCAATTTTTCCTTTACAGTAGCATAATCAACAAATTTGCTGACATGTTACCCGAATAAAGTGTTGGGGAGAGGGGATTTGAACAAGCGGCCAATAGAAGTTGAAGCACTTCAAATTCATAAATATGTGTCCAACAATGTCGAGCAATAGAAAGGGATCGGTTGGGGTCAATCTTCTGTTCGAGCTTAGCAACATTGAATGGCAAGAGTCTGATGAAGGAAGTGAAACACTAAAATAATAAGTTATGGGAAAGCACATCCAGTCATCATCAAGGTAACAATCAACTCCGGGTTTTGGATCTCAAAATATAAGTTATTAATGATATTAAGAATATAGTTTTCATAGTTCCATGATCCATAAGTGAAGCTCTGCATTTATAAAACAAAGAATCCAAGAAGAATCTCAAAAAATGAAATGCAATTTTCCAAGAATTATTCATCAATCATTAAATCCAATTCAAAGATAGAGTGGCAAAATAGTACCATCAAAGTAGCTAGGGCCTCAATTATAAATCAAAAGATTTTTTTTTTTTTTTACCTAATGGCATATGCATTAAGGTCAGATCTTTGTTAAAGAATTTGATCAAAGGCTATAGCCAAAGAGTACTACAAGGTGAGTAGTTATTGAAGATTTCATTTAACTACAAGTAACAATTTAAACCAATTTACCTAGGTAGACTTCTATAAAAATCCTTGGCATCATATATTACATACTTATGTGAACCCAAAAAGGTCATTCAGTTGGTCCCTAGCCAAATGAATTTACATATAAAGTCTTAGTAGATTCCCACCCAAATAAATTGTGACAACCGGTTCATTCGGCCGGTTCACCCGAACCGGCCCACCCTTTTTAATTCCGCGAACAGAACAGTTCGCGGAACCGAACAGATCGCGCGAACAGGAACGGGCGGACGACCGAGGGTTTCGTGGGAGAGCGAGGTAAGTTTCATTTTCCAATTTTAGTAAATAATCTTCTTCGATGATAAGAATCGATCATTCCTTTTCTTTCTCACAGTTAAAGAAGTGATATTTTGGGAGAATTTGCATCGAGAGGGAAGAAACGATCAAGAGAAAATAAGGAAAAAGGTTTGTTGAATTTCTTTCGGATTTTCCTATAAATTCCTTCTCCTACTTCAATTAAAGTAAGCAATATATTTCTTGAAGGTTAAGGAAGGGATTGAAGCGAGGAAAAAGGAAATTACGAGAAGAATGATTTTGAGAATTTGAGAAGTCTCCATTCAAAAGTGTAAGTGAATTCCTTCTAATTTCAGTTTTAATGATATTTAGAAATTAAATCAAAATATTATAGTGATAGAAGTTATTATTTGAATTTTAGAGAATTAGAGAGTGAAAGATCAAGTTGTGGGTGTTGATCCCGCGAGGATTCAACAAGAAGAGAAATTGATTCAAGAGAAGATCAAGCATCGAAGACCTGAAGAGTTCAAAGTGGGTAAATTATATTATTTTATGTTTTATTGATTATTTCAATTTTCTAAATGATTGATTAAAAATCTTATATTTTTAAATGTTTTAGGCAAACGTTTATGATTGTACCGTCTTAAGAAAGAATCTATATATTATAAAGATCTAAAGGCTTATGGAAAAGGAAAAGATTTATTTATGAAAATGCATGTTAATTATGCTATATGAAATAGAAATAATAAAGATGAAAATGAGAAAAGAAAAGAAAAAGAGAATAAAGGAAAAGGGTATTGAAAATAACAGGAGTCACCCCCTTATAGTACTGGCTGGGGACGCCGTACTCGTGCACGAAAAAGGAAAAGGAAATTTCTATGGAAATGGGAAAAGGAAATTGAATGGAAAAGGTTGTACCTTTAGGTACCTTGAGACGGTGCTCCTGTGCAAATTAAATGGGAAAAGGAAATGTAAATGAAATATCAAAGATAACAAATGCTTCAAATTATTTTAAATGAAAATATTCAAAGAAGTATTAAGTTAATGAATTGAAATAAACAAGATTAAGAAAGGAAAGAATATATGTTAATTTATATTTTTATATAAATTTATATAGTTACCCACTGAGTTTACTTAGTAAACTCAAACCACGAGTTTAAATGTTTCAGGAAATTCCTAAGAGAAGTAATGGCTGAAAGAGAAGAACATGTTTACAGAAGGCGAGGTGCAAATGACAACAGGTAAAATAGAAATTTTCTTTTGTTAGTGGCTCTTCAGTATTTTGTAAAAGTTTTGATGATGAGTAAATTTACACTTTTGGAAATGTACTACCGTCCGACTTTTCGTACCCGCCTCGTTAGATCGAGCATCCGGGACGGGTCGTGACAAAAGTGGTATCAGAGCCAGGTTAAGATCTGAATCATACTGAAAGAGCCATTATGATGAATATTAATGGTTGAAAGTTTAATGTGAAATGAATATTTTATTGATAACAGGAATCAGGATAATCCTAGAGAAGAGGAAATGGGAAGATCAGTGCCTAATGTTAATGTTAATCCTGATGCACTGGCACAAATGATGACAGCTGTAACTCAGCTGATTCAAGATACAAGAAATCAACCATCGGGGAGTAGTAGTGGTGGTGGAATAGTTATGGATAAATATCTGAAATTATTTCAAGATATGAGACCACCATTATTCAAAGGAATAGAGGGACCAATAGAGGCTGAAAACTGGTTGCTGTGGATTGAAAAGATATTAGAAGGTATGAACTGTCCAGAAGATAGAAAAGTTGCATTGGCAACCTTTGCACTAAAAGGAGAAGCTGAAAGGTGGTGGAGAGGACTATATCAAGACAAATTTGAAGGAATACCTGGCATGCAAATCAAGTGGAATGACTTCACTCCGATATTCAGAGATTGGTTCGTACCTCTTATAGTGAGAAGACAGATGCAAGATAAATTTATGAGATTAGTACAAGGAGAAAGATCAGTGATGCAGTATGAGGCTGAATTTACCACCCTATCCAGATATGCTCCCCAGTTAATACAAACGGCAGAGGAAAAATGTCATAAATTTTTATCTGGACTGAAGGATGTAATTAGACAACCCCTAGTTCCTTTTGAAATTGAAGATTATGTGGTGCTAGTGGAAAAAGCTAGAAAGATAGAAGCAGACATGCAAAATACTCAAAGGAGACGTGATTTTCAGAAGAGGAAAAGTGGTGAGGTTATGGGAATTCCTCAGGATTCACATAGCAAGTCTATTTCACAAGATGGAAAGTTTAATTGGAAAAAGACAAAGTCCAGTAGCAGTGATAGTTCAAGTGTGAACAGTTGTAGCAAATGTGGAAGACAACATAAAGGAGAATGCTTATCTGGTACAAATACTTGCTTCTGGTGTCATCAACCAGGTCATATAGCTAAGAACTGTCCTACCTTGGGGCAAAGACCAGCAGGAGAGTCAAAGATGAATACTGGGTCTCAGAGGAATGTTGGAAGACCAAGAACAGTGGAATCAGCTGCATCTACTCCAGGATCAAGTCAAAGTCGACAGAATACTCAGCCTAGAGTATATGCATTGACTCAGAAGGATGCTAAGGATTCACCTGAAGTGATTACAGGTGATAAAAATGAGAAGTAAATGAATGTGTATTATGAAAGTATTATTAAAGGAATGATGTGTGTTTATGACTTTCTTATGTAATTTTATAGGTATAATTATGATGCAAGGAAAGCCTGTACGGATTCTATTTGATACAGGAGCTTCACACTCCTTCATTTCAGAAAAATTGGTTAAAAGTGTTGGATTGAATGTTTGTGAAATCAAAGTAATTTTGAAAGTTTTAATGCCAGATGGATCATTTATGAATGTAAATGGAGTATGTAAAGTAACTTTCAAAATAAATGAAAGAGAGTTTGAATCCATACTGAATGTTTTACCATTGCAAGAGTTTGATATGATATTGGGAATGGATTGGTTATCAAAGCATTTTGTGGTTATTGACTGTAACAAGAAAATTGTGAAGTTTAAATTTTCAGAATGAGAATTGAAGTTTTATGGTGAGAGAGGAATTTCTTCAATGATAATCACTTATTTGAAAGCATACAAATTTGTATCCAAGGGATGTCAGTGTTTTCTTGCTCAAGTAAAGGATACAAATAAGGAAGTTAAAGAGTTGAAAGATATACCAGTAATCAGAGAGTATCCAGAAGTGTTCTTAGATAATTTGCCAGGATTACCACCAGAAAGAGAGATAGATTTCACTATTGAATTGATACCAGGTTCAGAACCAGTGGCAAGAGCACCTTACAGAATGGCAGTCAAAGAGTTACAGGAGCTGAAAGGTCAGTTACAGGAATTGCTTGAGAAGGGGTTCATCAGGCCAAGTTCCTCACCATGGGGAGCTCCAGTACTGTTTGTAAAGAAGAAAGATGGGAGCTTCAGAATGTGCATAGATTACAGAGAATTGAATAAGCTTACTGTTAAGAATAAATATCCATTGCCCAGGATTGATGATCTTTTTGACCAATTGGAAGGAGCTACAGTTTTCTCTAAAATTGATTTGAGATCTGGATATCATCAGCTACGGATTAAGGAGGAAGATATAGCAAAGACAGCTTTCAGAACCAGATATGGTCATTATGAATTTGTGGTAATGCCATTTGGAGTGACCAATGCACCAGCTGTGTTTATGGATTTGATGAACAGAATTTTTAAATCATTTCTGGATATATTTGTGATTGTATTTATTGATGACATTCTAATTTATTCAAGTGATAAAGAAAGCCACTCCAGTCATCTGCAAGCAGTGTTGCAAACATTAAAGGAGAACAAGTTATATGCCAAATTTTCAAAATGTGAATTTTGGCTGAGCAGTGTAAACTTTCTGGGGCATGTGATTAGTGGAGAAGGAATTTCAGTTGATCAAAATAAAATTCAAGCTATATCAGATTGGCCAAGGCCAACGACTGTTTCAGAGGTGAGGAGTTTTCTTAGACTTGCTGGTTATTACAGGAGATTTGTAGAGGGGTTCTCACAGATAGCAGTGTCATTATCCAGATTAACCCAGAAAGCAATAAAATTTGAATGGAGTGATCAGTGTGAAGGAGCTTTCCAAAAGTTGAAGAATTGCCTAGTGACTGCCCCAATTTTGACAATTCCATCAGGTTCAGAAGGGTTCCAAATTTTCTGTGATGCTTCATTGAGAGGACTTGGATGTGTATTGATGCAGTATGGGAGAGTGGTGGCCTATGCTTCAAGGCAACTGAAAATTCATGAAAAGAACTATCCTACTCATGATTTAGAATTGGCAGCTGTGGTTTTTGCACTCAAAATATGGAGACATTACCTGTATGGGGTCAGATGTGAAGTGTTTACAGATCATAAAAGCCTCAAATACATTTTTAATCAAAAGGAGTTAAATTTGAGACAAAGAAGGTGGTTAGAACTCTTTAAAGATTATGATTTGGACATACAGTACCATCCTGGAAAGGCAAATGTAGTTGCAGATGCACTTAGCAGAAAAACATTTGGAAATGCAAATTGGCTAATAACCCAACAGGAACAGATTATCAGAGATATGGAAAAGTTAGAGATTTCAGTAGTCAATCTGAAGGAGACAAAAGATATGATGTTGAATCAACTGATGATCCAATCTACCTTGAAAGATAGAGTGCTCAATTCATTATCTCAAGATGAAAAATTTCAGACCATCATACAGAAGGTACAAACAGGACAATTAGAGAACTTTGTTATTGATGAAGAAGGGTTATTAAAGTATAAAGACAGGATTTGTATTCCAAATGCTGGAAGCTTAAGAGAAGAGATATTGCAGGAAGCCCATCTCTCAACTTATGAAATTCATCCAGGCAGTACAAAGATGTATCAGGAACTCAGAGGTTTATTTTGGTGGCCGGGATTAAAGAGAAGTGTTGCAGAATTTGTAGCAAAATGCATTCCCTGTCAGATGATCAAAGCAGAACATCAAAGGCCAAGTGGACAACTGCAACCCCTACCTATACCTGAATGGAAATGGGAAGACATTGCGATGGATTTTGTAGTTGGATTACCTAGATCAAGGCAGTGTCGAGATGCAATATGGGTCATTATTGACAGATTAACCAAATCAGCTCATTTCTTACCAATCAGACAGACAGATTCAGTGGAAAAGTTGGCAAAACTTTATATTGATGAAATTGTGAGATTGCATGGGATTCCAAAATCTATAGTTTCAGACGGAGATGCCCGTTTTACTTCTAAATTGTGGAAGAAAATTCAAGAAGCTTTGGGTACACGATTGACTTTCAGTACAGCATTTCATCCACAGACAGATGGGCAATCAGAAAGAACAATTCAAACTTTGGAGGATTTAATGCGATTATGTGTATTAGATTTTGGAGGAAATTGGGAGATTCACATACCATTAATTGAATTCGCTTACAACAACAGTTTTCAAGCTAGTATTGGAATGGCACCATATGAGGCCCTTTATGAAAGAAAGTGCAGAACACCCTTGTGTTGGGTAGAAACTGGTGAAAGAAAAGTGATTGGAACTGAATTGGTAGATGAGGCTACTATCAAAATCAGATTGATTAGAGACAGATTAAAGGCAGTTCAAGACAGGCAACGGAAATATTATGATGCTAAGCACCGACCAGTGGAATTCGAAGTTGGAGAATTTGTTTTCTTAAAAGTTAGCCCAATGAAAGGTGTTCAAAGGTTTGGAAAGACAGGGAAGTTGAGCCCAAGATTCATAGGTTCCTATGAAAATATTGAAAAGATTGGGAATATGGCATACAGATTGGATCTACCCGTACACATGCAAGGAATTCATAATGTGTTTCACATATCAGTGCTTCGGAAGTATGTCTCAGATGATTCAAAGAGAATACAGTCCAAATCGATTGACTTGCAGCCTGATTTGAAATATATTGAAGAACCAGAAAGGATACTGGAATATGATGTAAAATAGTTGAGGCATAAAGCAATTCCTTTTGTGAAGATTTTATGGAAACATGGATTAGAAAGAGATGCCACCTGGGAGCGAGAAGCTGAAATGAGGAGTCAATATCCTCATCTTTTTAACTAAGGTATGTTTCATATTACTTATTTAATTTCGAGGATGAAATTTTTTTAAGGAAGGGAGATTGTGACAACCGGTTCATTCGTCCGGTTCACCCGAACCGGCCCACCCTTTTTAATTCCGTGAACAGAACAGTTCGCGGAACCGAACAGATCGCGCGAACAGGAACGGGCGGACGACCGAGGGTTTCGTGGGAGAGCGAGGTAAGTTTCATTTTCCAATTTTAGTAAATAATCTTCTTCGATGATAAGAATCGATCATTCCTTTTCTTTCTCACAGTTAAAGAAGTGATATTTTGGGAGAATTTGCATCGAGAGGGAAGAAACGATCAAGAGAAAATAAGGAAAAAGGTTTGTTGAATTTCTTTCGGATTTTCCTATAAATTCCTTCTCCTACTTCAATTAAAGTAAGCAATATATTTCTTGAAGGTTAAGGAAGGGATTGAAGCGAGGAAAAAGGAAATTACGAGAAGAAGGATTTTGAGAATTTGAGAAGTCTCCATTCAAAAGTGTAAGTGAATTCCTTCTAATTTCAGTTTTAATGATATTTAGAAATTAAATCAAAATATTATAGTGATAGAAGTTATTATTTGAATTTTAGAGAATTAGAGAGTGAAAGATCAAGTTGTAGGTGTTAATCCCGCGAGGATTCAACAAGAAGAGAAATTGATTCAAGAGAAGATCAAGCATCGAAGACCTGAAGAGTTCAAAGTGGGTAAATTATATTATTTTATGTTTTATTGATTATTTCAATTTTCTAAATGATTGATTAAAAATCTTATATTTTTAAATGTTGAAGGCAAACGTTTATGATTTTACCGTCTTAAGAAAGAATCTATATATTATAAAGATCTAAAGGCTTATGGAAAAGGAAAAGATTTATTTATGAAAATGCATGTTAATTATGCTATATGAAATAGAAATAATAAAGATGAAAATGAGAAAAGAAAAGAAAAAGAGAATAAAGGAAAAGGGTATTGAAAATAACAGGAGTCACCCCCTTATAGTACTGGCTGGGGACGCCGTACTCGTGCACGAAAAAGGAAAAGGAAATTTCTATGGAAATGGGAAAAGGAAATTGAATGGAAAAGGTTGTACCTTTAGGTACCTTGAGACGGTGCTCCTGTGCAAATTAAATGGGAAAAGAAAATGTAAATGAAATATCAAAGATAACAAATGCTTCAAATTATTTTAAATGAAAATATTCAAAGAAGTATTAAGTTAATGAATTGAAATAAACAAGATTAAGAAAGGAAAGAATATATGTTAATTTATATTTTTATATAAATTTATATAGTTACCCACTGAGTTTATTTAGTAAACTCAAACCACGAGTTTAAATGTTTCAGGAAATTCCTAAGAGAAGTAATGGCTGAAAGAGAAGAACATGTTTACAGAAGGCGAGGTGCAAATGACAACAGGTAAAATAGAAATTTTCTTTTATTAGTGGCTCTTCAGTATTTTGTAAAAGTTTTGATGATGAGTAAATTTACACTTTTGGAAATGTACTACCGTCCGACTTTTCGTACCCGCCTCGTTAGATCGAGCATCCGGGACGGGTCGTGACATAAATTTGGGCAATGGGTGAGGATTTTAGTATTGCTAACGAGTCTTAGAATGCACTGAATTTCAGAATAGTTTCCATGGTCAGGATTAGAAGTTATCAGTTTAACAAATCACATGAAGATCGCATTGTGCTATTGCTCTTAATTGATTACTTTGAGCACAGAATTCAATGTGGGGTATCGGCAGGCTCTAGTAAAATATTGAAATATTTTATGTTAAACTTTTTACTAGGAGTGCTTTAGGACAACTTATCATTTAAATATGTTGCATTGTTTTTCCATTAGCTGCAAGCCACCATTAGCCTTTTTTGCATAGAGAAATTTACATGGACATAAATTCTAAATTTGTATTTTGTTATGAATATTGACACATAGATTTCCTTAGTTTATTAGGAGTATCCTAGTCAATGCTAAATTTCTTAGCAACTTGCTAATAACTTGAAGTCTCAGCAGTTTGTTAGTAATTTGTTGTTTGCTATTTTTATTTATAAATATAAGGTTTCTAAATTATATAAGATAGTTTATGGCAAGAATAAATTCTATTTTGGATGTGCTGATGTCTTCTTCATCTTCTATTTTAGGATTTACACTTTGACCAAATGTAAGATTTGATATGAATTATGTGAGAGGTAATCTCCTCATATAAGTATGAGACATGCTTATCTAGTTATTTTCTTAGCACTATTATCTTTTCCACCTTCTTCAATACCTTTTCTGATTTTCTCAAGGTTACCCTACATCAAATTGGTATCAAAGCAAAGATTTTAGCACATTCAATGAGCATATTTGCTATTTTGAAACCAAGTTTAATTAAGGAGTTCAATGCCTTTATCACAATCATTGATTTCTTCAAATTTCCTCACTTAGCTATATTGTTTTCTTTCCATCTAAGGAAAGACCTTGCTTCTTCCATGAGAAGCCACCTGATTTCAAATGAATACAACTTTGTTTTCAAAATGATTGCTCCATGAATAGAAAATTTATTGCTCGATGAATAGTTGATTATTCCATAAATTGCACTTTCAAGCATAAGATTTTCTTTCTCCATCATTTGATGGCCTCTTGTCTCTCCTCCAACAACCCTCCATAAAATCTATATTACCTCCCCATTATCACTCATTTTCAAATTCAAATTTGAATTTAAAGTCCAAGTAAACCTCCATCATATCTCAGGCAAATTTGAAACTAAACTTCATTATATCTATCCTAATCATATTCTAGTCGATCTTGCCCAAGGCCCCCCCAAACAAAAAGGAGGAAAACTAAGATGGAAAAAAAATAAGGGGAAAACAAAAGAAGTTCAATTAAAATTCACAAATAATTGTAAATCTTCATCATTTAAGGCAAATCACCTTCATCTACAAAGCAACTATTTTCCTCTTGCTGACTAAATGTGGTACAGTGGTAGTGACTAGTATATACTGGTTTTAAAGAGCAAATCAGGTAGATACTAGACCCATGCATGTAATTGTTGACCCATAAACTAAAGGCGCACGAAAGGAGCGAAAATCAGCAATTTAAGTGACGGTCGTCAAGCACGACACATCACTCAAGTGGCAACTTAAGTGACATTTTATACAACCACGTGATTCTTAAGACTTTCACCGCCTACTTTTCACATTCATACAAAGCAAAATCAATCATCTCCATCTTCAACTCCTCACAAAACCTAATAAACTTAGCCCACTTCAAAAGCCCAACAATCTATCTACAGACCAAATCTCCTCCAATAGCACACTCACCTCACTCAACCCTTCCAACAACCACTCCTCTCCACCCTTTCATATTATTGTGGAAGGGTGGAGAAGAGAAAGCAGGAAAAAGATTTTAAAAAAAGCGAGAGAGTAAGGAAAGAGAAATTTCTATGCGCTCATGTCGTCGTCGTCACATCGACTCCACTGTCGTCCTTGCTCGTAAAGGTATAATGCCCTCACTAAAAAAAACTCCAAAATTCTTGTTTTCAGCACTCACGGTGCACCGGAAAATTACATATGCATGTTTTCTCCAACAAGATTGGAGGGAATCTAATACGGCACTTGCGGTGCACGCTTTTCTTAGCTTTGCGAGGTAAAATTTAAATACCCGTGTATGTGCCCCAGTGCTTGTGAGGAAAAACTTTGCCTTTTCAAACAAGTACCCTTGAAGACCCATGCACGCCTTTCTCTAGCGTGATAGGATTGAAGTCCACGGCCGCGATGTCATCTGACACCGACAATGCAAATATTCTGACATGGTGGACAGGCTAAGTGAAGCATTCAATAGCATTCATTTTATGTTTATTCTAAAAATTATTGTAATTTGAATATTTTTATGTTTTATTTTTGTTAACCCAATGATAGAAGGCAATCAATGACCATGAGTAGGTTAGGTGCTCTTAAGTCATATCAATCTTTTGGTTTGCTAGCATTATTTGGTTCCTTGGGTATTTATTGTTGGGCTAAAATTAGCTTAATGGGCTTGGCCCATTTCTTTTTTGTTGTTTGGTGTTTGGCTGGTTGTTGGGCGCCTGGGTGCTTGGTTCATAAGCCTGTCGTGCCTCCTTTTCCTTGGTTTCTATTGGGTTTATTGGGTGTTCTGATTCTGGTTGGTTGTTCGAATGCTTGTGCGTTCGGTGTTTGGGATGGCCGTGCTTTTTTCCTTGGTTTTTCCCTCTGTTTTAGTTGGTTGATTTGGGCTGCTACTTTAAGTGAAGGTTGGTTTCGTTTCCCTATTTATAGGGGTTGTTGGTAGCTGTTGGAAGAGGTTATTAAACCTAATTTTGTCTCCAAAACTTGAAGGTTTTCTTCCAAAGCTTGAGAGCTTCTTCTTCTCTACTTATTTCTTCTTCTAAGTCTTCTACCTAGTTCTTCTCTCCACAAGTTACCCTTCTATTGTATCATTCTTCTACAAGTGTGATTGGTGTTGTTGGCCAGTTTGTTGGTATTTGCCGGAGGAGTTGCGACGGGTATTGCATTAGGATTGTTGTGGTGAACGTTGTGGTGAACCTCCGATTTGCATATTCTTAGAGCACCTTATTTTCCTATTTTATCGTTACATGTGAGGTGACCACTTGTTGGTTGTGCTGAGGGTATTTCTCTTTAATTTAAGTCTTTGTTGTTTCCAAAAGTTGTTCAAGTTTTTGTAGCTGGTTGGATTTTGTCGGTGGTTTGTTCAATTATTTGGATTGAGTTGTGTCATGATTTCTCTTAAGTGTTCTCCTTTGGTTTTGGAACTTTTGGATCCCATCACTAAGACTCCCGAAATTTTCACTAAACAGATGAGATGCTAGGAGGCTGCTAAAATTTCGACTGACAATGGACTAAACTTGAACTATTAAAAAGGTACTGAACTTGTAAATTGAACCACATGGAACAAGACCTAATACCTAAAATAAAATTATAATTTGCAAAACAATAAAATTCTTAAAAGCCAATGAACAAGGTATTTGTGATGCACACAGCAGGTAACCTGTGAACGACAACAAGGTGTAACGAGCGTGGCAGCTTACTAGCAAGCATACACAAGGAAGTTGGAACAAATATAACCCGCCTACAGTCAACATCAAATAACTTGCAAGAGAAACACATTAACCTCCTACAGCCGATGCTAAGCAAACACACCAACCTTCTGCAAGCAAAAGAGGTTGGTAGGCAATGAATGTAATGAAGACGATGACATCCCCACAATCAATGTCAATTAAGTTTGCAAGCAAACGCATCAGTCTCTTGTTGGTGTGCAATGAGTGTAATAAATTGCCAACCAAAAAGTGCTTAAAAAGTTTGAAAACAAATGTGGCTTGGAGACAACTCCACTTTACAGCAAACGCACACACTAAGCCCCTGCAAGATGCGGTAATCATCGCACAACGAAAATGATGAATTCCCTGCAAATACTAATGAGGGGTCACAACAAACACATCAGCCCACCAGCAACCAGCAGTAGATATGTTGCAAGGATGAGGAGTTTCTTTGTGAACAACGAAAGTTGATGTGTGAACGAATGTAGTTTACCCGATAGCCAGTATCAATTTTCAAATGAATACACCAGCTCGTCTACAAACAATGGCACTACTCACAAACATACACAACGCAACATGCAATGAATGCTACATCACTCCTACAATCAATAATAATTTAGTGCCAAACAAATGCAGTAATTTCCCAGAAGTAGAGGCAGTCAATACTCAATACACAACAAATGCAAGTACATGCAAGGCACTGTAGGAGATTTATCATGTACGCAGCATTCTGTGTACGACAGCTAGTGACCTTTTAATGCTCGTTGATAGCCTACAGGCGAACTCAACAAAACTTGCATAACACAGCAACCAGCCGGCAAGAAACAACGGGCGACGCATAACGCAACGCTACAACTTGCCTACGAGCAAAATATACGTTGAATGCAATTCACTTGCATGCAACGACAGACTACTTTTAAACGTCCGCTGATGGCACACTACCCACGGACAAATTCAACAAAATTCGCCAATGATATGATTCATCTGTAAGCAAAGCAGAGAATCGGTGGTAAAAATCATGGTCCACTAATAAATTGAGGCAGCATATTTGCAACGCCAAGCTGTCACACAAATAGATCAATTTACTTGTAGACGATAGGTGGAAAGTTCCTGATACATTGTAGTGCACTGCCGGCAGAAATACAATCCTACAGGTTGAATATTGACGAAGATGGCAATATACAGAAGATGAAGTGAACTAAACTGCATAGCAGATGCGTGACAAATGAGGCCCAATATGATGCTAAATTACATCAACGGATCTGCAACGCTCGTACAAGCGGACAGAATGAGTCTACAAGCTTCTAAATAAATTGTTGTGCACACCCAAATGACAGCCAATCGCACATGCACAACAGGTAGGTATCAAACACTTTAGAATGTCCTCCCGCATGCATTTGTAATAAGCAAAGGATTTCATTCAAGCATGCCATTCAACATTGCATTTACATACAAAGATATTGCTCATGCGCAACTGATTCATATCAAGCACTTTAAAACAACCTCCTGCATGTATTTTCAATAAGAAGATGGTTTCATTCAAACATGACATTCATCATTGCATTTAAATGCAAAAATATCACACGCTATACATTGCAACAAATGAAATGCATTACACAAGTACACTGTATAACGTATAAAATGTATTATATAGTGGCAGCGTGTGACGATGACATGCAGACAGATCACGCACTATATGAGACCACTGAATCATCATACAAAGTGAACTATGCAGGCACCCAATTCAATATGTAAATCATGATGTGCGACAGCGACGCACTATGCCAACAATAAAATATATCATGCATTGTACAAAAGCATTGTATCACTATACAATCCTATTATGCATGCAAATCATCCAATACTACATCAAGCTAACATGGAAGATGCATCGTGCAAACACATCAGGATGAAAATACACATGTCAGCATACATGCATGCAAGTAAATGCACAAATACATACACTAACATGTCAACATGCAGATGCATACATGAGTGTGTATGTGAACATGCAAATTTATCGTATACACCACCTATACTGCACATAAAAAGTTATCATATAAGTGCAACATAAAAAATACATGCAAAATCAGACGCCCACATTGGCCCTGAAGAGCGAGATGTTTGTACACATGTGACATCTTAGGATGCTGCGCGATTCAATAAATGAATTTATGTTCGAGCCCGATCCTTCTATGTGCATAAATAGGAGTCGACATGGTTCGATCCATCAAACAAATGTGCAGTTGCGGCATCGATTGGGATATTTGTTTTATACGTTCATATTAGGCCCTCAAGGTCTATAATAAGAAAAAAATTCACTAATAAAGGCACAAAACCCACGACATGCCCGATCCTGTATTGACATGTAGATGGAGTAGGCAAAGTCCGATCAACAAAATGAAATTGATCATAAAACTCTGATGATGACCGTGTTGATAGAAAATCTTAACCATATGGGACCCAAAATGCTCAAAAATGCATCCCAAATTTCCATGAAAATTCAAAACTTAAAAATCACCAAAAACTATTTTAAATTGAGATAAAACACTAAAATAATTAAAGCAAAATCCATCCACACTCCGAAAAAACTTACCGAGGTGCACAAATCTGAAAATTACTTCAGCTCACAAAGAGCATATGTCTGATCGAGAATATCACTAGGATTCATTCTCAAGGTCATGGTAGAGCCCATAAGTTACCCAATAGAAATCATTGAGTGATAAATCAATAGGATATAATCATTAAGGCACAAAACCCTCTGTTAGCTAAAGTGGATTTAAATTTATCCCCTTATATAAATATTCACCCAATGTCTATAACGTACCCTTGGACGAAGCAACCCATGGCTGCCAACAAGGATCCTTCGGTTAGGTTGGGTCGACAACCTCATCTGACTAAATAGAATAGGGATTATGATAATCCTAGACGACGGAACCATGGATCTTAATCGGTTTCATAACCATTCCCCCCACCATCTGCTCTAAGTGCGAGGTAATGAATTTCTAATTTTTAATATTATTTTTTTAAAATACATAAATCACACTACCACTATACGCTAGATACCCTATATATATTCGACGACAAACATTAATTGAAAGTTCTCTCTCGTTATCAAGAGGGATAATTAACTATAGGTGCTTGCGCCAATAAAAAACCTAAACTCATATCATAAAGTCCTCCCAAAATGAGAGTGAAATCTCTGGGTGATGTCATATTCACAACGAAATTTGTCTTCTAAAATTTGCCTCAGAACTTACTCATTAAAACTCTCCTCGACAACCTCAAAAAATAAAAAAGAGACAGAAAGGGTCCACGAAGAGGCCTGGGCACGAATTTTCGGAGCTCACAGTAATAATTATAATTTTAAACCAATCTTATCAGTTGGAACGTATAAGATTAAAGAATCAAACCAATTTGAATTATAATCAAAGAAAAAAATTTCAACTGGAAATAATAAACATATGCAATCGAGTTTCCAAACTATAAACACCAATTTGGATCAGTTGCAATTGTGAAAAATGTGTACCACAATCATCGTAGCATAAGTACTATTTCTAACGTGCCAATTTATAAAAGCAACATCAAAAATAAGGAATCATGGCTTTTGGAAAGAAATTTTTTGCCACTGCAATTAGACTCAAAAATAAAAACAATTCACCTTTTGAAAGTTAAGGTTCAATATTGGACATTCCAATCATCGGTATTGGTAAAAAAGCAAAACCACATGAAACGAGCGTGTAAAGCACTTCAAATAAACAATCCAGAAAAAGTATTAACCTACCTGGTACAATACCACCACCAAGCACCCTAGCAACCTCCATCCCAAGATGACCATTCCTATGAATTCAAAGAAATAGAACGAATTGTTTATATGTTTTACATTTTACAAGTACTTTTATTCATAAATTAAATAGTAGAAAGGAAGAATAAATACAATTAAAACAGAAAATTAGAGTTAATATGCACTCGAAGAGCACATCAAATAGTATAAATTCCCATTTGAGTACCGTTACCTGAAAAACTAAACTAATAACTTATCAAATCTCATAACAGGAGAAAAAATGCACAAAAGAAATGCATGATGCCACGTTTGTATGCGGACACAAAGGGTGGGAAGATGATATGCAGGAATGATTAATATTATGAGGGCTGCACATTTATGTTTAGGAATAAACCAAGCAAATAAAATGTATTTCTTGTTGTTACCCAAACGTTTTGCAAATTATCATATTTTAAGGATAAAGGATATTAAAATTACAGAAGATTAAATGTACTGCAAAATTTTCAGAAATAGATTATGGTATAAGTGGTTGCTGAACTAAGCAAATCCGACATTTTTATGAACATCACTTCAGGGTTAAACCGTTAAACGAGAATAAAAAAGCAAAAAAATAGTGACAAATACAGAGGAAGTTAAATACCACAAGTGAACTATTATTAGCAAATGTAACTCAGACTAAGCAATAAACCTCCATAAATCCTAGTTACCTTCTCAGTTTTTCTGAAGGACAGTAAGAAGCAAAAACTTGTGTTATGGATCACCATTCAACCAACATCACTATAATGAAATATCCGTATGATCCTGTAGGAGAAACAATAATCAAAATTGAAAATTCCAATGGTATACATGTCACCACAAACAAAAAACTGGCAGAAGGGGACTATTGGATCCTCCCCTTCTAAGAAAAGTGGTAACTATTGAACAAGTGTCCATCCATGTCTATCTCATATCAAGTTGACCCTAGCAAAAATTGATAAGATTTGTAGTAATTTCCTCTGAACTGGGAAAAAATTTTAAGAAAAAAAACATGCAGAGCAGTTTGCTTGGAAATAGGTTTCCATGCCAGTTAAGTTACAAACCTAGAACTCCACGCTTAATTACTATAAAAAGCTTTATGAAGCAAGTTGAAAGGCAAAATTGCTTGAGCCAGGAAATCTTGACCGCAAAGATGTCACAGCAGACTATGGGTCAACCGAAATTGGTTTTATTAATAGTCATCTAATCAAGCACCCTCGGTCTGGAAATCTATTTACATGATGAGCCTGTTGGATTTAGTTGTAGAAGTGCGCTCAAAGCTGGAACAAGAATTGCTTGATTCTATAACCCCAATGTCACCATGCTCTCATTCACATTTTGGCCATTAAACGTGAACACAAACCAAGTACCATGTTACATTGTGAATCATTTGATCAATAAAATATAATGTAAAATGGTATAAACTTAACGGGATGGCCCAAATTATACCAATGGCTACCAAGACTGACCCAGTACAACTTTTACATCAAGAAATCCATCCCGCAAGAAGAAAAACCCCAACCAATCTTCTATAAAATAAACACTGCTTTGATATCCAATTTGTAATTCTTGATGTCAAGCAATCCCTAAAAAGTGCTGCTTGACACCAGAGCAGCACATGGGAGGGATCAGCCCACCTCTGATGCAACCTCCACAGTGGTTTTCCAAAATTGGGTAACACCAATGAGACTTACGGATGCAGATAAGTATAGGGGAAGGAGACTTTTTGTAAAGATTGGTAAGGCTAAAGTTAATGAAAAATTCTGAGACCCAATAACAAAACACTGCATGTTTGACAATGCCACAAGTTTTAGGTGATAGGCCATAAAAACTAAATTTTTGGGTGCTTTATAAGAAAAACTAAATTATTTTAGTTGCATGCCAGTGAATAATGTTTTGCTTTTACCATACGTTAAACAATAGACCATGTTCATTTTTGTTTTAAAGATTTTTTATGGTATACCACCTCAAAGTTGCCATGCCTCAAAACCTAATGGAAAGATTAAACCCTAAACCTAATTTTCTCAACTTCAGTACAAAACATTTCAGAGCCAACTACAATCCAAAAATAAAGAAATAATCAAAACAACCATTCACATTTCATTTCAAAAGAATCACATACAAATAGTCCAGTAAAATTCAATCTACTTGTCAAAATATAAAAGACTAAACTAACAAAGTGCCTCAACTAAGCTAGCTCATGATGATCCTGACCTTATTAACTTCCATGGTTTAAAATAGCGCAATAAGAGGTGCGCCTCATCACAGAATAATTTTAAACTTTTAAGCCTCAAAGCCTACGCAATGAGAGCTGGCATTGAGGCGTACGCCTCAAGTTCACTGAGGCGCGCCTCGCCTCATGTTTTAGAGGCGTCCGCCTCTTAAAATTTAAAAAAAAAACCTAGGTACATGCTCGGTACCGCTCGGTGCATGCTCGGTACCGCTCGGTGAATGATCGGTACCGCTCAGTATATGCTTGATACTGCTAGGTACATGCTCAATACATGCTCGATATCGCTAGGTACATGCTCGGTACTGCTTGGTATCTTTCCATACAAATGACTTACGAAATTTAAAAACAAGCAGAACTTCAAAATTACTCTTACAATAAAAATTTGTTCTGGGGGCACTGCCCCCGGAAACCCCCACAAGGGCGCTGCTCCTTGACCCCGCGACCTGACCTGGTAGGTCGAACCCCGCGACCTGACCTGGTAGGTCGAACCCCGCCAGGGGGCAGCGCCCCCTTGGACCCCCGGCTGCCCGACATATTGTTGTATTCATCATCTTTAGTAATAGTTGTTAGTGTTAGTCTACTTCTTCATGAGTGCATGCTTTGTATAAGTTTTTTTTAATGTATAATAAGTGAAATAGGAGCTGAGTGGGAGACATAGGACTCTATAGGAGAGGAGGAAGAGGAGAGAGCAGTTCATCATAATGATGATTCAAATGAAGACCCCTTAGTAATGAAAGAGCTTATGACTTATGAGTTCATATGTGATATGTCATTGCTATTTATTTTTTGAATTATATGTTAATGAAAAGAATATTGTGATTTGGGAAAGATAGAATTTGAGTTGAACTATATTTCATATTGTCTTATTATTGGGATATTTTGATTTCACTTCATATCTTGTGCCTTTTTTCCACGTAATACATAGAGTGCGCAATTCATTTTCTCAATAGACTATCCCAACTCCTATAACAAAAATCAATTCACATTTATATTATTTTAAGTATGAGAATTGCTTAGAACTTAATGACAGTTGTTACAACAAAAATTAACAGAATAGTTGGCATAGAAGGTTGACTTTCAAATTTTGCATAATCAAATTCATCTTGAGACTCCTTTACATCATGACTTGAAACTTCGGCTTGTAAATGATTGTCCATAATTTTTTTTCTAAAGAAAAAGAAAGGAAGACTCACAAAAAATCAAAGCTTTGATATCAAATTGATGCAACCTAGGAATCCTAAGCCAAATAAGAGAACACTAGGTATGCAAAAGAAAAAACACCAACTAGAATTGTAATAAAAAAAGACATTCCTTTCAATATGACAAATAGAACACAACAAAACTTTTAACTTCTAATAGAAACAACTTACAAATTATATTAAAACAAGACACGACACAACTTAAGACTTACAATAATTTAAAAGAAAAAAAGATAAAGATGGGGCATAAATTGTTGATAGAGAAGAAGAGGTAGAAAACCGAAACGAAATAGAAGAGGGAAAGGAGGCTAGCTTGCAAGCTAGAATAAAACATACAGGTTACATTCTAAAAATCATCACATAGTGCTCTCTTGCATAAAAAAATAACTCCTTATATAGGAGGAAAATGACCCAATAGCCACATAAATGTGCCATCCAAAGTAACCAATAGAAGTCTCACAAGTTAGCCCTTTTAATGAGTTAATACACCTAGAATATGAAAACAGTAGCAAGAAAAAAGAAGCAGCACTGGGATAAAATAGCCAGCATAGGGAAACAAAAATTGAATGGAGAACATGAATAGCCCACCGAAATTTGCATGGGGAACATGAACAGCCAACCAAATCTGCATAGAGAACATGAACATCCAACCGAAATACTTGAGAAACCAAAAGTCAGCAAAGGGAATCCAAATATTGCCTAGGGAACACACTTCAAAACAGCCTAGAGGAATCCAACAGTAATCCAAAACTAAATACCCATATTGCTAACAAGGAAGCAAAAGAAATTAAAAAATTATCAAGCCTTTCTTAAATCATCTGATTTGCCACTGGAGCTACTCCAACCTTTTCACGTATATGCTCATTTCGTATACTGTCTCTAAGAGTAAAGCCACTCATCAACCTAAACATCCTCATCTCTGCAACACTTAAACTTAATATTATGCTTCTCTTTTAATGGCCAACATTATGTGCCCTAAAGCATTACAGGTCTAACCACCATCTTATATAATTTTCCTTTAAGTTTGAGTTGTACTTTTCTATCACACAATAAGCCTGATGCATTCCTTCACTTCATCCATCCAACTTGAATTCTACTAATAAGATCCCATCTATTTCACCATCACTCTGAACAACAGACCCAAGATATCTAAAATGTGTACTCTGATTAATGACTTGATCGCTCAAAGTCACAAACCCCCCACTAGATCTATTACTACTAAAATTACACTCCATGCATACAAATTTAGATCTACTCAAACGAAAACCTTTAGAGTCTAAGGTTGACCTCCATAATTCAAGTTTACCATCAACTCCCTCTTTAATCGAAATAAAAATTCATTTGAAAAAAAAATAAAAATGCATATCAAAACATATTGGTAACAAAACAGAAGATTCATACATAAATATACTATTATCAATAGTAGTAAAGGTACATTGTGTAGTATATCTAACCAATTTCTTAAATAGACCTGAAGAATTTATACCAATCAATCAACAGATCGAAAAAAAAAAAACAGAGGAAACTGATAACAAACCAAAAGATTCATATATAAATATCTTATTATCAATAGTTGTAAAAGGACCATTTAGTATCATGTCTGGCTGATTTCTTCATAGGAGCCATGCCATTGATGCTTCCAGTACCTCCGAGATAAGCATGATGTAAGAAATATCAGGGAAATCCGAAAGAGAGTTATCAAACAATCAAGCCACCTACCTCCTGAATGTAATAAATTATTAATGATCTCAGTTTGTCCATTGCCTTCTTGAAATGAAGAGGTAAGTTGAGTCAAGTGATTGGTACCAGGTCAAGCTGAAAATATCCTAAATTCAAGGCATTAGATGAACAAGTTTCATTAGGGATGTCCTGGTTATTGAACAAAATGGCTCAAAAGATCAATGACACATGTGTGATCCTTGATACTACCAAAAAAGTAGAGGTTTTTGTCCGTGAGACATGCTTAAAGGCCAATGATGTTGCAAACATTATGAAATCAAAACAAAGATTCGAAGGGCAACGAAAGATAATTACTGTCACAGAACAATCAAATTAATTGCAATATGGCAGGAGATGAATCTCTATTAGAACACACAAATGAACTATGGTGAGGATGCTTCTCTCTTGAAGAGATTTGTTTATAAGGACAGAACCTATGATTTTATTGTCGAACTCAACATGGAATCTGACCAAGTTAAAGTGCGGATATTGGATTTGCGGTTGAAGTTTAAATTTATGACCTTACTTCATTTAATTAAATCCTTGCCTTGATAAGAACATAACACGGCATAACAAGAGTGATAATTGAGACTTCAACAACTAAGAGCCCAGCTTTCGTAACTAAAACAGAATATCTAAAGAAAGCAGCGGCCAATCAACAATTTGGAGGAGAAACTGGTCAAATCAACTTGCCCGAATCCGTAAATAAGGATTCTGCATGATGGGCATACTGCAAAAAATCTAAATTTGTTGGAGGAAAGTGTTAGAAACTTCATGAACAGACACAGCAGCAACAAAACAACAAAAAGTGCAACAAGGAGTGGATTGTCAAGAAGCTAGGCTAATATGTCTCAAGCCTAACCCAAAAGTGAAAGAAGCTCTCCAGAACAAGCTGAACTCAGAAAAAAAAAACACCTTGTTAAGCTACATAATTTTTGAAGCTTTTGAAGAAATCCGGAGCTACTGGCACTAGTTCTCTTACATTTCCACAAGTAAAACTCAATAACATGTACTAAATGCCTCAAATAAAATTTAAGATCTTGGTTCATACCACCAATCATATGATATAACCAAAAAAATTTCTCTCCCGCATCACAAGTCCTTGTAAACAAAAAAGTATTAATGCCAATGGAACCTCCACAACTGTAGCAGGTCAGAGTGATACTAATGTTAACAATCATCATATTCTCAAAAATATTCTCCATCTACTTAAGTAGTTCACAAACCTTGTGCCACAAAATTGCTAAAGATATTAATTGTTCTATGGAAGTTTACTATTCATATTGTATATCTTAGGACCACAAAAGTATCGAGAATATGATTAGACATGCTAGGGTGAAAGATGGACTTTATTAACTAGAAGAGTCAAGTGGACAATCTAGAAATAAGAATAGTTCAACTTTGTCTTTCTTTCTTTCTTTTTTAAATCTCCTATGTAAGATAAAGACAATATTTGCTTTCACACTTTTGTGTTGAACTTCTGATGCAGGACTAAGTATGTTTTGGATGAATGCGATAAGAAGTTGCACGTTTTGAATAAGAGCAATTAATAATTATGAGCGTTAGCCACTAAACGATAATAGAAAACTAAAGAGGGGTGGCTACGCTTAGGCCAAATCATATGCTAAGAATGAGAACCACCAAAGTAATTTAGAATTTCAACATAATGCAAATTAAGTAGTTATCCAATAAAATCCCTAAGTTAACATTGAGGTTAGAACATAGAAAATCAAAAACTCAAATCATATGTTTACTAAGCGAAGGCAGAGAGCTTGGCACGAGTCCTTGAGCTTGAATCACCGCCAACAAGATCAGAGAATTAGGATGATTTGAAAAGGGGTAGAAGTTCACCCTCGTCGAGGACCGGAAGTAACTTGTCACTGAACGTTGGCAAGCTACTCTTCGAATGCTTCGGATAATGTGAAAATGATGTGATCCATGTATTCTTCAGCGGAGTGGTCTACTTCCAGGTTGCATCGAAGAATGTTGACCGGAGAATGTCGACGTTTCCTTGCTCGTTGTAGACGAATCCGGAGTCAAAGTCAGGATCGTCCATTCATCGGTTCCAAAGGGTTGAAGTGTTGAAGACGATGGCCTTTGCTTCCCCTAAAGACTCCTCTTGAGAGAAAGAAGTTTCTCTCATGGATTGAGGTGGAGAATAGGGAGGGAGGTGGCTAGCCCAATGAATGGGGTTTAGGGAAAAAACAAGTTCAGATTTTGGGTGAAGGAAGTTGGAGGGAAATCAAGCAATTATTTCCCTAATTAATCCTTAACTTGTGAAGAATTTAGGTGTGATTAGGAAAGGGTGGGAGGCGGCTAAGAGAGGGCGAGGGGTTTTGAATTATTTCCAAGAGAGAAGCTTGACTTTTGAAAATAATTCCTAAGGGAGCCATGAGGGGGTCGACGGCATAGGGAGGGAGATTGGGGGAATTAAACAAAGTTTATTACTTTCTTAAATAGGATTCT
The DNA here is from genome assembly GCA_016618105.1 of Dendrobium huoshanense. Classification (NCBI taxonomy): domain Eukaryota; kingdom Viridiplantae; phylum Streptophyta; class Magnoliopsida; order Asparagales; family Orchidaceae; genus Dendrobium; species Dendrobium huoshanense. The sequence continues at coordinate 82,366,298 of CM028359.1, read as the reverse complement.
CTAATTAGGACATATAATTTAATTCCAATCCAATTTAAATTAAATTTGAATTTGATTTTAGAAACTTTCCTAAAATAGGATTCTATTTTAGGAAACGTTTCAAATTCAAATTTAAATTTTGAATGATTGAAATTACAACCTTTCCCAAAAGAGAGAATGTAGAATAGGAAAGTAGTAATGAGGGAATTGTAAATTTTGAAACAAAGGGAAGAGGGGCTGGCAGCTACGTGGCTTGGCCGCGGGTGGGGTGAAGGGAGATGGGGTCGGATGGAGGTGGAGGGTTTGGGTGCTAGCCAAAGGGGCAAGGGGGAGGGATTAGTAGTTGGCCGATGGTGGGGTTTTGTGGAGGTGGCCGGCAGCTTAGGGTGGGGGTGGACCGTGGGATCGAAGAGAAGGGAGGAAGAGGGAGAAAATAACTACGAAGAACTAACCACGAACCCGGACTCTTCCAAGGTTGGTGGGTGATCTGCTTCCCTCTCCAAGGGATCTCTCTCCAACTCCGCTCAAGCTCTCACAAGAACTCAAAATGCAGAAAATTTGTTATCATTTAATCATTAACCTTCAAAAGAAGACATAAGGGCTATATATAGCCTCATACAATGGACGAAAAATAAAAGATGACTTATCCCTTTGGGCTTACACATGACCACCCTTCAGTAAGGGGGTAGAAAGGGAAAAACAACTAAAGAAAATACAAAAACATATAAATAAAAACAAGTACATATGAAAACTTAAAAATATATCGGCGCGATCATGGCCGTAGATTGGCAACCACGCCTTAGATAAACTTTCTATACTCCAATGTCCCCATCAACTTCCATATTTCAAGTTTTCCTTCAACTCCCTCTTTGGTCTTATCAATCAGAAGAATATCATCAACAGAAAGCACACACCAAGGTACTTTCTATTTCAAATGTCTAGTAAGAACATCTATGACTGAAGCAAAAAGATATAGGCTTAAAGTTGATACTTAATATAATCCAATTTAAATAAAAAAATACTTGGTTAGACCATCTTGTGTTTGAAAACAAGTAATAGTTCCGGTATACATATCATTAACGACTTGAATATAAGTGCTATTAATTCTTTTTTTTTTCAAGAACTCTCCAAAGCACTTCTCTTGAAACTTTATCATATGCTTTCTCTAAATCAATAAATATCAAATATAGATCCTCCTTATTCTCTCTATACTTCTCCATCAAACTCTTAATAAATGTATAGCTTTCATAGTAGACCTACTCATCTACCTGGCATGTATCGAAATTGATTTTGAGAAACATTAGTATCACAATTCACAACGTAACCTATGCTTAATTACTCTCTCTCTCATAGTTTTAATATATGACACATTAAAAATAGGAGCTAATACACTCCTTTTCACTCATGTAGCATCTTTTTAGTCTTCGAAATAATATTGAAAAAGTTTAATAAAACAAGAAATTCTTTTATCTCCTAAGCATTTCCACACCTCTATTGGAAATTCATGGCATCTTCCACTTCATTTTCTTTAATCTCTTTCTAACTTCGGTTTTACTATTACTAATACGACGATAAAAATAAAAATTTATATTTTCTTTTAGGGTGCTAAGATCAATAAATTCAATCGTATTCTCATAATTTTCACTAAAAAGCTCATCAAAATATCTCATGGTCCACCTATATCAAATATCCTATTCTAATAAAAATATTTTTTTTTTTTTATTTTCATCCTTAATGCACTTCACTTGAACTAGATCTTTACTGCTTCTAACTCTTTGTCTGGTTAACTTAACATACATTTTCACCCTCCTTAGTATCTAAATTTCCCAAAATTCAAAGGCCAACAAAAATTAGGAGAGTTTACTTGTTTAACCATAAAATATGAAAAGAAGTACATGATTGAATCATTCATACGAATGTGCACGATTGATTACTTCCCTCAATCTTTTTTTAGTTTCAATGGATGAAATGCTCCACACCGCATATCAGATTCTTAGGGATTTAAAACTCCGGTTTCTTTCAAAAATGCTCCCAATATCCCCCTAATTGATTTATTTGGCATTTACAACTGCTCGGATAAACTCTCCTAAAACTAGCACAATAAGACTATAAGAGGTAGAAAATAGCATGACGCTGCTAAATTACAGTAGATTGCAGAACAAAATAACACTTCAGAAAGCATAGAGAAACTCACAATGGTATTCGCCAATCAGATTTGTTCATTCCCTTGTTCACATCTGCCAGCCTTTGAGGAACCGTCAACTTCACTGCCTCATTATCCAAAACCGACTCCGCTCCCGACTTAAGGAACTTAGCCTCCGCATACCGCTTCACTGAACCCGGAGTTTTACACGACGGGCAAGTTCCCCACCACTGTCCAAGGTTTACGCCACACTCCTTGCAGACCCAAGAACTCTTCATCTTGGTCTTCTTCTCATTCACCCTTCCTCCAGCACGAGATGACCATCTATACCGCTCCCTCGACAAAAGTTCAGTTTTCTCGTCCTCTTCACCTGAACCTTCCGCCTTCCTCAAAATCATCTCCAGCTTCCCCTTCTGTAAACTCTTATCCTCCCCGGGATGATCAACCTCCTCGACTTCCCCGCCCTTCGGCTTGGCCATGATCTGTTCTGAAATGGGTTCGTGGGTGGCCCAGACCCTAGCGGCTGCATCGCCTTCTTCTCCTTCCGGCATTTGCTCACTCGAATGAAAACCACGCAGATCGTAGTAAGAAACAATTGTCCGATAGGCGGAGGAGAATTTCTTGGCGGTGGCGAAAGATGGGAATGGGGAAGTGTGAACGAGCTGGTATTCTTTAAGTAAGGAAATGCTTTCACGGAAGAGAATTTTGCTGAAAGGTTGCATATTAGGTATGGAAGGGAGGCGATAGCAGGATCTTTGCATGAGAAGTAACTATAGTGACTACAGACTGAGGTTTAGGGTTTTCTCAGGGTTTTGGGGAGCGAAGACAGGAAGCCCGCCAAGTTCGAAGCAGGAGGACGGCGCATGCCATTACTGCTGACAAGATTTTAGTTTTGAGCATAAAAAAACTCGGTCTTTTCTTTTTGGGAGACGACGCGTCGCATAAAACTGATCATTTATGGAGCTATTTTTAATTTTTTATACTAATTTTATATTGGAAAATTTAACTATATATATCATTTTATATTATTCTATTTATATATTTAACATCTAAAATTTCAATATTACATATATATCACTCATAATTCATTTTAATATCAAATATGAATAATATAAATAAAATATATGAGTGATATATTTGATATTAAAATAATATAGAGTGATATTTATGTAATATTAAAATTTTAGGTGTTAGATATATAAATAGGATGGTATAAAGTGGTATGTATGTAAATTTTCCTATTATATTTTTAAGTTTTATACAAATGCGGAAAGCCTTTGTAATTTCTTATTTGTTTTTTTTTTTATTTAACTATTGATACGTCATCACAAAATAATCTTGATTGAGCACGAATCTCGAGGCAAAACTTAGTTGGAAACTTCAAAAATTAATTTCGGGAGCATATGAACTCCGATTTCAGCGAGCTTACAGTCAAACTGAGCGTCTCGGAAATACGAACCCAACGACACCAAGATCAACCCAATCCGAGCACAAATGAGTCTGAATCAAAGGTTCGAAGCGCTGTTGGAAGGTTCAAACCGCAATTTGAGTTACCAAATGGTCTTCAATTTTGACGAGCTTATACTCGAATCGAACGGCTCGACGAGACGAATCCAACGAGCTTAAGATCATCGAATTCGGACATCATTAAAGCCTTCAAATGTCTAACGAACGGTGCATGATCAAAGGATTCGATATCGGCCGTCCATTCAAACCACTCATTGTTTGCCCTTGATCTCACGCCTATTTACGGGCTATGCCACTCCAGAAAAACTATAAATAGAGCCCTCATTCTACACCAAGGGGGCTCAAGTGAAGAGAGAGAAGAAGAAGAGAATGAGAAGGAGAAAGGGGAATAGGAGATTCCTCACCTCCTCGACCACCGCCGCCGGAGTTTTTCCTGCCGCCTGAAGACGCCGGAACTCTGCCGGATTTTTGAGAAACGCCAGGAATTCGCAGAATCTTGTAAATTTCATGGAATGAACAAATTGTACTTGGATTATCCCAACTTGTGAGACGAATCCGCCATTTGCAATCTACAAAAACACTAGTGAAACTTTGCAACTGGGCGAGGCCCCGTGGTTTTTTCCCTTTTTGGGTTTTCCACGTAAAAACTCTTGGTGTTCACTCCTCTTTTCTGTTTGTGTGTTAAACTTACGTGCAACGCTCGGACGCTAATTTACAAACTCTACCGCCGCGTATTTTCTAACACGCAACAGTTTGGCGCCGTCTGTGGGAACAACTATCCCACTATTTCGAGTACTGCTACGATGGTGAATAGGCGCAGCAGTCGTTTGGTTGGAGCTTCTCGCTCCAACTCTCGTTAGTCCAGAAACTCGTCTATTAACCATAGACGACCAATCTCAGTATCTTTGCACCCCGGGGGGCAAAATGCTGCCGGTGAAAGGACCTCAGGGCCTTCTTTGGAAGAAATGATTCGGAAGATGGAAGAATATCAGAACGAGATTCTTCAACTCCTACGAGACGATCGACAGCCGACGTTGGAAGAGATCCTTCGCCCTCGGGATCCACCAAGGGTTGAAGATGTTCAATTCGAGCAGCGTCAAGAAGAAATTCACCTTCCTCCACCTAGGGGACATCCTCAATCACAACATGAAGGTGAAATTGCCGATACAACGAGTTCAACACATCCTCGCATTTTTTCGGAACTCCCAGAAGGCTCTCTCTGTGAAGTTCTGTTTTGCTCCAGGATCGTCCAGGCCGATCTGGGATCGTCCTGGGACGATCTAGTGAAATTTGTTCCAGATTCTGTTCTGAAGCTCCAGGAAAAATTTCCTGTAGGGATCGGCCAGGCCGATAGGGTCATCGTCCCAGGCCGATCAGTTCACGGCACAAGTCAGAGAATAGGGGATTTTTTCGTCCAAGGAAATTAATTATCATCCTGAGAAATCATCCCAGGATGATGTGAAAATGGTCTGATCGTCCAGGACGATCGAGGCATCGTCCCAGGACGATCAGTGGATGGCAAAAGTCAGAGAGCAGAGGTTTTGATCGCTTATGAACAGTTATTATCGTCCTGAGAAATCGGCCAGGACGATGTGATATTGGTCTGATCATCCAGGACGATCGAGACGATCGTCCAGGACGATCGAGACGATCGGCCGAGCCGATCTGAGTATTACTTAAGGGAAATCAGTCCTTTTGAAGAGAGAGAAAATTTTTATAAAAATATCTGATTTCTGATCCGAGAAAAAGAGAAAAAGAAGAAAAAGGAAAAGTTTATTTCGGGAAGCCGCGGATCCGTTTTCGATCGACGAGACTGTTGAGGATTTTGTTGTACGCAAGGTAAGGCACAATCCGACTTTCTCAATTTTCAGAACCGTCGCTGTTGGCGGTATTTTCTGTCCGGATTTTGTTTTTGTTAACGAATTTCGTCCGTATTTTCCGACTGGTTTAGTTTTTACCGCGTAACTTTCTGTATATTGTTGCTGTGCCGGGTGTGCACATTTTGAGTATATTTTGGAGATTTATGTCCGGACTGTTTTGATTTGGCGGAGTTTTATTTCATCTGTATTTTTTGTGTGAATATTAAATGATGTGGCAATAGAATAAATGGTATGAAATGTTGTTATCTACATTCTGTACGAATTTTGTGTTTTGTGATTTTCAGGAAAAAATTGTGTAAATTTCATACGCTGCCGTTATGCTGCCCGATTTTTGGGTAATTTCTGATTTGTCCGGAAATTCTTCTGATTTGATATGCTATATGTATATGAGATATAAAGGGAGTTATAAGGGGCCTGGATCCTATGAGATTCAGTTAGTGTCTGGGAAATCTGAAATGAACTCAATATAAAATCTGATATATGTTCTGTTCCGGATCCGAGGAAATATGTTTAGGTGCTATAAGCACTATATATGTATTCTGGTGCTATATGCACATCTGTTCTGGTGCCGGGAGCACAAAAGGAGGTATAAGGGGCCTGGATCCTATGGGATTCAGTTAGTGTCAGAGACTTTAGCTATTAATTATATATCTGATAACTGTTTATTCTGATCTGTTTCTGATTTGATATATGTCTGTTCAGTTCCGATCTAATTGTGATATGTTTTGTTATGAACTGTTCGATTCTGATTTCTGTATAAAGATTCCGATATCTGTTCGATTCTGTTCTGATTTCTGATTGGATTTGGGTCTGATGTGTTTGGTTTTGGATTCTGAAAGTTTAGATTGGAGTTTTGTCGCTTTGCTGAGCTGTTGAGCTCACCCTTGCTTTCTGGTGGTTTTCAGATTCTGGGAAAGGGAAGGAGGTCTTGGACAAGAGTTCAGAGTCCGATCTGTAGGTATTGGTTTGTCCTTTTGCTTTTTGTACAGACGTGGCTCTTCTGCACTGTTTCTTTCTGTCTGAGCCATAGTCTGTAGTTGTAGATGATTGTTTTGAGGAAAAGAAAAGAAAAAGATAAATCCTTTGTTCCGCTGCATTTGATATTTTTAGTAGCTCTGTGTTTGTCTGTTTTATTTAAAATATTTGGAAGAATCAGTTCTGAAGCAAATTCCAAAGCCAGATCCTGATTAGATTTGTATGTCGCGGCCCGGTGCGAACGGGATCCGTCTCGGGTCGGGTCGGGTCGTGACAACTTGAGTGGTATCAGAGCAATGGTTTTGGAATTTGGATTGTGTACGACAGAGCTATAGGAAGTGATCGGTAGTGAGCCTGTCTGGGATAGTTTTGGTTTGTTTGGCTTTTTATTGTGTTATTTTTGTGATAGTTTTTCGGATTTTATGGATTTTTCTGTATGGATCAGCCAGACCCAGACATGACAGACGGGCAGAGTTCTAGTCAGGCAGCACCAGTGGGGAGTACAGCCCCAGTGGTCGGTGCTGACACGCTTTCACAGTTTGCTACACTTGTTGCTCAGATGATGAGCAAGACTCATAGCAGAGCTTCTACCGTCCGATCTGATGATCTTGACAGAATTTTGCAGTTGTTTCTGAGGTTGAAACCTCCGAGGTTTGAGGGCGCTGTTGAGCCCAGAGCTACTGAGGAGTGGCTGAGGAGGTTGGAGAAGACCTTTGATGGGATGCAGTGTCCTGCGGATAGGAAGGTTCTGTTAGCAGTGTTTCTGCTGGATGGAGAGGCTGAGCACTGGTGGGTTGGCCAGCAGGAGGCCAAGTTCCAGGACAGACTGAACTCTTTGATCACTTGGTAAGAGTTCACTGAGATGTTTCGGGATTGGTTCGTTCCCCCTTCTGCACGTCAGCAGATGTAGGAGACTTTTCTGAGACTTGTTCAGGGGAGCAAGACGGTGATGCAGTATGAGGCTGAGTTTACTGCATTAGCCAGGTACGCTCCGTAGCTGGTTAGCACTTCTGCTGCAAATTTCTGAGGGGATTACGAGATACCTTGAGGCAGCCCCTGATACCGTTTCGGATCACTGACTTCTCTGAGCTTGTGGAGCGAGCTCGACTGATAGAAAACGACCTGATGGCTACTCAGCAGCGGTGGACTGTGAGTAGGAATAGATTTGGAGGTGAGGCTTCTAGCAGTGGTTCCTCTGGGAAGAGGAGATTTGTTTCTAGCTCAGGATCTGGAGATTCCAAGAGCAGCGGAGGGTAGTCTGGTACTGCTACCAGTACGAAGAGTTCTGGATCAGTCAGTATAGCACCTGTGTGCCAGAACTGTGGATGATGATACTTTGGCCAGTGCTACAGGATGGCTGGTCTGTGCTTCCGATGTGGTCAGCCAGGACATCGGATTGCAGAGTGTCCACAGATGGGATTTGATCAGCGTTCTGAGTTTCGATCTGAAGGCTTTGTCAGACCTGCCGGTTCAACAGCAGGGAGACCGAGGACTGTTCCTCCATGCCCTGAGGGATTTGCTGGCAGAGGTGGTGGATCTAGTTCTGCACCACGGAGACCACCTACTAGTTAGAGGGAGCCCAGTAGTTCTGTTGCTTCAGCTCCTGTCCCAGTTCAGTCCCGAGTCTACAGCTTGAGTCAGCAGGAGGCTCGAGATGCTCCCGATGTTGTGACAGGTACGATTTATATTTCTGATCAACCCTGTCGTGTTTTGTTTGACTCTGGAGCTAGTCATTCTATTCTGTCCGAGCGATGTTTTGAGACTTTATATTGGGATTCGATGGTTTTACCGGTTTCGCTTTCTGTGATTTTACCTGCTGGAAGTCCTTTAATTGCTCGGAAGTTTTGTTTGTGTGAGATTGACTTTGCTGGCAAGAAGTGGAAATCGAGTCTGATTCTGTTGCCGATTTCATCGTATGATGTGATTCTGGGCATGGATTGGCTGAGTCAGTATGAGGCTCAGATTGATTGTCTGAAGAAGCAAGTGAGTTTGCTTATGACTGGAGAGCGATGTGTATTTCAGAGCTTACGAGGTATTCTATCCAGTCTGATTTCTGTATTGGAGGTAAGCAGGATGTGGAAGAAGGGATGTCCGGTATTTTTGACTTCGGTGCGGGATCTGAACCTAGAGGTTGGTTCTATTTCTGAGATCCCAGTGGTACGGGAGTTTGCTGATGTTTTTCCTGAGGAGTTGGTTGGTTTACCTCCGGATAGAGACGTGGAGTTCTCTATTGATATTTTTTTGGGTACCGCTCCGATATCAAAAGCTCCGTATAGGATGGCACCGAAAGAACTTTATGAGTTGAAAGTTCAGCTTCAGGAGTTGGTTGACAGAGACTTTGTCCGTCCTAGTGTTTCTCCCTGGGGAGCACCTGTTCTGTTTGTGAAGAAGAAGGACGGTACACTCCGTATGTGTATTGATTACAAAGACTTGAACAAGGTCACGATCAAGAACAAGTATCCTTTGCCTCGGATTGACAATTTGTTTGATCAGCTTTCCAGATCTTTGGTATTTTCGAAGATTGATTTGAGATCCAGATATTATCAGGTAAAGGTGAAGGAAGCTGATGTGGTGAAGACAGCTTTCAGTACTTGGTACGGGCACTATGAGTTCTTAGTTATGCCTTTTGGGGTAACCAACGCGCCCGCTATTTTCATGGATCTGATGAACCGAGTATTCAGGGAGTATTTGGATCAGTTCGTGATCGTCTTCATTGACGATATTCTGATATATTCTGCATCTGAGGATGATCATGTCAAATATTTGAGTATTGTGTTGGAGACTTTGAGGAGGCATCAGCTGTATGCCAAGTTCTCCAAGTGTGAATTCTGGTTGAAGAGCATTTCATTTCTGGGGCATGTGATTAGCGGAGAAGGCATTTCTGTAGATCCCCAGAAGATTCAGGCAGTTGTTGATTGGCCAAGGCCGACTACGGTATTTGAGGTACGTAGTTTCTTGGGCATGGCCGGATATTATAGGAAATTTGTGAAGGGATTTTCACAGATTTCGACGCCTCTAACGAGACTGACGCAGAAGTCAGTACATTTTTTTTGGACACCGGAGTGTGAAGCTGGTTTTCAGAGATTGAAGGATTGTCTGACTTCAGCTCCAGTGTTAGCACTTCCGTTAGGTACGGAAGGATTTCAAGTGTTTAGTGATGCTTCACTGAAAGGACTGAGATGTGTCCTGATGCAGCATGGTCAGATAATTGCTTATGCATCTAGACAGTTGAAACCACATGAGAAGAATTACCCAACACATGATTTGGAGTTAGCTGCAGTGGTATTTGCTTTGAAGAATTGGCGTCATTATCTGTATGGCGTCAGATGTGAGATCTTTACTGATCATAAGAGCATGAAATACATTTTTACTCAGAAAGATCTGAATCTGAGACAGAGAAGGTGGCTCGAGTTGATCAAGGACTATGATTTGACTATTTAGTACCAGCCTGGGAATGCGAATGTGGTAGCGGACGCTCTGAGCAGGAAGTCTTCTAGATTATTAGGTATTCAGCTTACTTTTGATGATTTTCTTATTCGTGATATGGAGCGATTGCAGTTGGAGGTAATTTCCTCTAGTGGTTTGGATTTGGCTCAGATAAGCATTCAGTCTTCTTTGGAGACAAGGATTCAAGAAGCCCAGAAGTCAGATTCGGACTATTCGAAGTTGGTTGATCAGATTGGATCTGGTAAGAGACCGGAACTTCAAATTTCTGATTCTGGTGCTATTTTCTGCAAGAACAGGTTATGGGTACCTGTGTCTGGAGATTTGAGGCAGGAGATTCTGTATGAATCTCATCATTCAGGCTACACTGTACATCCAGGTGGTAATAAGATGTATGCTGACAAGATGTATGCTGACAAGATGCGAGGCCTGGAATGAAAAAGGACGTAGTTGAGTTTGTGTCAAGATGCGAGGCCTGTCAGTTGGTGAAGGCAGAGCATCAGCGACCAGGTGGACTGTTACTTTCTGATTCTATGCCTGACGTACATAACGTGTTTCATGTATCCACTTTGAGGAAGTGGGTATCTGACTCTGACAAGAGGTTGTCTGCTGATGAGGTTGAGATTCAGGAGAATCTGTCGTACAAGGAAGAGCCAGAGTTGATTTTGGCGTACGACGTCCGAAAGTTAAGAAGTAAACAGATTCCGATGGTTAAAGTCCAGTGGAAGCGCTGTACTGCACGGGAAGCCACGTGGGAGAAGGAGTCTGACATGAGACGGTCGTACCCGTACTTGTTTTAACTGAGTTTAGATTGGACAATATCGAGGACGACATTTTTTTTGAAGTTGGGGAGATTGTGAAGTTCTGTTTTGCTCCAGGATCGTCCAGGCCGATCTGGGATCGTCCTGGAACGATATGGTGAAATTTCTTCCAGATTCTGTTCTGAAGCTCCAGGAAAAATTTCCTGTAGGGATCAGCCAGGCCGATAGGGTCATCGTCCCAGGCCGATCAGTTCACGGCACAATTCAGAGAATAGGGGATTTTTTCGTCCAAGAAAATTAATTATCGTCCTGAGAAATCGTCCCAGGACGATGTGAAAATGGTCTGATCGTCCAGGACGATCGAGGCATCGTCCCAAGACGATCAGTGGATGGCAAAAGTCAGAGAGCAGAGGTTTTGATCGCTTATGAACAGTTATTATCGTCCTGAGAAATCGGCCAGGATAATGTGATATTGGTCTGATCGTCCAGGACGATCGAGACGATCGGTCGGGCCGATCTGAGTATTACTTAAGGGAAATCAGTCCTTTTGAAGAGAGAGAAAATTTTTATAAAAATATCCGATTTCTGATCCGAGAAAAAGAAGAAAAAGGAAAAGTTGATTTCGGGAAGCAGCGGATCCGTTTTCGATCGACGAGACTGTTGAGGATTTTGCTGTACGCAAGGTAAGGCACAATCCGACTTTCTCAATTTTCAGAACCGTCGCTGTTGGAGGTATTTTCTGTCCGGATTTTGTTTTTGTTAACGAATTTTGTCTGTATTTTCCGACTGGTTTAGTCTTTACCGTGTAACTTTCTGTATATTGTTGCTGTGCCGGGTGTGCACATTTTGAGTATATTTTGGAGATTTCTGTCCGGACTGTTTTGATTTGGCGGAGTTTTATTTCACCTGTATTTTTCTGTGTGAATATTAAATGCTGTGGCAATAGAATAAATGTTCTGAAATGTTGTTATCTATATTCTGTACAAATTTGGTGTTTTGTGATTTTCAGGAAAAAATTGTGTAAATTTCATACGCTGCCGTTATGCTGCCCGATTTTTGGGTAATTTCTGATTTGTCCGGAAATTCTTCTGATTTGATATGCTATATGTATATGAGATATAAAGGGAGTTATAAGGGTCTTGCATCCTATGAAATTCAGTTAGTGTCTGGGAAATCTGAAATAAGCTCAATATGAAATCTAATATCTGTTCTGTTCCAGATCCGAGGAAATATGTTTTGGTGCTATAAGCACTATTTATGTATTCTGGTGCTATATGCACATCTGTTCTGGTGCCGGGAGCACAAAGGGAGGCATAAGGGGCCTGGATCCTATGAGATTCAGTCAGTGTCAGGGAATTTAGCTATTAATTATATATCTGATATATGTTTGTTCTGATCTGTTCGGTTCTGATCTATTTCTGATTTGATATATGTCTGTTCAGTTTCGATCTAATTGTGATATGTTTTGTTATGAACTGTCTGATTATGATTTCTGTACAAAGATTCCGATATCTGTTCGATTCTGTTTTGATTTCTGATTGGATTTGGGTCTGATGTGTTTGGTTTTGGATTCTGAAAGTTTAGATTGGAGTTTTGTCGCTTTGCTGAGCTGTTGAGCTCACCCTTACTTTCTGGTGGTTTTCAGGTTCTGGGAAAGGGAAGGAGGTCTTGGACTAGAGTTCAGAGTCCGATCTGTAGGTATTGGTTTGTCCTTTTGCTTTTTGTACAGACGTGGCTCTTCTGCACTGTTTCTTTCTGTCTGAGCCATAGTTTGTAGTTGTAGCTGATTATTTTGAGGAAAAGAAAAGAAAAAGATAAATCCTTTGTTCCGCTGCATTTGATGTTTTTAGTAGCTCTGTGTTTATCTGTTTTGTTTAAAATGTTTGGAAGAATCAGTTCTGAAGCAAATTCCAAAGCCAGATCCTGCTTAGATTTTTATGTCGCGGCCCGGTGCAAACGGGATCCGTCTCAGGTCGGGTCTGGTCGTGACACTCTCCAACCACGCATTGCAGGACTCCCTCACAATGTCCTACATCGCGAACTGCAAAAATTGGTACGGGAAGAGTTCCCCCGAGGAGATTTGAGGCTTGCTCTCCGATAGAGGAATTTCCAGGAATCATCACCTCTAACGGAAGCCATTCTTCAGCACCCCATTCCGGTAGGGTTCAAAGTGCCAAATGTTGAGTCCTATGACGGGACGACCGACCCATATGAGCATATCGACTACTACAGAACTATCATGCATATTCAACGAGCATCAGATGCGCTCCTCTGCTAAGTCTTTCACACCACTCTTAAAAGACAGGCCCGAACGTGATTCTACTCGCTTTCACCTGAAACAATCCCCTCTTTTGTCAAATTGACCAAAGTATTCGTCAAACAATTTGTGGCCAATCGAAGAATTACTAAGGATTCTTCCCACCTCTCCGGGATCCGTCAAAATGAGGGAGAATCGTTGAAGGAGTATTTTCAACGATTTTCCACTGAAGCACGACAGATTTCAGGAGTAGACCCTGAATTACTCAGAGGGGTCTTTCTTGGAGGTCTTCGTCCTAGTCCCTTCTATTCGGAACTTATGCGAGACACCGTCCATTCATACACTGACTTGATCCATCACGTGGAGGCACAAATCTCTGCGGATGAAGCTATAAATGCCCACAGGAAATAGTTTAAGCAAATCAGCGGGAAGCGCAAAGGTGCACATGGGATGGATAATTCTTTCTCACAGCAGAAAATGCATGGGAAGAATAATCTACCTCATAGGTTTCCGTCACCACGACGAGAACCCCGACAGGAGAAGGAGTACACCCCACTCAATACATCCCAAGCAAATGTATTAATGGCCATCCGGGATCAGGAGAACGTGAAATGGCCACACCCTTTGAAGCCCAACGTCGGAAACCAGGAGCAATATTGCCACTTCCACCGTAGCCGTGGGCACACTACTGAAGCATGTTGGCAACTCAAGGAAGAAGTTGAGATACTAATCCGACAAGGATATTTCCAACAATTCATCAAGAATGTGCCAACCCGAGAGGAAGCTCGTCCCGCTGGGGGGCAAAGTCAACAACAAAGACAACCATTGAATAATATTCAAATGGTTGGAGAGATTGAATGATCACACACTTTGTGTAGTTGTATTAGCAATATTACTTGTCTTGTTGTCGCTCTTATATTGAGTAGAGTGTTACTTTGATATCTCTAACGTCTTCTTCCAAGTTTAATATTGTGGTATTGTCACCATACGTAGATCTCGTGTGTTGAGTGCTTTGTAATTTGTAAGTCGTACTAGGGAACTATTGTACTATCTTACGTAATACAGTAATAGCATGTTCGTATTGTTGTGATATGATTTTTTTTCTTATGAAAGATAAGAAAAAACTCCTCAAACTCTTTTTCCGTGATTCGAGAAATACACAATCCATATTGTATCTCAATCACCGGATGATCAATCACAGGGGGATTTGATCCGACCTCATCCACACAGGTTAACGTCGTCGAGCAGGGCTCCGACATACAACCTCGGATAGGTCTTACATCCTTGGTGGATTCTCCTAACCTCATCCACACAGGTTAACATCGTCGAGCAGGGCTCCGACATACAACCTCGGATAGGTCTTACATCCTTGGTGGATTCTCTCGACCTCTTCCATACAGGTTAATGTCATCGAACAAATGTTCTGACATACAACCTCGGATAGGTCTTACATTCTTGGTGGATTCTCCTGACCTCATCCACACAGGTTAACGTCATCGAGCAGGGCTCCGACAAATAACCTCAAATAGGTCTTACATCCTTGGTGAATTCTCTCGACCTCTTCCACACAGGTCAATGTCATCGAACAAATGTTCTGACATACAACCTCGGATAGGGCCTCTACTCGTCGTTGGACTTCTGCTCGTCGACGAATTCTAGTCGGTTTTCTACCCGACGTTGAACTTCTACCCGACGTCGAACTTCTGTTCGTCAGCGGACTTCTACTCGTTGTCAGACTTCTGCTCATCGACGAATCTTCGTCGGTCTTCTACCCGACGTTGAACTTCTACCCGACATCGGACTTCTGCTCGTCAGCGGACTCCTACTCGTCGTCGGACTTCTGCTCGCCAGCGGACTCCTACTCGTCGCCGGACTTCTGCTCGTCAGCGGACTTCTACTCGTCGTCAGACTTTTGCTCATCGACGAATCTTCGTCGGTCTTCTACCCGACGTTGAACTTCTACCCGACATCGGACTTCTGCTCGTCAGTGGACTCCTACCCGACATCGGACTTCTGCTCGTCAGCGGACTCCTACTCATCGTCGGACTTCTGCTCGTTGAAATTCGCCGGTCTTCTACCCGATGTTAAACTTCTACCCGACGTCGGACTTCTGCTCGTCAGCGGACTCCTACTCGTCATCAAACTTCTGCTCGTCAGCGGACTTCTACTCGTCGTCAGACTTCTGCTCGTCGACGAATCTTTGTCGGTCTTCTACCCGACATTAAACTTCTACCCGACATCGGACTTCTACTCGTCAGCCGACTCTTACCCGACATCGGACTTCTGCTCGTCAGCGGACTCCTACTTGTCGTCGGACTTTTGCTCATCAGCGGACTCCTACTCGTCGTCGGACTTCTGCTCGTCAGCGGACTTCTACTCGTCGTCAGACTTCTGCTCATCGACAAATCTTCGTCGGTCTTCTACCCGACGTTGAACTTCTACCCGACATCGGACTTCTGCTCGTCAGTGGACTCCTACCCGACATCAGACTTCTGCTCGTCAGCGGACTCCTACTCGTCGTCGAACTTCTGCTCGTCAGCGGACTCCTACTCGTCATCGGACTTATGCTCGTCGAAATTTTCCGGTCTTCTACCCGACGTTAAACTTCTACCCGACGTCAGACTTCTGCTCATCAGCGAACTTCTACTCGTCGTTAGACTCCTGCTCATCGACGAATTTTTGTCGGTCATCTACCTGACAATGAACTTCTACCTGACGTCGTACTTCTTCTTGTCTTCGGACTTCTGCTCGTCAGCAGACTACTACGCGTCATCGGCTTCTCGCAACGCATTCTCGAACTCTCCCCTTTGGCTCCACACTCGATCGTTGACTACTAACGGTCTTCAGCTCGATCGTCCATCGCCAGCAAATTCCGCTCAAATGGAAAAGAAATCTCGTAGGTTTCTGCACGCGAGGAGGGGCGCTATTCGAGTAAGAAAAAATTCCAACTCGCAAATAACAGAAGCCTCAACCGTTAGTAAACCGGAGGGGAGGAAGAAATCCCATAGGTTTCTGCACGCGAGGAGGGGCGCTAGTCGAGTAGGAAAAAATTCTAACTCGCAAATAACTGAAGCCTCAACCGTCAGTAAACCGGAGGGGAGGAAGAAATCCCGTAGGTTTCTGCACGCGAGGAGGGGCGCTAGTCGAGTAGGAAAAAATTGCAACTCGCAAATAACGGAAGCCTCAACCGTCAGTAAACCGGAGGGGGAGGAAGAAATCCCGTAGGTTTCTGCACGCGAGGAGGGGCGCTATTCGAGTAGGAAAAAATTCTAACTCGCAAATAATGGAAGCCTCAACCGTCAGTAAATCGGAGTGGAGGAAGAAATCCCGTAGGTTTCTGCACGTGAGGAGGGGCACTATTCGAGTAGGAAAAAATTCCAACTCGCAAATAACAGAAGCCTCAAACGTCAATAAACCGGAGGGGAGGAAGAAATCCCGTAGGTTTCTGCACGCGAGGAGGGGCGCTAGTCGAGTAGGAAAAAATTCCAACTCGCAAATAACGGAAGCCTCAACCGTTAGTAAACCGGAGGGGAGGAAGAAATCCCGTAAGTTTCTGCACGCGAGGAGGGGCGCTAGTCGAGTAGGAAAAAATTCCAACTCGCAAATAACGGAAGCCTCAATCGTCAGTAAACTGGAGGGGGAGGAAGAAATCCCGTAGGTTTCTGCACGCGAGGAGGGGCGCTATTCGAGTAGGAAAAAATTCTAACTCGCAAATAACGGAAGCCTCAACCGTCAGTAAACCGGAGGGGAGGAAGAAATCCCGTAGGTTTCTGCACGCGAGGAGGGGCGCTATTCGAGTAGGAAAAAATTCCAACTCGCAAATAACGGAAGCCTCAACCGTCAGTAAACCAGAGGGGAGGAAGAAATCCCGTAGGTTTCTGCACGCGAGGAGGGGCGCTAGTCGAGTAGGAAAAAATTCCAACTCGCAAATAACGGAAGCCTCAACCGTCAGTAAATCGAAAGGGGAGGAAGAAATCCCGTAGGTTTCTGCACGCGAGGAGGGGCGCTATTCGAATAGGAAAAAATTCCAACTCGCAAATAGCGGAAGCCTCAGCCGCCAGAGAACCGGAGGGAGAAAGAAAGAGAAGTTGCAAATTTTCTAAAGGTCTAAGGGGCCTATTTATAGGTTTTGGAGAGAATAGGAGGAGGTTATCACAATTTTCGAAATATACTATTTTCCTAAATATTTTCCAAATTTTTCGGGATTTTTTTAGATTTTTTAGGAATTTTTTGGGCCAAAAACGACCAAAAACTGCCTTTTTTTGGCAGGTGGACCCCACATAAGTCGGTTCAGTGAAAAGACACCGCAAAACGCAGCGACCAGCGCAGAGATCCGCGCGTGAAGCCCTCGGATCGCGGCTGGCCGCGTAAAACCTGCGGCCAGCAGCTGCCGGCGGCAGCCGCGCGCATTTAGCGGAGCAGGCCCAAACGAGCCGCGGAACGGACCGCGGGAAGTGGTTCGCGAAACAGATCCGCGGAACTGCGAAAAAGGTCCGCGGAGCGGACGGCGCGTGGCCTCCGCGCGCACCTGCGTGGGCGCGGTTCCGCGCGGGGTGGCTGGCGGCCGCTGTTCCGCACCGCCGGCAGCGGCGGCGGCGGCTGGCCGATCCGGCCGGTTCGGCCGCCCGTTCCGCCTTGTGCCCATTTTTATGCCCCGACGAATCCGATTTCAACGATTTTGGGGTCCCGTACATGTTTTTCGACATTCCGGACTCGATTTTGATACTTTTGGAACCGAAGGGGACCTCTATGATAAAGTTCTAGCAATATTTTAATTTTTGATCGTAATTCCTGGCGCTCTGGCTGAAACAAATTTTCGAAATACATATTTCCGGACTCCTAGTGTTTCGACGTCCGAAAATAGGGGGGCAACTGATACGTCATCACAAAATAATCTTGATTGAGCACGAATCTCGAGGCAAAACTTAGTTGGAAACTTTAAAAATTTATTTTGGGAGCATATGAACTCCGATTTCAGCGAGCTTACAGTCAAACTGAGCGTCTCGGAAATACGAACCCAACGACACCAAGATCAACCCAATACGAGCACAAATGAGTCCAAATAAAAGGTTCAAAGCGCTATTGGAAGGTTCAAACCGCAATTTGAGTTACCAAACAATCTCCGATTTTGACGAGCTTATACTCGAATCGAACGGCTCGACGAGACGAATCCAACGAGCCCAAGATCATCGAATTTCAACATCATTAAGGCCTTTAAATGTCCAACGAACGGTGCATGATCAAAGGATTCGATATCGGCCGTCCATTCAAACCACTCATTGTTTGCCCTTGATCTCACGCCTATTTACGGGCTATGCCACTCCAGAAAAACTATAAATAGAGCCCTCATTCTACACCAATGGGGCTCAAGTGAAGAGAGAGAAGAAGAAGAGAAGGAGAAGGAGAAAGGGGAATAGGAGATTCCTCACCTCCTCGTCCACCGCCGCCGGAGTTTTTCCTGCCGCCTGAAGACGCCGGAACTCTGCCGGATTTTTGAGAAACGCCAGGAATTCGCAGAATCTTGTAAATTTCGTGGAAGGAACAAATTGTACTTGGATTATCCCAACTTGTGGGACGAATCTGCCATTTGTAATCTACAAAAACACTAGTGGAACTTTGCAACTGGGCGAGGCCCCGTGGTTTTTTCCCTTTTTGGGTTTTCCACGTAAAAACTCTTGGTGTTCACTCCTCTTTTCTGTTTGTGTGTTAAACTTACGTGCAACGCTCGGACGCGAATTTACAAACTCTACCGCCGCGTATTTTCTAACACGCAACAACTATGTATGTACATAGGGCACTTTTAAAAATTCTCTCATTACAATTGTCAATGTAAGAAAGCTATTTGTTATTCTTCTTTTGAGACAAATTTTTTTATTATTTTTTAAAATATTTTTTTTTAGTTTAAAAAACTTTGTACTAAAAACTTATTTTAAAAAACAGTAAAAAAGTTGTCTTAAATGAACCTTAATCAAACTTCCAAATGTAGCAAGTACAAATCCTTCTTATACCAACCGAGTCTTATGGTGGTTTTTGGGCGAGTACAGTTGGGAACCGTCCATCCCAGGTTCGAATCCCCCTACTACGGTTTTGCCTTTTCAATGAAGCAAAGCAAGTGTGGGTCTGATGCCGATGCGTGGCCTCGCTAAATTCCGCAGAGAGATTAGATACACCGTCAAGCGCTCTATTTGGAGTGGCAACAAGTAGATACCTCCGTTACAAAAAAAAATCATTCTTATTTTATTGGACAAGAAATTTTGATTAAATATTGAATGTTTAAACAAGATTATGAAAATCAAACCAGACAACGAACTGGAAGAAGAATAGGTTCAAGGCTCGACCGATTCGACCGACCGAACCGGGGTCGAACTAGATGATGTAATAAATAATAATATTATTAAAAAATAAAAACACTAATTGAATATTACTAGAATCTAAACTCAAACCATACAATTCTAGGAATTTAAACTATATAATTTTAATAGATTATCTCTCAATATAAGTAAATTAAATTGAATGATGAATATATTATAATATAATTATAATTTATAAAACATATAGTTTAATTATATTTATGAATATCTAATAATTTAATTTATAATTAATTTTATATTTAATTATAATTATAATAAATGAGATTCTTATAATATACATTATAACAAATTAAAATTTTTAATATAATATATAAATTCATAATATTAAATTTATAAATATGTGACAAGAATAGTATTTAAATGGACATGTTGGTAGAGAGGTAGATGATTTTAAAAGCATTCATGGTGGCCATGGATTTGGAACGACGAATGAAGGTGGCAAGACCATATTAGATTTTTGTTTAGCTTATGATTTTTCAATTGTTAATACCTTATTTAAGAAAAGAAATGAGCATCTCATCACTTATAAAAATGGATATAGTACAACACAGATTGATTATTTTCTTATTAGAAAATAAAATCATTTATATTGCAAAGATTGTAAAGTTATTCCGAGTGAAAATTTATGTACCCAACAATGATTATTAGTTTTGGACTTTAAGATAAAGGGGAATAAAATAAAAAATAAAGTAAAACGATTTTCTAGGATTAGATGGAAGCATTTAAAGAATATTAACAAAATTATTTTTGGAAATAAGATTTTAGATCTTAAGATTTTGTCTGTGCATGAGGATGCTAATATTATGTGGGAAAAAGTGGCTAGTGATATTAAGAATATTGCAAAAAATATCCTTGGAGTATCAAAGGGAAAAGCTCCTAATAGTAAAAGTAGTTGGTGGTGGAATCCAAATGTGTAAGAAAAGATTAAAAATAAGAAGCTTTGTTATAAAAATTGGTTTAATTTTAAGAATTCTGTTAATTGAGAAATATATAAAGTGGCTCGTAAGGATGCTAAGAAAGCAATATGCGATGCAAAGACATTAGCTTTTAGTGATTTATATAATAGATTAGATACTAAAGAGGGAGAAAGATATATGTATAAGTTAGCCAAACAAAGAGATAGGAGTAGTAAGGATTTAGTTCAAGTGAAGTGTATTAAAGATGAAGATCAAAAAATACTTTTCTTAGAAGATGATATTCAACAAAGATGGATGAAATATTTTGCTAAACTTTTTAATGAAGATTGTGAAAATAAGATTGACTATAATGACCTTAGCACCCTAAATGAAAATAAAGATTTCTGTTTTTATCGGCGTATTAGTAAAACTGAAGTTAGAGAGGCTTTAAAGAAAATGAAGGGTGGAAAAGCTGTTGGACCTGATGATATTCCAATAGAGGTGTGGAAATGCTTAGGAGATGAAGGAATTTCATGGCTTACTAAACTTTTTAATACTATTTTGAAGACTAAAAAGATGCCAGATGAGTGGAGAATGAGCGTGTTAATTCCTATTTTTAAAAATAAAGGTGATGCACAAGATTGTGCGAATTATAGAGGTATTAAGTTAATGTGTCATACTTTAAAACTTTGGGAGCGAGTTATGGAGCATAGGTTGCGGCGTGATACTAATGTTTCTCAAAATCAATTTGGTTTCATGCCGGGTAGGTCGACTATGGAAGCCATACATTTATTAAGAGGTTTGATGGAGAAATATAGAGAAAATAAGGAGGATCTACATATGATATTTATTGATTTAGAAAAAGCATATGATAAAGTTCCAAGAGAAGTGCTATGGAGAGTTCTTGAAAAGAAAGGAGTCAATAATGCTTATATTCAAATCATTAAAGATATGTATGCATGAGCTATTACTTGTGTTCAAACACAAGGTGGATTGACTAAGTATTTCCCTATTTCGGTTGGGTTACATCAAGGATCAGCCTTAAGCCCATATCTTTTTGCTTTAGTCATGGATGTTCTCACTAGACATTTGCAAGAGGATATACCTTGGTGTATGCTTTTTGCTGATGATATTCTTCTTGTTGATAAGACTAGAGAGGGAGTTGAAGGTAAACTTGAATTATGGAGGTCAACCTTAGAGTCTAAAGGTTTTCGCTTGAGTAGATCTAAAACGGAATATATGGAGTGTAATTTTAGTAGTAATAGACCTAGTGAGGGGATTGTGACTTTGGGCGATCAAGTCATTAATAAGAGTACACGTTTTAGATATCTTGGATCTATTGTTCAGAGTGATGGTGAAATAGATGGGGATATTATCAGCAGAATTCAAGTTGGATGGTTGAAGTGGAGGAATGCATCGGGCTTGTTATGTGATAGAAATGTACCCCTCAAACTTAAGGGAAAATTCTATAAGATGGTAGTGAGGCCTGCAATGCTTTATGGTGCTGAATGTTGGCCATTAAAAGAGAAGCATAATACTAAGTTAAGTGTGGCAGAGATGAGGATGCTCAGGTGGATGAGTGGCTTTACCCTTAGAGATAGGATACGAAATGAGCATATACGTGAAAAGGTTGGAGTAGCTCCAGTAGAAGATAAGATTAGAGAGAGTCGCCTTAGATGGTTTGGTCACATTAAACGGCGGCCTTCCGATGACCCGGTTAGGAGAGTAGAGGTATTAGATTTGACTTATGTTAAGAAAGGTAGGGGTAGACCTAAAAAGACTTGGTTAGAAAATATTAGGAATGACCTTTCTTTATTAGATTTAAACGAGAATTTGACTTTTAATAGGACACAATGGAGAAAAAGGATTCATGTAGCCGACCCCACGTAGTGGGATAAAGGCTTGATGTTGTTGTTGTTGTTGTTGTTGACAAGAATAGTATTTAATTTAATATATAAATTTATAATACAAATTAAAAAAAATGCACCAAATCAGCCTTAATTCGTGGCCCAATCAGCCCAAATTTGTCGTCAAAGCAACCCAAATTAATGGCACAATAAAGCTCAAACTCAAATTCAAGCTCATATAGCATTCATGTAACTTTTTTAGTCTCATATTATGAAGGAGTATGAGATGGTTGCCTTTTAGCTATTTATATATTTTCATCTTTTCTAACAAATCTTATTTTATGATATGACATCCATATATTATGGTTTAAAAATCTCATTATTTGATAAAAAAAATTTATTTTTAAAAAATGCAATAAAGTAAAATATATTGTTTATATTTTATTTAAAATATATATATTTTTTTAAATCGGTAGGTTAATTTGAACTTGGACCGGTTTGCTAGTTCACAGGTTGAACCGTCAGTTCTCTCCAAAGCTGGTTTTTAAATTGGACTTGATCGGACAACTGACTGTTTCATGGTTGAACCGGCCAGTCCGGCCTGATTTTTAAAACCTTGTGTTTAATATAAAACTCAATATTTTATCCTTTATGAAATTCGACATAATTCTCATAATGAATTGGTTATAATGATATTGGATTTCTATTTATTGTTAGAAAAAAAAAATTAATATATAAGTGAGAGAACACAGTTGGGAACCTCCCATCCTGGGTTTGAATCCCCCCCTACTACTGCCTTACCTTTTCAATGAAGCAAAGCAAGTGTGGGTATGATGCCGGTGTGAGACTTCGCTAGATTCCGCCAAGGGATTAGTTACGCTGCAAAGCGGTCACTTTGGAGTGGTAGAGCTAGAATAGATACCCCCATTCCAAAAAAAAAATCCTTCTAATTTTATAGGACGAGGAATTTTGATTAAATATTGAATGTTTAATACAAACTCAATATTTTATTCTTTATGAAATTTGACGTAATTCTCATAATGAATTGGTTATAATCACCGGCAGATGGAAGGGGGGGCACGTGCGATTGTATTCATAATTGATGGATGAAGCGGTTGAAAAGATTTGATTACTTTGCGATTGTATTCATAACTAAGTAGATATTACAATAAAAATGAACCTTCGGTTCAAATATTATGAAAAAATTCATTTTAAATGCAAAGTTACATGGAGTTATATAGAAGCTTGGCCTCTTTAGAAAAAAATTTGAGGGTGGTTTTTTTGTAAATAGTGAAGAATGTAATGGCTTGCAATATTATAATTTTTCGTAAGAGAATATAGTTTTCGTAAGAGAATATATTTAAGTTAGGGTTTAATCACATGAAGTATTTTAATAAAAATTTATCTTAGTAGATATGAACGACATTTATTTAAGACGTGATGAGTTGTTGTTTTAAATTCTTAACGCTAGAATCAAGGGATGACAGAGAAATAATACAAAAAAAAAAGTATCACAAGTATCGATAAGAATTTCATCAATATACAATGTCTCTGCATATTCAGTAATGATTTATAATTGCGCTTGTTTGACATATGTTTTCTAATTTTTATTTATTAAACAAGTTCTTATAATATTAATGATAAATAAACAAAAAAAAAAAAAACTTGAAAATTACTTGTGATGGATTTTAGTATGGAATAGAATCCATTGGCAATAAACAGGCACATACTCACTCAAATCTCTTAAAAAGAATATTTCATTGGTTGGTCTAAATTAGATTATCACTATAAGAAAATATATAATTAATATGGGTGAAACGGCGAAAATTTTTCTAATAATTTTGCTAGAAATTTTGTTGGTTTGTTAGGATTCATAATAGGCAAAATTCCAACAATAATTATCCTCATAATTAGAAGTTGACCCTAATTTTTTAATAAAAAATCCTCTAAAGATTATTGATTTTTAACAAAATAAATCCCAAAAACCATAAATAAATTCCTCAACTTGACATCTTCCCATGATTTCCTCTTTATTTGCAATTTTAGGTGGCCTAATCATCTCTTGGTATTAGAGGCTCCTTCCATTTTTTAGTAAATAATTGCTCTCTCACCTTATTTCTTGGTCAAATTAAAGCTTTTTCACCATCTTATTCTATGTTATATATATATATATATATATATATATATATATATATATATATATATATATATATATATATATATATATTTTTGCAAACAAATGGTTATTCTCACATTAAAAAACTTCTAATTTTTTTATGATCAGTTACCTTATTATTTCACTTCAAATTTACACTTCTAAGATAATTTCTCTCATTCTTTATAAGTATTTTGGGTTCCTAATTTTCTTTTATGTTTTTTTTTTTTTTAGTGTTTTATGAAAATATGATTAAATGCATAGTGAGGTTCAATTCTAGATTTTTAGAGCTTTGGTTTTTTATTGCAAGGCATTTAAAAAAATGATCAAGTGCATATATTGTCAATTTTAGAATATTAGGATTTTGGTTCATAATTTTTAGGGATTGATGAGATAGTTTTCTAATAAATGTTTGTACTACTTCATGATTAAATAAGGCTTAGTAATGGCATTCCAAACTCAAAAGTATTATCCACTATAATTTAATGATTTTCTTCTATGTACATAATATGGATATGGTCTAAGATATATCATTAGACTCTGTATAGATGTATTAATAATAATTTTTAAAAGAGTAAGTTGTTTATTTATGTTGCGTGTCAACATTATATATTCTTTATAAAGAAAAATTTAGGCACCCAATTCAAAACATAAGGGCTAAAATTTTAATTCATATCTAATAAAGCGATAGTGGATTAATATCATGTATATTTTCAACGTAATTTTAGTTTTAGACAGCACACAGAGTATGGATTATAACATTAAAGTATTGATGTTGCTTGTTATGCTTCAATAAGATTTCGTTTGGGATAACTTTCTTATTGCTTTCTAGTACAAAAACTTTTATAACAACAACATCAAGACTTTATCCCATTATGTGGGGTCGGCTTCCTAAGTCATTTTTCTCCAATTTTTGTACTAAAAAACTGCTTTAGAAAACAGTAAAAGAATGGTCACATATGAAGTCTAAGTCATACATAATAAAATAATTAAAAACTTATAAATAGTATAATATGACTTTTTTTATACATTTAATAATAAATTGATACAATTTTTGTTGATGCTTAATAATTTTATGACACATTGTATATTGCTCAAATAGTGCGATAAAAACTTGTTGTTGTTGTTGTTGTATACTGCTCAACAACATTATGTCATGATTGCATCAATTATTCTAAGTTATTTATAGCTATTAGAATACTAAGTATGAAAATATATTATAGGAGAAATTACATACATACAACTCAAACTTTAGCTATGTATAGAACTCACACCCTCTCACCTATATCATGTAAACTATCACACAAATGTCAACTATTAACAATTTTAGCCCCTTTGATTCCCTCCATTCACTCCCCTGATAAACATTTCCATACCATTATAAAAATTATTTTTGCTCAAAGCTCCCCAGACACAATTAGTCAAATAAAAAAATCAATCAGATTCAAAGGCAAAAGCCCTTGAAATTTGTCTCCTCAAGTAATCACAAGCATAAAGAATGGGTTAGATATTCTCTCTGGTTCTTAATTCAAGACCCGGAAAAAAAAAAAAAGAAAGAAAGAAAGAAAATCCGTCGCAATGATGAAAACTTCACCTACTCAGTTAAGCCCCCTCTAAGAATGCCAGCAAGCTTAATACTCACTCTCACAAGAACAAAGTTCAGCCATATGTACCATTGTATGCACCAAAGAGCATTAAATAGCAGAGATAGATAAGCACCATCTGAAGCAGCACCTGCTGCAACATTCACAAAGGCATCAAAATTAACCTTCTATCATCCAGGAAGAGTTATATAATGCGTTAAATTGAGTAACAATGTAATAGCATATAAACTTCTACAAATTCAAAAGTTTAGACTAATAAGGAAGAATCACTGCAATTACATAAGGATTCAAACTCCTAATTTCACTTTCACTGTTGAACTATCTCAGCAATATAACCATCAAATCAATACATGGAGTGTTGCAGCTATGTGAAAGGCCTCTGGATATGGCAGTTACTAATTTAAACTAGTCTGATGAAGTTTATACCCACCTAAGAACTTCCACGTAACTTTCAGTTAGTAAATGATTACTAAGTTTGGTCAATTGTTTGAGGATGCCATGAAACCGTCCATCATTCCAAGACTGGATTGTAGATACATTACTCAGTTTCCAGTTGAATTTGTTCAGCATTAAGTGCTAATTTCTAGGTATACCATCACAGACTAAGGTTTCGTTTGGGACGGCTTTCTTACTGTTTTGTAGAGCGGCTTTAAAAAGTAGGAAGAAAGCCGTTTAAAAAGCAGGAAGAAAGGCTTCGTTTGGGACGACTTTTTTCTTGCTTCTTAAAGCAGTTTTTTAGTTAAAAATCTTAATTTTTTTATTAAAAAGTTATTTTAAAAAATAGTAGGAAAATCATCCCAAACGAAGCCTAATTGATTTCATGAAAATCACCAATCATTAAAAGAAATTTAAATGAGGAACAATAGATTAGGATATCTACCTAAAATATAGGCATTGTACAAAATTGGCTTAACAAACCAGTTTCTATTGTAACAAGTATTATATATTTTTTACATAATACCTCAAATGATCATGGCATAAAACATGTAACTTACAAACAACCTCCACAGAGAAAATATAAGTCTCTGCTCCTGGGCTTATCCTAATATATATATATCTAATATATAATACAGTGAATTTTGAAGGACCTCACCCGGTAGGTTTGTTTGCTACACCATTATCACAAAGATCTGCTTCGTGCAATTGAGTTGGAGGCTTCTCTTCTTTCTTTGCAACTTCAGTGGCGTTATGACTCAGAAACTTTGGTTGGTTGGCTGAAGAGAAAAGTTCTTCGTCATGATGGTTAGTACTAATTTCCCCTTCCAACAACTGAGTTGGTGGCTCTTCTTCCTTCTTTGCTTCTTCAATGGCGTTTTGAATCAGAAAGCTCGGTTGGTTGGTTGATGAAAGCAGCCTTGCCCACATTCTGTCTGTAATTACAACCTTGTTTTGCGTTTCAGTGATCCTCTGCCAAAAGTAAGGTTCAAATAAAAAATCAGAAATTTAGCATTCATGGTTTTCCAAATCTTCTGAATTAAATGATAATCCACAAGTTTGAAACGTCAATCTTAAAATTCCCTCCATATCTTTTCCCAAGGCTTCAATGCATTAAATTCACTACAAAGGCATAAATGCTGCAAAATTTGATGAACTGTGAAGCATAATTTGAGCTACCCAACATGTAAAGAAGACTAAGGCTTCGCTTGGGACGGCTTTCTTTTTGGTTCTGAAAACGGTTCTTTAGTACAAAATTTTTAATTTTTTACTTAAAATCTGCTTTAAAAAGCAATAAGAAAGTCATCCCAAATGAAGCCTAAATTTTATTTGTTATGAACTAGGACATTAATCATCATGTCATCAAATACATTATATGATCATGAAAGGTTTCTTTCAACGGTAAGTGATTAATATTTTATTTGGGACGACTTTCTTGCTGCTTCTTAAAACAACTTTTCAGTATAAAAATTTTAATTTTTGTATTAAAAAGCTACTTTAAGAAGAAGTAAGAAAGCCGTTCCAAACGAAACCTACAATTTCCAAATAGAATTAGTAGGAAAAAGCAATTAAAATTTTCCAAACAACAATTAAGCATTTCAATGCTCAATGAAAATAAAATATGTTTACAAGTTCCTCGTTATGTAGACATTTAGGGGGTATTTGGTATAGGATTGGATTCAATTTTAGTAGGATTTACTAAATCCTGTAAATCCGGATTTAGTAAATCCTGGACTCTTAAATCCTGAATTGTGATTGGTATGACAATTTTCAAATCCTGCTAAATCCAGAAAGATGTTTGGCAAGATATAACAGGATTTAAAACGGTTGGAGATTTAAAATTGAATTAACTAAATATTTTGAAATAACTAATTATTTAAATAATATTCCTACTAATTATTTAATTAATAATTTAATTACTATTTTATTAGTTTTAATTATAATTTTATTATTAATTATTTTATTAATCACTTAAGAATTCTACTACTCATTAATTATTTAACTATTATTTATATTATTAATTATATGTTTAATAATGTATAAGATAATTATATTAATTTATAATTACTAATTATATTACTAACTATTTTATTAAGTTAAATTAGATAATTAATTTATACACTAATTCTACTATTAATTATTAATATTTTAAATTATATTAATTAAGTTAACCAGTAATGAAAGCGTCTAGGGTTTGCTTTTAATCTTCTCTTATTCGTCCATGTTGTTCGGCTTCGTTGCTTCACAGGAGGTGTTGAGATTGCACGAGTCGCTTCTTGGGCTCCTTTGTTGCTTCGCAGGAGGTGTTGAGATTGCGCGAGTCGTCGAGTCGCTTCTTCGGCTCCTTCGTTGCTGTTCGACTTGGCTATTCGTTGATGTTCGACTTTGCTCCTTCGACGATGTTACCTTCCTGTCGGATCGGACATTACAACATTTTGATCTGAAGCAACGACGGGAGCTCCCTCTCGCTCGCTGTGAAGGTAACTTTCTCCCTTTCGCGCACTTCTTCGGCCAAATCCCGTAAATCCGACTTCTAGCGGGATTAGGATTTACTAGGATTTAGCGGATTTACGGCGATTTAGCGGATTTACGCCGTAAATCCGCAAATCCGGGATTTACGGATTTGCCGGATTTACGGCGCCGTTTATTGCGTTTGGCTGGATTTACCGTAAATCCTACTAAAAACTCGAAATAAATCCGATACCAAACACCCCCTCAGGATGAATGCGTGTTTCCTTAAAAAACATATCTCAAAAATAATTAGAAAGATTTAAGGGATCTTACATAAAATGGTATATAAGCATGTCTGCCATTAACAGGCGCAACTGTGAAACCAGTATAACCCGCCATTGCACCGTGTACAGCACTCTGAGCCAACAGCGTACAATACACGTTATCAGAAGCATTGCTGGGAATTGCACGGATCATGTATGTTGGATCTGTAAAAGTAAAACATTACAGTGAGTACTGATGACTTCTGACAGCAGGATTTAATAGAAAAAATATCAACAAAAACTAACTCACCAATATACTTAAGATTTATGGTCATCTTCTTCTTGCTTGAGAAGTAGTCCTGTAATTAGTAGAAAGTCCCATAAATATCCACTTTACACAATAACTATTATATTAATTTCTCAGATAAATTTTATAATTAAAACAATCGCACAAAATCAATAACAGTTAGGATTCATAAAATTGTGGAACATATAGATTTAGGATTCGTTTGGGACAGTTTTCTTACTGCTTCTTAAAGCAGTTTTTTAGTCTAAAAATTAAAATTTTTTACTAGAAAGTTGTTTTAAAACCGTCCCAAACGAAGCCTTAGTTATTACTTCACTACTACTACGTTGAATAAGTATACCTTGATCTTCTGAGATAACCATAGGCCAATATCCAGGAGCAGCTTATTTCCGGATGCATCTTCATGATCCATGGAACGCATGCTTTCAGCAATAAGCTCTTGTCCTGCTCCCTCAGCAACAACAAGAACCATGTGGCCATTCTCTTTAAGTCTCTTCTCTATAAATTCATAAAGGCCACCTTTTCCTTCCAGATAAAAGGGTGACTCAGGAATCAGGCAACAGTCCTAGAAAAGCAGCGCAACAAATGGGAAAGGAAATGAGCAACTTCTTCAAGGTACTGAATAAAAATAGAAAGAAAGAATCAACTCTTTTAAGAAGAGCAAGCACTGTTCACAAGCAGGACTAAGAACGTTAAGCTAATTGAACTAAAACTAAATAAAGTAAGATATAGAAAAAATATTAAAATTTTCAACATACCACATCTCTACTTGCGAGAGTTGCATACATTGCGATGAACCCTACAATAAAATCACAAAGATTAAGTTTCATATTAATTAAAAGGAAGTGAGACTCACAACAAAACATGTCACAAAAATCATTCGAGCTCTAGCAATCATGAAGAAATACTAAAAAATAAACTCATTACTCTGCAAATGCAGTTTATGCAATGCATATCCACCTATTATCCTTAGACAAACCGCACCTCAAGTAGAGTTTGAGAAGTTTAAATCTCACAGTAAAGATCTTATTAACAAGTTAACAACTATAAGGCATACAAAATGGGATGAGAACATCCGATCATGGAGAATTTATCAGAGACGGGGCCGACGACTACGGCCACGATTGCACCACTTTTTTTTTGAGTCATCAGTTGTATTAGATTTATTATTATGGTTGTATTGAGTTTATTATTGCATATTTTTTATTTATACTCTCACTTGAGGGAGTAGTCCTATGTAAGCCCAAAGGGCATGTTTGTTTGTTTGTTTTTTTTGTTTCACTCATTGTATCTTGGCTATTTAAAGTCTCCTCCTCATCTTTTGAGAGATGATGAATATTATTACAAAAAAAAAAAAATCATGCATTATGTCTTGGAGAGTTGAGAGCGATTGAGCATGCTTGAAGTTCCTAGGTGAGGGCAACACATCATCCACCAACTACAGGAAACGTCCGGGTTCGTGGTTCCTCCCTTTTCCCTAAACCCTAAGGCCCCCTTCCCTACCTAACCATTGGTACCTAAGGCCTCCACCCCACCCCACCCCACCCCACCCATAGCCGCCGGCCCTAAGGCCTCCTCCCCATCCAAAGTCGTCGGCCGAACCCCCTTACTAGTCGTCCGCCCGCCGGCCCCCCAACCCCTTAGCTCTAAATTTCAAAACCTTTTTTTCAAATCCTTTCCAAAATTACTCTGTTTTATTTTTGGAAACCTTTTAAATTCATAATCAATTAGATTTGATTTTGAATTTTATTTCCTAAATGAGGAATCTTATTTTAGGAAAGTTTCCTAAATCATGTCTATTTGAATTTTAAACGGGATTTGATTTAAAATACCCTTTCCTAATTTAAGATTCTAAATAGAGCAAGCTTTAACTCCCCACCTAAAGCCAGCACCCCCCAAGCATGCCGCCGGCCCCTCTCTCACACATTAAATCTCTTTGCCTTTTGGAGCCCAAATCAACTCCCCCATCAAAGGAGCTCTCTTCCCTTCCCTCTTTATATGTGAAATTCAAATTTCAAAAATTTCAATGCACTCCCAATCAAATCTGAAATTAAACTTCAGATTTTGGAATTTAATTCCCTTCTCTAGTCTTGGCCGACCACCCAACTCCTCCTTCCACCTCTTGCCCGTTGCTTGATAAATCACCTAAAGTAGAAGGAAGAGAAGAAGCAACACCTCTCCCTCTCCATCACTCTGAAAACCCTCTTTACTCATCAATGGCAGATCCAGAACTTGACCATGGTTTTGTTTACAACAATCAAGGGAAAATTGACATCCTCAGGTATCCCTGAAGATCGACTGATCCGTGGAAGATTACATTGAAAGGATCAACTTCTCCCTCGCCGCTGCTATCGATGAACAACACCCTCCCACTCAGTGGCAACTTCTTTCTGACGCTTGATCATGGTGAACTCTCCTCCAAGTCTGTCTTTCTAAATTTTCCCTTTAAATTGTGGCATCATAAAGATCATGCAATTTATCTCCGATTAGTTAAACATCAAGAGTGTGAGTGGATCCAATTAGTGCATAATCTAAATGTTAATTTAGGGATTTCCGTCGAACTCGCCCACATTATGCTAAGCTTGATTGGAACTGATTATTCATGATTCAAACTCTTATCGTGTAATTTGGCCTAAGCTTGAATCACCTCTCTCTTGTTTTAAAGATTTGTTAAATTTTTTAAAGTAAACTTAATTATTATTGCTCTGATTTAAAAGGCAACTAATTTTAACATTGCATAATTACCTATGTAGTTAGTTCTATATCAATTTGGCATCAGAGCATGGTTGCATTTAGGTGCATATTAAGGAAATTTTATTTCTTGTCTTAAGCATCTAAATCGCATCCTACGCGCATCATTTTACTTGTTTGTGCTATCATATTATTTTCTTCTTGTTTACATAAATATGTGTCACCCTTAGACATAGGATGGACCCATAACAGATACACATGACTTTAGACCTGTTGGTACGTCAAATGAATACCATCAGCCAACAACTTAGGAAAAATCAAACCAACAAAGTTGAACTCCGTCGTCATATGACTAAACGATTTGATACACTAGATCGAGTTATAAATCACCCTACCCTTTACACACTTTCTAGGCCTCATTCGTTGTATGGGGACGATAACTAACCGGATGAGGGACAACCCCTGGCCCTTATCGTGCTCCTCGATACGGTCATGACCTTCATAATGACCCTGATATACCTCTGTCGAAAAAAAAACAAGGTAGATGCCCCAACATTTGACGGTACACTCGATCTCCAGCTCTTTCTAGACTAGATCAAGGGCATGGATAGTTTCTTTAAGTCGTAAAATATTTCTAAAGCTATGAAGGTTAGATTTGCTGAAATGAAAATAACTAGTGGAGTTAGTCAATATTGGGCCAACCTAGAAAGCCTTAGAGAATCCCAAAACGAGTATCCTATCACTGATTGGGCGTCAAATAAAATACGAGATCAAACAGAAGTACTTACCTCCCTCGTACTTCTCAGGCTCCTAAATAGGTGGAATAGGTTAACACAGGGCAACAAATAGGTGAATGAGTACATTGCAACTTTTGACGATTATCTGATTCGCTGAAAGGGGGAGACCTCTACTACCCCCACTCAAATTCTGTCCATGTTCCGTACCGGGTTGCGCGAGGACCTGCGCAATGAACTATTTGCTCAGAACGTTACTACTCTTGAAAATGCTTAAAGGCTAGCGTGACCTTGAGGAAACCCTTCCCCAACACTCTAGTCGACACCAAGACTCTAGTCGACAACAAGACTCTAGACATTCCTACCGACCCTCTAGTGGTTCAACCCCTCACCACGCCACTGCCCAACCGACCCCGAGAAACACTACCCGACCACCTTCTGGTCCTCCCACACCCCGTCCTGACTTTAGAAGTAAGCCTCCCACCCCAGATACCCCTAGAGCCCACCCAGGGACCAAGTGCTTTCGATGCTAGGGGTATGGGCATCAATGTTTAAAATTGCGTATTCGGGTATTGATGCATTTTTCATTCGTGAGGCGAGGAATAAGCCTCAAGGCGTTTTGAGGCGTAAGCCACAAAATCAAAAGATTGCGTAAACATAAAATGATAAATTTTTTATATACTAATGATTGAATAATATAAAATATTAAAAAGCATAAGATATGAAGTGAAATCAGAATATCCCAATAATAAGACAACATGAAATATAGTTCAACTCAAAATTCTATCTTTCCCAAATCCCAGTATTATTTTCATTAACATATAATTCCAATTTCCAAAAAATAAATAGCAAAGACATATCACATAAGAACTCATAAGTCATCAGCACTGTCATCACTAAGGGATTCTTCATTTGAATCATCATTATGATGAACTGCTCTCTCCCCTTCCTCCTCTCCTATAGAGTCCAATGTCGGGCATATACTTCAAGATTTATGTAAGCTTTAATATATATAGCGTGAGGCGTAAGCCTCATGCTAGTAAGGCGAGGCGGGCCTCAATGCAGGCCTCAACCAAGTTGAGGCGTAAGCCTCATAAAAAAAACTCAAGGCGTAATCATCGAGGCATTTTTTACTGGAATTGCGCAAAGACGAGCCTCATATTGCGCAATTTTAAACCATGATGGTCATATCTCCTCTTAGTGTTCTAGTCCTTATAGAGGCACTATTATTGAGGAGATCACTGAAGAAGAGTCTGAGCCCGAGGCTGACCAAATTCACCAGGTTGAAGATGATAGTGAATTCTTTGAGGAAGATCACGACACTGCTGTCATCCACTATATACAAAAAATTGACACCCCTTCGTGGTGAGATGCGCGCTGTCATAACCTTTAGCCACTAATGACTGGCATAGGACTTAAATCTTTCACACCGACACCAAAATTAAGGATAAAAAGTGTAAAGTCGTAGTGGATAGTGGCAGTTGCATCAATGTTGTCTCCTCCAGCATGGTGTCTAAACTTAGTCTGTATGTCGTTCCTCACCCTAACCCTTACAAGGTAGCCTAGGTCAACTCCACTGCCTTAGAGGTGAAAGAATGAAGCCTCATACACATCTCCGTTGCTTACTATAAGGAGAATATGTGGTGTGATGTTTTTGTGATGGACGTTGAATAAATCATCCTAGGGTGTCCCTGGCTCTTTGTCATTGATGTCCACATCTATGGGCTTTCAAGCACCTGTATGTTTGAATATGCTGGCAAGAAGATCAAGTTTATGTCTACGCAGCCTAGAGTTAGAGATGACCCCAAACCTAATCCAGTCAAGCCTAAGAAAGAGTTGAACCTTGTGACAGCCAAGGTCCTGGACTTTGAAATTGCCTAAGGCGCACCACTGTATGCCTTGGTTGGTCGTGAAACTCCAACTGAGTCTGATGAGTCTATTCCTCAGAAGGTCTAATCCACGCTGAGGGACTTTGTTGATGTCTTCCCTGATCAATTACCCCCGCTTAGAGACATTCATCACACTATAGATCGTATACATGGAGCTTCCCTTCCCAACCTGCCCCACTATCGCATGAACCCTACGGAACATGCTGAACTTAAAAAGTAGATGGATGAGTTATTGAAGTTGGGCTATATCAAGAAAAGTTTGAGCCCATACGTTGTACCAACCCTTACACCGAAGAAGGATTGTATTTGGAAAATGTGCGTGGATCATACCTGTTAACGGCGAATGGCGCACCATGGCGCAAAGGTCCCTTTGGAGCCATGGCGCATAACGCACGGCGCGACGCGCGCCATTTTGAACATGGTGCAAACTATATAAAAATTATAAAATAATAAGCATGAATATGAAATATTATTAAAAATAAAAGACATCATATATAAGTTTGACTAAGTAACATCCAAATATCTCATAATTCAAATATTACAATCTTTTTTTTAAAGATCAAATAAAAATTTAATCTACTCTTCTTGGGAATCATCATCATCAGCAAATGTTAAAAAAGTTTCATTATCTTCATCAACATTGTCTCCTACTTCATAATCCTCTTCATCACCCTCCTCATTCTCATTCTCAATAGCAACATCATGCCTAATTGAAGATTCCTTCTTTTTTCCTTTAGATCTTTCCCGAATGTGGGAGTTTCCCAGGGTAGCGCCCCCGGAACAAAATTTATTTGTAAGAGTAATTTTGAAAAGATACTGAGTGTACTAAGCGGTACCGAGCGGTACCGAGCATGAACCTAGCAATACCGAGCGTGTACCTAGCGGTACCGACCGTGTACCTAACTGTACCGAGCAAGTACATAGCAGTACCAAGAGGTATCCAGTATATACATAGCGGTACTGAGCATTTACTTAGCGGTACCGAGCATGTACCTAGCGGTACCGAGCATACTTGTTTAGTTATAAATTCTTGTAAGAAATAGCCGTGCAAAATAATAGAGCTGTGAGGAATAGAGGGAGATTGCAAATTGGAGTCAGCTGGAAAGATTTTTTATTGGAACAGACGAAGGAGGGGGCGGATATGGCGGAAGCACTGCTCTACAGGACAATTCGACGGAATCAACGACTTCAACTTCGGGACAGATTTGGTTGGATTTGGCGGAAGCAGCGAATGCAGCAAACGAAAAATAGAAAACCTTCGACTTCGGGATAAATTCAACGACTTCGACTTAGGGACTGCGGGATGTGTTCGACAGATGCAGCAAACAAAAAATCTTTCGTGAAATTAGGGCAACGAGTAGTCGTTTATCTTAAAATATAAATATATTTTTAAATATAAAAAATATTCATAAGTATACTGAAATTTAAAAACAAATTGACGCGCTATTTTACGCCGTGCGCAATGCGCCATGGCTCACATGTGGCGCAAATAGCGCGCGCTGTTTTAAACACATGCGCCTTGCCATGAATATGACACCGTAGGTGCGCTGCGCCGCGTCGTGCGCATGGTGCGCGCTATTTTGCGCCATTGACAACTATGGCGTGGATAGCCGTGACATCAACAAAATCACTGTTAAATATCATTTTCCTATGCCGAGGTTAGACAATATGCTTGACATGATGTCCAGAGCTATTATTTTCTCAAGGATCGACCTTAAGAGTGGGTACCACCAGAATCAGATCCGACCTAGTGATGAATTGAAAACTGCCTTTTAGACCAAAGATAGTCTATATGAGTGGATGGTCATGTCTTTCAGGTTGAGTAATGCCCCGAGTACATTAATGGGAGTCATGACCCAAGTGTTGCGCCCTTTCATGGGTAAGTTTGTCGTTGTCTACTTCGATGATAATCTTATATATAATCAGTCCGTGAGTCAGCACTTGACCATTTAAGGTAGGTTTGTGAAGTCTTAAAGAACAACTTTATGCTAATCCTAAGAAATGCACCCTCCTTGTTGACCGAGTAGTTTTTTTGGGTTTTGTCGTGTCTGCCCAAAGGGTTTCTACATACCCCAAAAAGGTTAAAGCCATTGAAGAATGACAAGTTGCTCAAAACATTCGAGAAGTTCGCAGCTTCCACAGTTTGGCACCTTCTATAGGAGATTCATTAGAAACTTTAGCACCATTGTATCTCCTATCACTGATTGCCTTAAAAAAGGTGATTTTCACTAGACCCCGGCTACCACCAAATCCAATAAGGAAATTAAGAAAAGAATGGTGGAAGTCCTCGTGCTGAAACTTCCTAACTTCTCTAAGGTCTGTGAAGTTACCTGTAATGCTTCAGAGGGTCGAAATTGTAGGAGTATTATCCCAGGAAGGCCACCCTATGGTCTGCTTCAGTCAAAAACTGAATGACATTCGGCAGCACTATTCCACATATGACAAAGAGTTTTATGCAGTGATTCAATCCCTATGATACTAGCGACACTATCTTCTCCGGCAGGAGTTCGTCATCTTTTCGAATCACGAGGCTCTTTGTTATATCAACTCCCAGAAAAAGTTGAAGGCACGCCAAAGACGATGGGTAGAGTTCTTACAGGAGTACACTTACACCCTTAGACACAAGACGGGAATTGAAAATAAAGCTATCAATGCCCTCAGTCGTCGTATGATAACTTCCACTAAAATGAGGGCCAAAGTCGTCGGGTTTGAGCGAGTCAAAGAAGACAACTTGAAATGCCCCGACTTTAAGGAGACTTACTCCTTTTTTTCTACAGGCAGAAAGCGCATTGTGGATGATTTTCTCCTTGAAAGCGTATACCTTTGCAAAGCACAGAAATTTTGTATCCCTGGCACTTCCCTTCGGGAATTCCTCGTTCGGGAACTTCACGCCAGAGGTCTCACTGGACACTTCGGTCGTAATAAGACTATTGAAGCCGTAGAGTACCTCTTCTTCTAGCCAAGCCTGAAGGATGTGGGCAAAACATTGAGTAGGTGCCACACTTGCCAATTGACCAAATAACGTAAGCACAACACCGGTCTCTACACTCCTTTACCAAATCCCAGCTGCCCGTGGCAAGATGTCAGCATGGACTTCGTCCTTGGCTTGCCCAAAACTTTTCGTAGGAATGATCCCATCTATGTCGTAGTCGACCGATTCTCCAAAATGGCAGTGTAGAGATTGATGTTGTGCTTTCCTAATTTAAGACGCATGCTGCCTGTAAAGGTATTCGTTTTCAAGGAGAAGATCATCCACAAGGCGCATGTTGCCTGTAGACAAAAGGGAGTAAGTCTCCTTGAAGTCGGGGCATTCCAAGTAGTCTTCTTTTACTCGCTCAAACCCGATGACTTCGGCCCTCATTTCAGTTGTAGTTATCATACGACGATTGAGGGTATCGTCAATTTTATTTTCAACTCCCGCCTTGTGCCTAAGGGTGTAAGTGTACTACTGTAAGAAGAGAACTCTACCTATCGTCCGTGACGTGCGTTCAACTTTTTCTGGGAGTTGATATAACAAAGAGCCTCGTGATCCGAAAAGATGACGAACTCCTATGGGAGTAGATAGTGTCGCTAGTATCGTAGGGATTGAATCACTGCATATAACACTTTGTCATATGTGGAATAGCACTGCCAGATGTCATTCAATTTTTCACTGAAGTAGGCCATAGGGTTCCATTCCTGGGACAGAACTCCTCTAATTCCGACCCCCGAAGCATCACAGGTAACTTCAAATACCTTTGAGAAGTTAGGAAGTCTCATCACAGAGGCTTCTACCATTCTTTTCTTAATTTCCTCAAAGGCTTTGGTGGCAGCCAGGGTCAGTGAAAATCAACTTTTTAAGGCAATCAGTGATAGGAGACACAATGGTACTAAAGTTTCTAATGAATCTCCTATAGAAGATGGCCAAACCATGGAAGCTGCGGGCTTCCTGGATATTTTGAGGAACTTGCCATTTTATAATGACTTTCACCTTCTCGGGGTCTGTAGAGACCCCTTGGGCAGACATGATAAAGCCTAGAAAAACAATTCGGTCAATAAGGTAGGTGCAATTTTTAGGATTAGCATAAAGTTGTTCCTTCCTTAAGACTGTACAAACATGTTTTAAGTGGTCTAAGTGTTGACTCACGGACTGACTATAGATAAGAATGTTATCGAAGTGGACGACGACAAACTTACACATGAAAGGGTGCAGCACTTGGGTCATGACTCTCATGAATGGGGGCATTACTCAACCCGAAAAGCATGACCAGCTACTCATATAGATCATCCTTGATCTTAAAGGCAGTCTTGCACTCATTACTGAGTCGTATCCGGATTTGGTAGTACCCACTCTTAAGGTTGATCTTGGAGTAAAGAGTAACTTCGGTCATCATGTCAAGCATATCGTCTAACCTCGGGATAGGAAAATGATATTTAACAGTGATTTTGTTGATGACGTGGCTATCAACACACATTCTTCAAGTACCATCCTTCTTCGAGGTAAGAAGGGCTGGTACAGCACAAGGGCTCAGACTTTCCTTGATATAGCCCCACTGCAGTAACTCACCCACCTACTTCTTAAGTTCAGCATGTTCTGTGGGGTTCATGCAATAGTGGGGCAAGTTGGAAGTAGAGGCTCTAGGGACAAGATCTATAGCGTGGAGGATGTCTCTAAGCAGGGGTAATTGATCAGGGAGATCATCAGGGAAGACATCAGTAAAGTCCCTCGGCGTGGGTTGGACTTCCTGAGGAATAGGCTCATCAGACTGAGTGGGAGTCTCACAGACAACCAAGGTGTACATCGACATGCCTTGGGCAATTTCAGAGTCCAGGACCATGGCTGTCACAAGGTACAACCCTTTCTTAGGCTGACTAGATTAGATTTGGGGGGTCATCTCTAACTCTGGACTG
This sequence comes from Dendrobium huoshanense, assembly GCA_016618105.1. Classification (NCBI taxonomy): domain Eukaryota; kingdom Viridiplantae; phylum Streptophyta; class Magnoliopsida; order Asparagales; family Orchidaceae; genus Dendrobium; species Dendrobium huoshanense. Next base: position 82,326,859 of record CM028359.1, on the reverse strand, counting down.
TGTAGGCAGAAGCTTGATCTTCTTGCCGACATATTCAAACATATAGGTGATTGAACGCCCATAGATGTGGACATCATTGTCAAAGATCCAGGGAAGCCCTAAGATGATTTGCCTAACATCCATCACAAGAATATCACCACACATTCTCCTTATAGTCAGTGAAGGATATGGGTACGAGGCTTAGTTCTTTCACCTCTAAGGCAGTGGAGCTGATCCAGGCTACCTTGTAAGGGTTGGGGTGGGGAACGACAGAAAAACTAAGCTTAGACACCATGCTGGAGGAGACAGTATTGATGCAACTGTCACTGTCCACTATGACTTTACAGTTTTTATCCTTAATTTTGGTGTAGGCGTGAAAGATTGACTTCCTACGCCAGTCATCAGTAGCAATAGGTTATGATAGTGCGCATCTCACCACGTAGATGGGAGAGGTGTCAATTTTCTATATACAGTGGATGACAACAGTGTCGTCATCCTCCTCAAAGAATTCACCATCATCTTCAACTTGGAGAATCTTGTCATCCTTGGGCTCAGGCTCTTCTTCAGTGATCTCCTTAATAATAATGACTTTGTAAGGACTAGAACACTGAGAGGAGATATGCCCATACCCCTGACAACAAAAGCACTTGGTCCCTGGGTGGGATCTAGGGTATCTGGGGTGAGAGGCTTACTTCTAAAGTCAGGACGGGATGTGGGAGGACCAGAAGGTGGTGAAGTACTTCCCAGGGTCGGCTGGGCAGTGGAGTGGTGAGGGGTCGAATCACTAGAGGCTCGGTAGGAAGGTCTAGAGTCTTAGTGTCGATTAGAGTGTTGGGGACGGATTTCCTCAAGGTCTAACACTAGGTTATAAGCATTTTAAAGAGTAGTAACGTTCCAGGCAAATAACTCGTTGTGCATCGTGCAACCTGGTACAGAACATGGATATATTTTGAGCGAGGGTAGTAGATGTCTCCTCCTTGCATCAAATAATATAATTGTCAAAAGCCGCAATGTACTCCTTCACCGGTTTGTTGCCCTGTATTAACCTATTCCACCTATCCAGGAGCATAAGGAAGTACGAGGGAGGTAAGTACTTCTGTTTGAGCTCGTGTTTCATTGACGACCAATCAGTGATAGGATACTCATTTTTGAATTCTCTAAGGCTTTCTAGGTTGGTCCAATATTGACTAGCCTTACCAGTGAGTTTCATTTCAGTGAATCTAACTTTTCTAGCTTCAGAAATGTTGTACCATTTAAAAAAAAACTATCCATGCCCTTGATCCAGTCCAGAAAGAACTGAGGATTGAGGGTACCGTCAAAGGTTGGGGCATCTACATTTATATTTTTCAACAGAGGTAAATCAAGGTCACTATGAAGATCATGATTGTATTGAGGAGCAAAATAAGGGCCATGAGGTGTCCCTCACCTTGTAAGTTATCGTCCCCATACAACGAATGAGGCCTAGAAAGTGTGTATGGGGTAGGGTGATTCCTAACTCGATATAGTGTATTAAATCGTTCGGCGTATGACGATAGAGTTCAACTATGTCAGTTTGATTTTTTCTAAGTTGTTAGTTGATGATATTCATTAGACCTACCAACGGGTCTAAAATCATTTGAATCTGTTCCGAATCCATCATATATCTAAGGGTGACTCAGATTTATGCAAATAAGAAGAAAATAATATAATAGCACAAGTAAGTAAAATGATGCATATAGGATGCGATTTAGATGCTTAAGACAATAAATAAAATTTTTCTAATAGGCAACTAAATGTAACCATGCTCACATATCAAAATGATATAGAACTAAATGCGTAGGTAATTATGCAATGTTGAAATTAAACGTCTTTTAAATTAGAGCAACAATAATTAAGTTCACTTTTAGCGATTTAAACAAATCTTGAAACAAGAAAAAAGGCTATTTAAGCTTAGGCCAAATTATACGATAAGAGTTAGAAACTTAGAATCATGAATAATCAGTTCCAAACTTCCAATCAAGCTTAGCATAGCATGGGAGATTTTCAAAATAAATTCCTAAATTAACATTTAGACTAGTCACTAATTGGATCCACCCACTCACACTCTTGATGTTTGGTTAAGCAGAGATAAATTGCACAACTTTTATGATGCCACAATTGAGGAGAGTAAGTAGGTAAAAGAAAAGGGGATGAGTTTACCCAAAGGAAGAAGATACAAATCTACGGTGTGGACGTTTTGGGTGCCAATAAAGAGAAGGCAGCAACTCAAACCCTTATTACATGTCTTGTACAGCAACCTAGCACCTTTAGGATGACTGAACAGCACTCGGACAGATTCCGGACGGCTGGACAGAAAACTAGCTTATCCCGGAGATTGGGATAGCAAGCCAAGACGCTCTAAAAATTCTGGACAATAGCTTTCAAATATCCAGGAAATATGGACAGCAGTTTAGGGATGTCAAAACCTTGGAGTAGAAGCTAATTGGGAAGAAAGCACCAAGTGGTCGTCTTGTGGAAGCATATGGTAGCAATTAACAACATGGAGAGATGGTCGTTTTAGGGTTTGAGCCGTTCATGGGTAGGGGAAATTATCATCTATTGAGAGAGATAATAATTGAGGGAATTAAATGGGGGAAAGACAAAAGGGGAAAGAGGGAGAGAGAGGGGGTCGGCAGCTATGGAGAAGCGAAGGGGACGTGGGAGGAAATTAAGGGATTACCAATCAAAGCTGATCTCAATTAAGAAAGAGGCTTTAAAGCAATTATCCTTTGAGATTAAATCCAAATTTAAAAGCCCTTGATTGAAGGGGCTTTCCAAATATAACTCCTCTTAATTTAAGAAAGAATTTCAAATTCGAATTGAATTGAAATCTGAAATTAAAACTCTCCTAATTTAGATTCATCACATATGAAAAGTAACAAATTTAGGGATTTGAATTTTGGAGGCAAAGGAGGGATGATTGGGGCCGGCAATTTAGGATAAGGGTTAGGGGTGGTCGGCGACTAGGATTAGGTTTAGGGTTTGGGTGGCGGCTAGAATTAGGGTTAGAGTTTGGGCTGGTGGTTATGAGGAAGAAGTGGGGAGGCCTTGTGGTCAGCGGTTGGGAGGATGGAGGGCTTGAGGCCGGCGGCTAGGAGGGAGGAAGGTGGAAGCCGATGGCTAGGATGAAGGATAGAGTGGTCGGCAACTAGGGACGGGGGAGAAGAAGTTGGTGGAGACAAAGAACCACGATCTCGAACGCTTCCTGCGGCTGATGGGTAATACTTGTCATCACCTAGGATTTTCACTCTCAAGAGAACTCTCTCAACTCTTCCAAGCACAAGTGCAGAAATTTGTTTGTAATAATATTCATCATCCCTCAAAAGATGAGAAGGGGGCTTTAAATAACCAACATACAATGAGTAAAACAAAAAGGACAAACATACCCCAAGGGCTTACATAGGACTACTCCCTCAAGTGAGAGTACAAATGAAAAATATGCGATAATAAACTAATACAAACATAATAATAAATCTAATACAATTGATGACTCAAAAGTAAAGCGGTGCAATCGTGGTCGTAGATCGTCGGCCCTGTCTCTGATAAACCCTCCATGATCGGATATCCTCATCACCCTCATATCATGAGCTAAGTAGTCTTGCTTACATTGTGAAGATTGCAAGTCTCATTTTCAAATTAAAATAAATAACCTATCATAAAATCTAGAGACTTCAATGGTAATGTTTTCAAAGTGCTTATGAGGATTAGTTAGCTTTCCCTTTCTAGGTTGTAAGTATGGCCAAAAGAGTTGGTTAACCTGACCCCTAGTGGTTAAGGTGTATAAGTGCCTCTGTAAGCATCATTCCAACAAACAGAACAACAGAATTGCGTAAACCCTATTATTACATCAAATTTAGAAAGGTTATATCCTAGAGATATGATATGTTCATGCCTTGGGCAACCCTCTCATTATCTTGTATAGCTATAAGACCATAAATAGAATTAGGTTCTAGGAAAAAGAACTTAAGTGTGATGTTATAAGCCCTCATCCTAGGTAGTTCTCTCCATAACATTTCATTACTATCGAGACAACAGAAACTCATGTTGTAAAAATTAAATCAAATATAAATAAATAAACAAATATATATATTCAGAAATTAATTATCACTACAAAGAATAATGTTTTTAGTATCTTATGTTGAATGTTCCTTGCATTTCCTCATTTGGAATTCAAATATTTCACAAGTTAAGCCAATCATCAACTATTTTTCCTAGATTAAATATTTGGAAACTTAAACTTGAAATCAATTCTAGCATTATTTTAATCGACAGCATTCTTAAAAACAACTCCTAGGATGCACTGGAGCTTGTTCTTTTGAGGAATCCAAACCTAAGAATAAAATAAACATTGCTTAATTTCATAAGTTAGTCGGGGGAAATCTCTAAGAAACATTCTAAAATCATTTGCCCTTTCAATGAATCATGAATTTTTTTTTTCTATCTCACAAGATAGTACATTCATCTCATGAAGGCTCTTTTAAAGCTGATAGTAATCATATAAATATTAGATTTTTTTTCTTTTTTGTTGATCCTTAAGCCTTTTTTATGCAATATAAATAATAGTATACTTCATTTTATGATTCTTTTGTATATAAAATATTGATGTTAGTGGTTTTGATTGCTAATCTTCTATTAGAAAATCATAAATAAAACATTATGTCCATCGTGTGGAATGTTTTATTTTTATGGTTGTCATGTCCACATATCTCATGTTTGCATTTGTACATCATAGATTTAAACTAAAGTTAAGAATAGCATGGACATTATTACTACATATGGTTAAATAATCTCAAAAGTGAGTAATAAATGGCAAGGAAAAAAACAATAATAATAAAAACTCGACAAATTCGAGATTGTTAAAGAACTTTTGTGGCCAGCAGTGAGAACATAACCTAATAAATTGGATGCAAGATATCTAAGTTGCCATTGGAAATGCCCAAACATAAAACAGGCTTATGTGATATAGACAAAGATAAGTTTCCAAAGCCCACTTTGGCACTCTCGGAATACTTCTATAATTCATAATATCCTCAATCTTATCAATCCTAAGAAAATGCCATTGTGGGCTTCGGGTGTTCAAATTCAGCAACTTTGGCATTGATCATACAAAAATGACCAATAACACCATCAAAGGTGAATAACTTGAGTTCATGCCTTAGTTAAACTAACCATAAGGGATTTAATATCAGAAGTTAATTATTGTCTTAGAAAACTTGAGAAGTCATAGTTCAAAACTATAGAAAGCCAATACAATATGGAGTTACAACTAACCACTGTAGCGACCCATCAGCTTGACAACACCTATTCCGTATTCAATACTCCCAGCTTCAACATGTGCTGCATTAATAGCCCGTTGAGCCTCTTCAACGGCAGTATCAAAACCAAATGATTTGTCAATTACCTAATCCAAAACATAAAAATTATGCAAATAAATAATTACCCAACGAAGTCCCGAAAAGAATGCAATTTGTGAGAGAACAGTACCGCAATGTCATTATCAATTGTCTTGGGGATACCAACAACAGAAACTTTGAGACCACGCCTTCTAATTTCCTGCACATTCTCTTAGATTAAGTAGGCATGAATAGGGCGTAAATTGAGCTGTCTGCCCATAAAACCGCCAAGTTAATCCATTATGGGTTTAAATGAATACACTTAAATAGGCTCCAAACTCAAACAAGATTACAGTTCAGAGCCAGTTTAACTAAGAGGGTTTGTAAGAGCTGCCCAAGTAGCCCTAAAAAAGACCTCAAAAAGCCTCCTTATTGAGGAATCAAAATGCAACAAGTCCATAAACTCCTTTGATACTCCAGTAAAACTGACTCAAGACAATTTGATTAAATAGATGGTTCTAATATAGTTCTCTATGTTTTCTTTCTTCAATAGATTATTTTCAAGATCTTCATTAAAATGTACATTTCTTGAATTATGAACCATAAAATGCTGCTCTTGAAAACATGATCATTCTCACTGTAATTTGAGTTTGAAAGGTGATTCAATTGTAGAAGTCTAGCATAGTTTTGTAAGGATTCTGAAAATGAGGGATGTAATGAATAGGATATCACTTATTCAAAATTTTTATTTGCTGTAAATAATCCTTTCATTTAACAGACATAATATTTGGGTGGCATAAAATTGCACTTAGCCAAAATTATGAGTAATTGATTTGTAAATAATCCTTTAAATTAAAAGTTATTCACAATATATATTTATACGTAACATAAATTTACACTAATATGATAGAAGGCTTTTTTTCTTAAAAAACCTCACTACAGTTATGCGCATTTTGATCATTAAGCTGCATGCTCAGGAACATTATATGGCTTTTAAAAAGCCTAAATAGACTAACTGTATAACGTATTGACATGCCAGTCTATATTTGTAATAGTCCGTGCAATAAAAGGGTTAGCCCTCTCCAGATAATTTTGTAAAGGCGTTAACGGGCATGGGTTGGTCCAGGATCTCATTGGCCTAATTGGCAGCCAAATGAAGGACTCGCTCCCTTATGAGATCTTCAACCAATAAAAAATTGCTTTAATAAAAACTCAGGGAGGCATGTAGATTAACAGTAGATAGCTCTTGCAAATGTTTTCATTTTTGCAATCTCTACCACAGTGATGATTGGAAGAAAAAAAAACCCCTACAAATAAGAGGGAGTTGAAAAAGAGACCAGGAACATTCTTTGATTACCTCAAAAATAACTGAGGCCCCCTTCTGAGTTCCATCCCCTCCTATAATGTAGACCTGAGGATGCAAGTAGACATAAACAACCAGATTTAAGGTTAGAATATTCTTTGTGGTCATATATAGGATCATAAGAACTAGTGAAATACTGTGATTATTTCAAATAAACCTGATTGATCCGACGGTCTTGAATGCTATCAACTATCTTTGATGTGTCATGGCCTCCTCGTGATGTTCCTAGTATAGTGCCTCCCCTTTTATGAATATCATTCACACTTTTAGGCGTCAAATGAACGGTATTGCGAGCATAGAAACCCTTATATCCACCCTGAAAATGGCAATCTTCATGTTAATAAATGTTAAAAAAACATATCCATTAGCCTTATCTTGCCTATTTTGGGTCAACTTTTATGAATCTTCATTTTTCATTTGATTCTAGTAAGTAATAAGTTACGTCTTAACCCTATTCTTCACAAATTATTTGAACTTCTATTAATCTGACAAGAGATCTACCCATTTTCCTTCCCAATTCTCCAACACTAATTTAACCATCCGAATAATTATGAATTTTCACTTAAAGTTGTATATATTCAAACTACTTAAGTTAATTATCAACCACCCTATCTTCAATAAATATCACTCATCTAAGATCTAATATAATCATTCTTTAATTTGTCATCACTCATCCTTCTTCAAATTCTCATTTCTACCACACACAACTTAACTATTAATTATATTTTACTTCCCAACACATCCCTCTTAATATACTCTTTTCCATCATGATTAACTTGGCTATTAATGATATTTTTGCTTCATAACGCTCATAGCCAAACAACATAGTAAACCTAATAACACAGTCATACTGATAATAGTTCTATTAAAGTTACCATCAATCATCCATAAAATTCTCTTATCGCATAACAAAATGTAAACAAAAAGAAAAAGAAACATAGTTAGCAAGGATAAAAGAGTTCCAATAGTTGAATAAGTCTAATGAAATAGAGGAATGTAAAATTCTAAAACCAGACTAGCTCAAAAGATGCACTGGATAATAGAACGCTCGCTGATTGTACTTTCATAGCATTAGACATGGTATATTTCAGTTGATTATATGGTGAGAAGAATTGAATCAGGGTAAGTTACTAATTTTGCATGAAGCTATTGTTTTTATTGTTAATATAAAAACGTTCTAGATGAACAAGGAGCTGATGTATGATTATTCAATTACTTTGCATGGAAAGTACTAGCTTAATAGCAAGGGTAAATAAAAATGTAGAAGCATAACACAGTGCCAAAAAAGAAATACTGAATCTTCATGTGTATCTTATTGGCCAATTCAATTGATAGAGAAAACAAAAATTTGTTGCAAGAAGCACAATATAAACAAGATCATAAAAAAGACACCATGAGAGGTAATGATTGGAAGTCATTTGTAATTTAGGAAGGGCTAAAGTGTGATTGATGCAAAATCCATATTACAGGTATACCGTGTTCCTTTATTATAAATTTAATGTCAACTTCTGAATGCAAGTTCTGCATAGCATAGAAACAGAAGTAGCAACATTTTTTTTATACGAATCTACTATGACATAGGGCCGGATCTCAGTGGGAACAGAAGTAGCAACAAGTGATATCTTACAGATGCAATACTTGTCAAGATCCATTTCACCATCTACAGAAAAATATAAAAGTAAGGAGCTCCTAACAAAGAAAGAGCAGAAACTTGAACTTTATGGATCTCAGCAGGGACATTGATTCATGAATCTATGTGAGGAAAAAAAATTGTAAAATCAGCACTGGTATTCTCACCTCTATGCCAAGGATCCTGGAAACACCATACATATGAGACAAGCCACAAACTAATTCCCTAATAACTGTATTAAGCCCTGGGCAGAGTCCACCACAGGTTACAATGCAAGCATGCACCTCATCTGATTCAAAATAAACCTGACCAAATCCATATTCCAATATCTCCCATTAGTTAGTCAAAAATAATTTATAATTAATGTGAGAAGCATTAAGTGCACACAGTCTACCTTTTGACGAGGCCCAGCACGTCGAAAATGGGTCCCTCTAGGACTAGTTTTGTGGACGACAATCTAAAAAAGAGATAAGTAACCAAACTCATCAGATAGTATATTAATTCAACCTTTTAAGATACAACAAAATATTTGGAAGTCAGCATGATAGTATATCAGCTAAAATAAAGAAAAACTTAAGTAGAGACCACAAAATTCACCTTCTGTGCAACTGTATCATCTATGTTGACAAAATACTGCCTGGAAGTAAGAGTATAGGTAGTTACAGTTAATAAAAATTTCCATTTTACGATAAGCTTTCTCATATAATTTTAAAAATAAGTACAAAATCCATCTCTACACACATACTTGACAACTGAATATGCTGGATTATCCTGGAGAGGGTTTGGATGCGTCTGCAAAGAAAAAAAAAAAAAGATAAATAGATACCTCTTAGTAAAAGATTTACCAACTTCACGAAAATAAACATAACCACAAAATATTTGTTCGGCATAATCGAAAATAATTCTAAAGAAAAATGAATAATCCAAAGACATCTTCGTCCAAATTCAAATTTCATACAGGTAATATATATTAGAATCGCATACAAATTTTTTAATATCAAAGTGACATAACTGAAGCCCAGTGCGGGCTCTGCTTCAGCGTTAGCAGGAAACAAACCAAGGGCGCGATTTTAAGATTAACCTTCATGCAAAATCCCATCTTCCATTTCAAAATCGAAGAAGGGGAGAAATATAAAAATCAAACCATCTACGCATATAACAAATAATATTCAGACTCACAAAACAACAAGACGTAAAATCAACTCATCAAAAAGAAATTTGCAGAGAACTCACAGGCAAGTCAGGAATATAATCCACAAAGTGCGGCACATCCTCCAATACATAACCAGCTTCTCCATGAACAAGCTTCGGCTCATTTCTAAGCTCCGGTGCCATTGCCCTACCCAATGGAAACCTAAATTTCCCGTCAGCACCCGCGTTAATGGAAGAAAGCGAGCTCCTTAGACCGAAGGTGTTGTATGATTTCTGAGAAACAAAAGCATTAGAGGCGGATTCCATTATTTGATATTAGAAGAAGAAAACAGGCGGAGGAGATTTCAAATTAGGAAAGTTTTCGAGAAAGAGAAAAGCTCGTACTTTTTTATAGGCGATGAGAAAAACTCTCCGGCTCCGGCTGAGTTGTTTGCCGTTGGGTTCTCCTGAATTGGGACGTGAGATGATTGAGACCTTTCAGAGAAGGCGGAATTGGGGAAGAAGAGGAAGAAAAAGAAGAGGAGGGAATTCAGCAGAGATTTTTCCGTTGTCCGAACACCTTGGGTGTTTTATTTACACGTGTGTGATTTCCCGTGAAAACTTTCCTTGTAATGGTGATTGGTGGACGGTGGACCACACAAATTATAAATATTAAAAAAAAAACTTCTATATATAAATTTATTTGAGCGTAAATACTAAAATTACGCTATGCCGGTGCTATAGCTTATAATTACATTGAAAACTTATCTGATAATTGCTTGATTTTAATCAATTTAGACTTTCTTAAAATAAATTTAAAAAATAATTATATATATAATTTCTTTGGTCAAATATAAAATTTTGATTTAATTTTTAGATTTTATAATATTTAATTATATGCAAATTATTTTAGAAATGGCTTTTTCTTATCATTTAATTTTTTATGCAAAATCTTAGTTGAGATAGTTTGATGAGATAAGTGTAACAATATTATGAACACTTTGATATGAATTTATATGGGCTTAAGCTAAGTATTGAGAAGTATTATTAAAAACTTCTCAATAAATCAAATGTTATTTCAATTTTATATTCTTATAGTCTAAATAGGTATAGATATCATACAACAACAACAACATGTCTTTATCCCACTACGTGGGGTTGGCTACATAAAACATTTTTCTCCATTGTGCCCTATGGAAGGTCAAATTATCGTTTAAATCTAATAAAGAAAGATCATTCCTAATATTTTCTAACCAAGTCTTTTTAGGTCTGCCTCTACCTTTCGGATCAAAATGGTATATTTGAATTATTTGATAGTGTAAAAAATTTTTTAGCAAAAAGTGGCTTCCATTTTTCATCTAGAAGTCTATAAATATGCCCCCATTTTCATATATTTAAGAGATGAGTTTTTGTGGAGAAGATTTTTGGAGCTGGAAGATTACAAAGCTCTACTCATCACCCCTCGACATCATTCAACAATAAACATTTGTGTTTGTCATCACCACAGGTCGATACCATCTGCTGGCCAACGTTGACACCCATTATCATTATTAGCCAATATTTGTCGGCTATTATGTATAATGCCATCCTCTTAGCCCCTCATAATGATCCTCAAAATTAGCTATAGTTTGAGAAATCATCTCCATTATACATGTGAATAATAATTCTTTAAAATATTAATTGGGGGGGGGGGGGGGTGTAATATTACGATCTGCTCCAGGATCGTCCAGGACGATATGGGATCGTCCTGGGACGATCAGGTGTGAAGTTGCTCCAGAATTTGCCCAGAAGTGTTCCAGGTGATTTCCTGTAGGCATCGTCCGGGCCGATCGAGGACATCGGCCAGGCCGATTGCACTGTTCACAAGTATCGGCCGGATCATCGCCCTGTGAGCTGTCCAGGACGATCAAATTGGTCTGATCGTCCAGGACGATGTGGCGATCGGCCGGGCCGATCTGAAGATGATTTAAGGGATTTCAGCTCATTTGAAGAGAGAAAATTTTTATAAAATATCTGATTTTCGGATCCGAGAAAAGAGAAAAAGAAGAAAATTGGAAAAGTTGATTTCGGGAAGACGCGGAGCCGTTTTCGTTCGAAGAGACTGTTGAGGATATAGTTGTGCACGAGGTAAGGCACATTCCACCTTTCTCAATTTTCAGAACCGTCGTGTTTGGCGGTATTATCTGTCAGGAATTGATTTTTGTTCATGATTTTCGTCCGTATCTTTTGATTGGTTCAGTTTTTACCGCGTAAGTTTCTGTATATTGTTGACGTGCCGAGTGTGCACATTTTGGTTATTTTCTGAAGATTTTTGTCCGGATATTTTCGATTCGACTGTGTTTTTAGTCGACTGGATTTTTCTGTGAACTTGGAAATTCTCTGTGCAGTTGAATAAATGTTCTGAAATGTTGATATCTATATTCTGTGCGAATTTGGTGAATTTTGATTTTCAGGGAAATTGTGTAAATTCTGTATACTGCCGTTGTGTTGCCCGATTTTTATCTGATTTCAGATTTGTCCGGATTTCTTCTGAATCAGTATGCTATCTGTATCTGTATATGCTAAAACTTAGATGAGCTCAAGTTGGAGAAATATCTGTTCTGTTCCGGATCTGAGGAAAATCTGTTTAGGTGCTATAAGTACTATATATGTATTCTGGTGCCGTGGGCACATTTAGCTATTAATTATTCAGAGAAATTCTGGTGCTGTGAGCACAAGGGAGACATAAGGGTCAGAATCCGTAGTGATTCTGTTTAGTTTAGTTTAGCTATTAATTAAATATCTGATATCTGATTCTGATATGATTCTGATACGATTCTGTTCTGTTCCGATATGATCTATACGATTCTGATTCTATTGATCTGATATGTCTGATCTTTTCTGTTTCTGATTTGATACGACTTCTGTTTTTGCACAGTTCTGTTTGATTTGCTATCTGTCCGATTCCGTTCTGATTTCTGTACGGTTTTGTCTGATTGTGTTGGTTTTGAGATTCTGAGGATTTTGATTGGAGGTTTGTTGCTTTGCTGAGCTGTTGAGCTCACCCTTGCTTTCTGGTGGTTTTCAGGTTCTGGGAAAGGGAAGGAAGTCCATGATTAGTTCGGAGTCTGATCAGTATATGTATTGTTTTGTACCTTTTGATTTTTGTACAGTCATGGCTTTTCTGTTCTGTCTTTCTTTCTGTCTAAAAGCCATGTACTGTATTTGTAGATGATTGTTTTGAGGAAAAAAAATGATAGATGTTTGTTCCGCTGCATTTGATGTTTTTAGTGGCTCTGTGTTTGTATGTGTTTGTTTGTGTTGTTTAAAATAATTTGGAAGATTCAGTTCCGAACCAAATTCCAAAGCTAGATCCTGGTTAGCTTCTCCGTCGCGGCCCGGTGCGAACGGGATCCGTCTTGTCTCATATTGGGTCGTGACAAGTTTTTGGTATCAGAGCAATGGTTTTGGAATTTGGGAATTGTGTGAAACAGAGGTATAGGAAGTGATCAGTAAGTCTGTCTAGGGGGTAGTTTTGGTTTGTTCGGCTTTTTATTGTGTTGTTTTTGTGATAGTTTTCCGGATTTTCTGAATTTTTCTGTATGGATCAGCCAGACCCAGACATGACAGACGGGCAGAGTTCTAGTCAGGCAGCACCAGTGGGGAGTACAGCCCCAGTGGTCGGTGCTGACACACTGTCACAGTTTGCTACACTTATTGCTTAGATGATGAGCGAGACTCAAAGCAGAGCTTCGACTGTTCGATCTGATGATCTTGACAGACATTTGCAGTTGTTTCTGAGGTTGAAACCTCCGAGATTTGAGCGTAAAATACTAAAATTACGCTATGCCGGTGCTATAGCTTATAATTACATTGAAAACTTATCTGATAATTGCTTGATTTTAATCAATTTAGACTTTCTTAAAATAAATTTAAAAAATAATTATATATATAATTTCTTTGGTCAAATATAATATTTTGATTTAATTTTTAGATTTTATTATATTTAATTATTGTGCAAATTATTTTAGAAATGGCTTTTTTCTTATCATCTAATTTTTTTATGCAAAATCTTAGTTGAGATAGTTTGATGAGATAAGTGTAACAATATTATGAACACTTTGATATGAATTTATATGGGCTTAAGCTAAGTATTGAGAAGTATTATTAAAAACTTCTCAAGAAATCAAATGTTATTTCAATTTTATATTATTATAGTCTAAATAGGTATAGGTATCATAACGAGAAAAATTTTTTACTGAGTCGAAAATACTTCAAATTTAATGCCATCAAAGCACTAACATATCTAAACTATATCAAAGGATCAAAATGATATATTTGAATATAGTGTAAAAAAATTTTGACAAAAAATGGCTTCAATTTTCCATCCAGAAATCTATAAATACTCCATGTTTTCATACATTTAAGAGATGAGTTTTTGTGGAGAAGATTTTTGGAGCTGGATGATTACAAAGCTCTACTCATCACCCCTCGACATCATTCAACAATAAACATTTGTGTTTGTCATCACCACAGGTCGATACCATATGCTGGCCAACGTTGACATCCATTATCATTATTAGCCAATATTTGTCGGCTATTATGTATAATGCCATCCTCTTAGCCCCTCATAATGATCCTCAAAATTAGCTATAGTTTGAGAAATCATCTCCATTATACATGTGAATAATAATTCTTTAAAATATTAATATTGGGGCTTTCTAGTTATCTATAAAAACTTGAGAGAAAAATGCTACTTCGGAACATTCCATATGTTTTCTCTTGGGAGCACAATATGCTCTTTGGTAATGATCCTTGTGTATAATTATTTTGGAAAATAAAACTTATGTTTTGCATACTCTAGATATTTATTTTACATACTTGAATGATTAGTGACTCTGGTGTAATTGCATTTGTGGATGTTTTTTTTTTTTTTTTTTTTTTTTTTTTTTTTTTTTTTGATAAAACACACGAAGGAGCATATGCATTGACTTAAAATAGTATTACAAGTCCTTAATAAATTATCAACATTCTAAAAATACAATATTTAAAATAAAACATATGAGCCAATGATTCAATCTATTACAAGAAAAAAATAATTAAAGCAACAAAATAGGCAATCCATAAGGAAGAGAAGACAACCTAGGCCACCAAAGAGCTAAACAACATAAGGAAGGCAAGAGAGCCAAAACAACAACAATCCGCTCTAGCAAGCAGAAACAGGATAAAGCCACAATAACCTGCACAAGAGGAAAAACAAGAAGAAAGAAGACAACTAAAATAAAAGGGAAACCACAACAGTACTCGACATCCAACACCCCATGCAAAAGAGCCAAAACATCTAGGAAAGGATCCATCTGACACCAATCATCCGAACCCTAAATAAGCCAAGAGATAAAACCAACATGCCAGCTAGGCCCACCAGGCAAATCCAAACAACCAAATCCATTCCAAAGAAAAAGGGGACCAACAACATAGCAATAAAGAAAAATCATTTCTTTTTGGATTTCATCATTCTACGTTTACCAACATTCTTATAAAAACCTTCCTCAGCGTTACAAATAACATTTAAGCCATAAATCCCAAAGAATCATCCACATTCATATATATTTCCTCCCCAAAATCCCAATTAGTTGATGAATCACTCCCAACTAACCAATGACCTTGATAAGCATCAAAATCCTTTGATTTGAATTCTACATTTGCAAGCAACGCATCATTAGTAACAAGTGAAATATAAACATCTATGAGAGGCACTTTATCATTCACATCCGCATCATTAGACCGCAAAATCAGTTCAATAAAAACCAGAGAGGAGAAATTTGAAGCATTAACAATATCCATAGAAGGATCATTCACCCGATTAAATTCACAATGCCCAACATAAGACGGTTAATATCAGAAACAACAACAGCAGTAAGAGGCCCATCCTGGCCCAAACCAGTAACAAGAGTGGGTTCAAACCCATCAATTTGACAATCCGAAAATTCATTAGGAGAAGTAGTGTCATTAGCAACATTAACATGAGTCAAGATGGGGCTAGTTAAATGATTCACCATACATTTGGCACTCATATCAGCATTAATACTCTCTCTATTAACGCATGAAAAAGCGATCAAAATAACATTAGGCATAGGAGCAGTCGGACTAATATGAATTACCCCACCATCCTGTTCAACATTAACATTGAGGCAAGCCTCATTAATCCCATCATCAATCCGCACAGGAACCAAAGAATCAATGGCAGGGGTCAATAAAGGAAAAGTGGAAAAGGGTTATGAGTTACAATTTCTTCCTGAAAAATGTTGCATTCTCCACAATATCAACAACATGCTTAACAACAAAAATAGGGGTAAATAAAGCGTCAATAACCATAGAATTATGAATCTCAATTTCTTCCTGAGCATTCACATCAGCAAAAACTCACTGAGCAAGTGTCATTCCCCACAATTTGAACAACAAGCTTAAAAATGATCAGAGGAGTCATATCTAAGTGGGGGTGAAGAATACGACAATTTATTTTACCATGTTATTGAGATTTACAATTATCACAAAATGAGGGAAAATCCTACATAACAACTTACTAAATGTAACCAAGACTATTAGGATCAATCCAGACAAACTCAGGGTTGGATTTAGAAATATCCAATTCGTCAAGGACCCAAGCAAGAGATTATTGCGATCCTACAATAGTAGTACTATCAATTTTCAAAGGATGATCGAATAATGAGCGTAAATCGTGAATGATACAAGGGGAGAAAAGATGTGGCCTAAGGTTTGGGAACGAAACCCAAATTAGAGTGATTGGAGACTCTACAGTAATATAAAAAAATGGCAATCACTTAAACAATTTCATGTAGCAATTGGAAGCAAAATAAGAATGATAAGAAAATACTCTACTATAATCCATATCATTAACCTGCTTGTTTGAAACATGCCTTGGATCCAAAATAGTCACAGAGCATTCACCGATCAACTTAAGGTTAAAGTTTACCAACCAAAGCATACTCGAAATGTTGAGCAAGAGTCAGGATTTCTGCTTTGGAAATCCACAATGATGGAAGCCCGTGATGTGTAGTTATTTTTAGACCAGAAAAATCAGTCGAGGAAGAAGCCCTAGACAAAACATTCAAGAAAGGAACATGAATTCTTCTGCCTATTAAGGAAACTACGATAATTTAGATGATTAACTGCCATCCGAGTTGAGAAACGGCTGAAGTTGGAATAATCAAACAAGAATAACCAAAAGAAAAACAGAGAGAAGAAGAAGAAGAAACCAAGAGAAGAAATCGCAAAGCAACGAGGTCAAGGAGTGGCCAAAGAATTGGGGAGATCGAGAGTGGCTTCTAGGGCCAAAACCCTAGCAGATCGCCTCGAGATAGAGAGAGAAATGATGTGACAGCATTTATGGATGATTAACTTAGTTTGATTAAGGCATTAATGTTAAATTCTTTTTTAGATCTTAGGGCGTCACAGAAGATTCCATAAATTTGCTCTCATGAGAACATTTAAAGAGGCTTGAGGAGGGAAAACTTGAGCAATAGTCAAAGTATCCACCTAATCACCTACACATACACGATTACACCAAGGGTCCAAGTAAAGAGAGAAACAACTGATAGGAGAAATGTGAAAAGTATAACAATTCTTAGTCTTAACAATAATTTTCATATTAAAGCCTAATATTTTGATATGATTGATATTTCAAGTTTACAAAAGGGACCCATATTTGACTCTGCACCAAACAACAATCAAGCTATCAATGTTATATAATCTGTGAATAAGGAAGCATATGTAAGCATGAAATAAAAATTGAATGGAGGATAAACCCAGACCAATAAAATTCTTAAGCAAACACGTCTTTTCCATGACAAAGGATGTAAATTCTTGGAATTTATGACTTTATGAAAAAGAAATCTGACAGATACTTTGTCGAAGAATTTGTATTTCGATAATGAGCTCCTTTCTCATGAGGCCAAATTTTTGCAACTTGTTGAGTTCATTTCTAATTTGGATAACATTTAAGCTGATATGCAAGAAGAAATGACAATGTCATTGAAAGTATAAAACCTGCAAAAATGTAATTTAAGACTTCGCACATTTTTCAAAGCGCCGCAACGAGTTTTAAGTGAATAATTCAAGGTTGCCGGATTTCGACGGGATTAATTTTATAAAATTCTACGCAAAATTCTAAAAAATTTGATATATAGAACTCATATTTAAATTTGCTTATTTTGGAAGATAAAATATTTGAAGTTAAGATATACTAAGAGTACCCCTAATATTTGTTCATGCATGGGTTGTTTAAGTGAGGGCAAATTAGACCTTTTGCTATCTCAAGGGAATTAAAGGGACCGAATCCATTCGGTCCCTTATTTATTCCATTCGGCCGAACTGAACGAAATAGAGAAGAAGAAGCGCGCGGAAGGGAGAGGGCGGATGCACGCAAGGCGACGGGTGGCGGCTCTGGCGACTTCTCCAGCGAGATTCTTGGAAGGAATTTGTAGGAGAAAGCCTAAGGAATACTAAGGTGCATTTCTAAACCTAGAAATCCTTATGTTTACCATAGATTTTTGAAATGAAGAATTTAGGGTTTTGTGGAATCATGGAATTTTTCTTTAAGAAATTAAGAGGGAAGATCTAGGGAACGATTTCATACATGAGAATGTGCTTTTGTCTAAGAATTTTTAGAGTTTCAAAAATTAGGGTTTTTCCCAAATGTTAATTTTTAAGAAATCTTTTAACAAAGTTTGTTCCTAAGGGTTGTGGGAGTGTTCTAATGATGAAATTTTGACATTTTTCATAAAATACTAATTTTTATAATTTTAGTTTAATTTAAATTCCGAAAATAAAATTTAATTTTAAAATGCTAATTGGGTGGAGAGAATGGTGTGTGCTTAAATAGAAAGTTAGGAATATAACTCTTCTATAAAAAAATAAAATAGGATTTAAGGGGTTTAGATGGGAAGCATGAACATGAATTAGGGAGGGGTCCTTTATTACCATAGCATAAGGGTTTAGAGAATTTATGTGGGATTAGTGATTTTTTTTTTACTTGATGCGTGTGTTTCATTTAAGTATTGAACACGTGGAAAGGAAGAGTTCGTAAGGACAATTGGCGGAGCACATTGTATTGAGGTAGGTAAATGTGGCACTTTTAAATTTAGAAGAAAATTTCAATTCTTTCCACCATAGCATGTTTTATGCTGTTGTGAAAATTTTTAGCATTCTTCCAATCGTACTGCTTTTATATCTTAATATGCTCTAAATGTCATGCATATGTTTTTTTTTTTTTTTATGGTTGCCTAATTATATGAACTCATTTGGAAATAGTTTAGAGACAATTGAGCTTATGCTTAATATCATACATATGTTCTTACTAATGTATTATCTTACATTGCAATTACATCCCTTATGTGATAGTATGTAATGCACTTGTTTCTTTCTAATGTGATAAACAAAGAATGTACTTAGCTCTTTTCTTTCCTCAAGCTATCATGAAATCATGTAACACATTAGAAGACAATTGACCATATGCATGAATAATGATCTTTTTATGAATAATTAAAGAATGAATGTATGTGCATGTTGATGCGAAGGTATCTTTGGTAAATGGGCTCTTTGAGCCAATGGTAAAAGGGCTCTTTTGAGCTAAATGGTAAAAGGTCTTTTGAACCAAATGGTAAAGGGTCTGGCCAAACAAAATATACCTGATCAGTACAAAAGATGCTTCCGAGACGGATGATTATAAGATATATATTACATTATATGCATATAAAGCATCTTATGATTCATGAAAATAATTCATGTATTGTGTAAAGTGATTACTTGCAAGCTTAACTAAAGAAAGAGGCTTAATGGTTGACATAGAGGCATGTTACTTAATTCTTATGATTTGTTTAATGTTCTTACACAAAGTATTGACATACATGTTATTTCTCTTGCCCTGTTTTCTCTAAATTTAATTGAAAAAGTATTTGTCTATTGAGTTATGACTCACCCATGTTGTGGGAAATTTTTAGGAGATCCTGTGAATATATAATGGCAGACCAATCACCGTGCACTTACCGTCGTAGGGAGACGACGGGCGACAGGTTCTTTTGAGTTTTGTTATTTTAATTATAGATGGATGTATATGTAAAATTTTTTAGAGAGTTAGATTGTTTGGATCCCTTCTTTTGGAAGAAATCTCTATGTACATGTTTCTCTTGATAGATAAGTGAAAAATGAAAGTTTTACTTGGATTTACTTTAGTGGCTCTTTCATTATATAGTTGAAGATGTTTGGTTTATGTTAGATGATTTGATGCTATGCTTTGAAGGTTTATTTCATCCTGTCCGACCTCTGTTCCCGCCTCGCCTATGCGAGCTTACCGGGCCAGGTCGTGACAGAAAGCTTATCAACTATTTGTTTTAAAATCAAAAAAGCTGCAAGGTGAAAAATTTTCTGGATGAAAAAGACAAAATGAAGTATTTGGCCTATTACCATGAACTGAGTTTAGTTGCATCTATATTTTCCTGCTTCGATGTTTGCAGCCTAGGTTTATTTTTTCTCACAATGTGGGACATGAACAATTTTATGTTATTTGTAGCGAGATTCTTGCCTTCTCTTGTGAATATTGGGCAGGTCTATGAGAGGCTGGGATGTTGGGCACTATGCTATTTATCTTAGTGTATAAAATTTTTGTTAGTAATAGAGCTAGTGTTTCGTGCTATATTTGGTGACTTGTTATCAATAGCAAACAATGATGAATTGTGTATATATTCATCTCCATCTCCTATGATGATCGTCTCAACAAACGATTTTTGCTTCCTGGATGGCTCTCTCATCAACCAAGGTAAGCTTTGTTTGATTCAGATGTATTTTGCTTATTCTGAGTTCTTTTTTGGGTATTTTGAATTTGCTTACTTCTTATGTGATGTAAGCTTATCATTATTTTTATCTCTTGCATAAATCTTTTAAGCGTTCTGTTACTAATTTTCTTAGCTATAGTTATATGTTGGCTTTCATTTTTACACTTTTTTTTTTAAAGAAAATTATATTAATAAAAACCAAGAAAACAGTACAAAGAGAGAGAGAGGGAAAGAAAGAAGAAAAAAAAGAAAATACAGTAAAGAGCGAGCTCAGTAGGCGGTTGAGGCAAACACACCAGCAACACGTCACTAGGACCGTCCAAAAGCACCTCGAAGCTACCCGAAAAAAACCACAGCTATGGTTGCCACAAGCACGGCGCAATGATGTGAGCCTCAACCCATCATTGCCCAAATTCGACGCAAAACCATCAGACTAAACCAACCACCAAAATAAGTCTAAAGCCATAGAAAGCTAAAATAAAAGACTAACGGCGACGGCGGCCCCGACCACGACCGCGAGCTCTGCCCCGAACACCAACCACAGAAACAGGCCTAACAAGATTAAAATCCCAACCAGGATCTGAACCACCACAGAAATCCGGCGACGACATAAAATCAACATCAGAATCTGAAGCCAATTCCCCCTCAGACGACTCCAGCCAATTCATTTTTACACTTATATTTCTCATTTATACTTAATCTATAGTTAGTGAATCAGACTTTGCCCCTAATCTTTCAAAAAAAAAATTCCAACTAATAATTGAAATAAAATATAAAATAACATATAAATATTTTATACACAATAATGCATCATAAAATACACGCCCTTACCCTTTTCCCATGTGCTCATACAATAATCATTATGATAAGTTTTTAAATACCTTTAGAATTTGATATCCTACTTTAGCCATAAAAAAATGAACGGCCGAGATTGCGCGAGAGCATTGACGGCGTGGTTTTTGACGTAATCAAGCCGCGGACAAACGCATGGCATTAATTTATAGGTGAGGAAAAAATTGTTTCACATTTATTTTGTCAGCTAGAAGGAATTATTGTCCTATGAGATTTACTAAAATAAAGATTCCGGATATACCTAGAATTTTAAAAGAAACTTCTAGAAGCTTTATATTATGCATGAAAATGACCCGTAAAGTTAATTATTAGTAATGCATGAAAACAACGTTTTTGTTCGCTCACAAACTCTCATATATGTTTCAAAAAGCATATGGGATTTTTGTTATAAAAAAGGGGGTTTTACGTACATCCCACTTTATTTTATGCTATTTACATATCCAACACCCAAAACATTAATATTACATGACTATCACCCATAGAACAAATTTGGGTGCATGGAATGAAATATCAAAGTTTATAGAATTGTATGAATGATATAAATGAATTATAGAAGTGATATATTTGATATTAAAGTTGCCTATGTGTGGTAGACGTGTAATATTAATGTTTGGATGTTAGATATGTAAATAGCATAAAATAAAGTGGTATGTATGTAATAAAACAAAATACATAGAATACCAACACAATGAGAAGTAGTTGAAGATGAAATAAACGAAACTACTAATAATAATACAATATTAAATGGGGTTTATTTAATATGTGTGTCATCTAATTAAGGAGAATATTGAACATTAAGTTAAAGTAAGATATCAATAATCCTAATATCAGTAAGATGAGAACGCTCAAGAATATCAATTGCTCACTTGATTTATGAGAGAAGATAAACTTTTAAAAAGTGAGCCACTTTCACACCAAAAAAAATAGATGACGTACGTAGTGGTAGTAGTAGCATCTTGAACTAAAGTGAGCCACTTTCACACCAAGTTATTTTTTTGTGAGATTGGCACTTCAAAAAATTTGTAAATAAAGTCTAACAGTATATAATAAAAGAATGAGAATAAGAGATATATATATGGGCACGAATTTTGAGGCAAAAGCAAGTTAAAACTTCAAAAATTAAATCAGAGACCATATGTACTTTTATTTTAGCAAACTTACAGTTGAACTGAACATCTCGAAAATACAAACCCAATGACACCAATTTTGATTCAATCCGAGCCCAAATGAGTCCAAATCAAAGACCCAAAGCACATTTGGAAGGTTCAATCCATAATTTGGATTATCAAATAGTTTTCAAACGTGACATGCTTATAGTCGAAATCGAGCATCTCAACGAAATGTATCCAAGGAACCAAAGATCGTCGAATTCTGATATCATTAAGACATTCAAATGCCCAATAAACAGTCCACAAATGATTCAACATCGACCATCCATTCAAACCACTCCCAATTTACCCTTGATCTTTCTCTTTTTAATGATCAAGCCACTCACAAAAAACTATAAATAAACCCCTCATTTCTCATAGATGAGAGGAGGAAGAAGGAGGCCCAAGCAAGTAGAGAAGGAAGAGTTCTCTTACCACCAGGCTCCTCCCCGACCACCTCCCAGCCACCGACCGACGCCGAACTTTCATCAGTCGTTAGATTTCTACCTGATGCCGAACTTCTGCCTGTCATCAAACTTATGCTAATCGTCAGACTTTTGTCAGACTTCTGCTCGTCGCGAGACATTCGTCAGACTTCTGCCTTTTCGTCATACTTGTACCCGACACATAACTTCTGCTCGTCGCTTAGACTTATGCTCGTTGTCGGACTTTCATCAAATTTCAACCAGACACCGAACTTTCGTCCGTCGTCGAACTTCTGTCCATCGTCAGACTTTCGTCGGATTTCTACCCAACTTCGAACTTCCGTCTATCGGCGGACTTCTGCCAGTCGCCGGACTTTCGTTTGACCACTAACCGACGTCGAACTTCTACTCGTCGACGGACTTCTCCCTAGGATTCATTCTCAAACAGCCTATTGCTAGCAAAAACATGCCACATGTCCTCTAACTGGAGATTTTGCTGCAAACGATACTGCATGTAAATGATTATGATAGGGGCCTTCTGAACTAGTTGATTTGCCTTCAAATAATACCACTAAATTATGGTCATAACTAGAGCTCGTATGCTCCCTAATTGAACTAAATTCTTGAGATATGAATCAATATGATATGAACGATATATCATAAAGCCCTCTATTAGTTAAAGTGGATTCAAACTTGTCCCCTTAAATAAACACTCCCCTCATGTCTATAAGGTACACTTGAACAATGCATTTTATGGCTGTCAGCAATATTCCTTCCGTCAGTTTCGGTCGACTACCCCTCTGCCTAAGTAAACCAGGGACTGCGATGACCCAGGATGACAGAACCATAGAATCTTGATCAGGTTCATCATCATTTTCCCCACTATCCGCTTTAAGTACAAAATTGTGAATTTCTATTTTAAATATTAAAATTTTAAATATCAAATCATATTGCTATAATATGCTAGATACATGTTTTGTATCTGATTTACAACTAGCCTTAATCGAAAGTTTTCTCTCGTTATTGGAAGGGCTAATTAACTATAGGAGCTTGTGTCTATAAGAAACATGAACATATATCATAAAGTACACATAAAATGAGGGCGAAATCTCTGGGTAGTATCTTATTTCACAATCCAATCTGCATTCTGAAATTTACCTCAAAACCCAACTCTTTAAAACTCCCCCGAAAAAAGATAGGCCAGGGCACAAATTTTCGGAGCCCACACCATATCACCTTATATCATATTATAATTCTTTAGAATAGAAACATCCACATATGTTCCATTGATAACTCATTTATGATTATAATTGAGAAGGCATGAATAAATCTTTAATAACTTTTTAAACCTCATGTGAAATAATAATAATAAATGATACCTTGAAATAGAGCATATATAGACTATCATGCAGTACATCTCTTATCGTCTTTTACAAACTGGGATCACTTGACTAGGCAACTTTAATTGATAAGCTCACTAAAGTTTCCAACCCAATAGTGATATACAGACTTATAGCCTTATTTGAATGTAGAATTTGCTCACATGTTGCTCTTATAAATTCATTATATAATAGAACATATAGGATAATTACTTTTATCATTATTTTTATGTTGACGCATTTGTCATCAACCGAAGCTTTGATCCTTATTTTGGTGATAATTATTGGTCCTCTAACCCCTATTAATTAGGGCTGCCATCATTATTATTGTTATAGTCATCATCTTCAAATGAGGAAGAAAGGGGTTTCGTTTCATCTTTTACCCTGTAGGAATGTTCTTAACTACAGACTACAGCAACTCTCAAATCAGTTATGATATACAGATCTGAATAAATGCATTGATTTGGAGTAGGGGTGCAAATGAGTCGAGTCGAGTTCAAGTCAGGGTTTATTCGAGTAGAGCTCGACTACCAAATATCAAACTCGAGCTCGAGCTCAAACTCGAGTCGCGACTCATCTCACGAAACGAGTCGAGTCGAGCTCCTTCCCGACCTCCGCCGTCGAGCGTCATCCCGAGCTATATCGAAGCCGCGAGCTACGTCGTTTATTCCTTCATCATCACGTCGTTCTTCGAGCTCCGTCGTTCGCCGTCCCGTTGAGCTCCGTCAACGTCACGAATTCAATGTCTCGACCATGCTAGCCCCGCTAACAGCTCGCGAGCTCCGATTCTCCAGCTTCCATCGTCATCGAGCTCCGTCGTCCCGTCAAACACTGTTGTTTTGATTTTCCCGCTTGGCCATCGAGTCGTCCTCTCGCCTGCCCAAACCAAAGTTTAGATTTTCCCGCCCGATCACCTCCACGAGCTGCCCGTCGAGCTGACAAGTCGAGCAAACGTCTGTTCGAGCTCGAGCTCGATAAGCAGGAATGACGAAATCATGTTCTAGCTCGACTCGTCGAGCCTGTTACCAAGTCTAAGCCGGATCGCAAGTCGGCTTGATTCGGTTACACCCCTAATTTAAAGTCATTAAGAGGTTTTAGCTAATGGGGACTAAAACTTCGTTTGTGATAGCTTTCATACTACTTCTTAAAGTAGCTTTTTCGTACAAAAATTAAATAAAAAAATATAGTAAAAACTACTTTAAGAAGCAATAAAAAAGCCGTACCAAATAAAAAATAAGCTAGGACTTTCTTTGTTGTACCAATCAAGAAGTAAACATCTGACAATCATGTGTGATAATAAATGCAATGATGTATAACACTTAAGAAAGTATGCTAAAATGATGTATAACTCTTGAGAAAGTCTGCTACAAGCCTATTTTAATTTCAATTTCCAACCAATACGGCCAAACCTTTCATAATTGTCCTCTTCTCGTTAACATAATACCCCTTGCAGCTGAACATGAATAGCTTGACTTTAGTCTAGATTTGTTCTGAATATAGAGTTACTTGATATTTCTGAAAAGAATGTAACAGTAACTAGCAAATGCATAGAAGTAATCCTTAATCCTCCCTCTTAGGACAGTTAAAGCTACTATGTTGCAAATACTCCCCCATCACTTTGTTTTTCCATTCTATAGCCTAACTGGTATTTTAAAAATTCAAAATCAAGTCAAAGTAATAAAATGTTCTAAAAAGCATAAGACCAATTTCAATAAATAAATAAAGATGAAATATGCAGCCTAACTAATAGGGGTGTCAATTCGGATCGATGGGTCGGGTTCGGGTCGACGGGTCGGGTTTGGGTCGAACCCGAGTTGATCCGGATCTAAACAGGTCAACCCGAACCCGACCCGGTTTTGCAAACAGGTCGGACATTTCAACCCGGACCCGACCCGCATGGGTTGCTGGGTTAGCCCGACCCGCGCGGCAGAAGGCGGAGTCCCGAGCACGCCACAGCACGACTGCGCAAGTGCGAACGGAGTCTGCGCCTCAGCGGGACCGCGGATGCGGACGAAGTCCGCAGAAGGCGGGACCGCGCGACGGAGCGACGGCGCAACCGCGTGAGTTCGGGGCTCGGTTTGACCGACTGAGTCGTGCGCAACAATGGGCGGAGTTCGCAAGCGAGTGCGGGACCACGCGAGCGCAGCAGTTGGAGCCTGGCAACGTCGCGAGTGCGGGCGGAAACTCGGTTGGACTAGACTTTCGGGTCAGTGTCAAGTTGATTTTGGATTCTTGGGTCAACCCGCCCTCGACCCGTTTTTGAAACGGGTCAAAAATTTGAACTCAAATCCGACCTGTTTGCTAAACGGGTCAACCCAAACCCGGATTTTTCCGGGTCGGGTCAGAAATTGACACCCCTACTAACTAACAGTAAAAAAATTAAAGGATAACTAGTAATATGATAAGCTGGTGTTTAATTCATGTTGAAGTTCAATTCCGAACATATAAGGAGATCAAGTGTATATGTTTACTTCATGTTGAAATATGAATTGTATTGTGAAGCTATCAGTGGAAAGAACTTTATCAAACATATCATAAACTTGTAATAGATTGGAAGTTGAAAAGTATTTACAGTGAATTGAAACACAGTAGATAAACAGTGAATCAAAATAGATTTACAGTAACCTAAACAAATTACTCGATGCTTATTACAGTGAATAGAAACAACGAGTTGCCAGTAACCTTCAAGATCTTGATGTGGAAGAAAGACAAAGTGACTTAAAAAACTGGATTTGGACATCTTGGAATCTGCATTTGAATATATTGATCTCTGCATGATTGTAATATGAATCTGATGATGGATCTACAGATCGAACAATTATTATGTCCTCCGATCAGACGTAGAGGAAGGTCCGGTCGGAGGCAAAATCCCGCCAAAAAACGAGTTGTACCGAGCAAATACCGAGCAATATTAAACAATAACGAGGAATACCTTCATTTGAAGACCCAATACCGAGTTATACCTAACTATACCGAGCAATACCGAGTTATACAAAAGTTGTACCGAGTTTTTTCTAGAAAAACTCGGTACAACTCGGTATTTCTCGGTACAACTCGGTATTTCTCGGTACAGCTCGGTATAACTCGGTATTGGTCTTCAGAGAGCGGTATTCCTCGTTATTATCAAAAATACCTAGTTGTACCGAGCAAATATCGAGTTTTTTGGCGGGATTTTGCCTCCAACCGGACGTTCCTCTACGTCCTACAGATCTGACCTGAAGATCAAGATCAAAATATGGAAGGATGATCAACGCTATCAATAGAGGAATAAAGAAAACGTAGGGACTAAATCATCTTTGGAAACTGCTCTGTTAATTATTTTCCCTCATCTGGAAACCAGTGCCTGCACTAATGAGGTGCATTGATATCTATCAAGTATAACATGTGACAGAAGGAATATTCAAGGTTGATGAGCCCTCGAATGAAGTCAAAATTCTGGAAAATCACACAGACAAAGTGTGCAACCACTTCAAAAACAAATTAACATAAACTTTTTTCTCACTGAAACAGCAATGCTCCGCTTTTAAAAAAAAAAAAAAGGCTTGTACCAATGGGAAGCTTAACTGATTGCAGCTTTAGGAGATTCAGGCGTGGTGCACTGTTCCATCCTCTTTTCCTGTTGGGCATGACGCATCGGAAAATTATTAGGTCCGGACACCGGACTTAGAGATACGTTCGGACTCCAATAAAATATTGACATGTGAAATGTACATGTGTGTGCAGATTTTTAAGCCAAGTGTGTCAAAAGCACAGGTAAAGTGCAAATAAAGCGTAGTCAAAAAGCACAATCAAAGTGCATTCATATCCGGACTTATATCTAGGTCCGATTTCCAGACCTGATAATTTTCCTGACAAATCTGGCAATTTCAACAGTAAAATCATGCACTCCTGGCCTTTAGATGTATTCGGTGACTCATAATTGTTATATTGGACGAATCACCTTAGAGGACTAACAACCCAACCAGTGACACGACTTTGCTTGCGCACCCCAACAGCTCTATGTGAAGAGCAATTTAATCGCTCTAGTATCGTGTATGTTATTGAATCAGGAGTTAGCCCCTGTTCTTTCAGAGTTGCATAAAATTCAAAAGCTTCTGTCACCTTCCCATTTCTCTCCAAAAGATCAAGCAAGATGTTGTAGGTCACAATGTTTGGGTGGCACCCCACAGCTAGCATTTCATCAAATAACCTAAAAGCCATCTCAACTTTATTTGTTTTACCAAAACATTCAATCAAGGTGCTGTACGTGACAACGTCAGGATTCAAGCCCCTCTTTTGCATTTCCTCAAACCTAATATGAGCTTCATCAAGGTCACCATTTTTCCCAAGACAGTTGATCAAAGAATTATAACTAATGACATCAGGTTTGCAAACACTAGATTCCATTTCCTCAAAAAGCTCCAACGCCTTCTCGACCAGGCCAACTTTCCCAAAACTTGAAAGAAGAATATTGTATGTAAATATGTCAGGAGAAGGCCCGCTATCCCTCATTTGTTTGTACAGAGCTTGAATATGTGATACTTGCTTCAATTTACCAAGAGCTGAAAAAACTATATTGTACATCATAGTGTCTGTAGATATTCCTTTCTCATGAATCTTATTTAACAGATCTATTGCCTCCAGTGTCTTCCCTGCATTGCACAGAGTTTCCAACATGGACACAAAAGCATCTCTATCTCCTTCATCATGTAAGTTCCACATGCTACAAAACAAACTATGGGCTTCACTTGCATGACCTGACTGACTTAATGCCTTAACTAAAAAGGAATAAATTGATTTATTCATGTATTTATTTGACACTTCTACAACTTCATTCAATCGATGTAGTTGGCCTTCTGCTGCTAACATTTCTAAGAGAATACTGTAAGTAAACTCATTAGGCCGACAATCCCTTCTAATTATCCTTGTGAAAAGAAGTATAGCTTTGTCGACCATTCTATTTCTTGCAAGAGCCTCAAGCATTGTGTTATATGCAATAAGATTTAATGAATATCCCTTTCCTAGCATCTCATCAAAGAATGAGAGAAAATCATTTGTCCTTCCTGTCTTACCAGACATTCTAATGAGAATTGTATAAGTGTACTGATCTGGTTCGCAGTGTTTCTGCTTCATGTCTCCAAAAACTCTATAGCATAGATCAACCTGCTGAAGAATCAAGTTACCCAAAAAAAAAAAATTTAAGAACCCGTTAAGACTTAGAGATGAAAGTGTAGGAAGCTCAGTCAATAGAAAATAGGCATAAAGACATTTATTAAAATCAGAACTAAAAAGTTTTAAAGTGCGGTGCGGGCAAGAAAACTAGTACAACTTTATTCCAATAGTTTATGCCCAGCATGAACACCATCATTGACTGCATATAGAAAATATTTAAACTAAAATTAAAATTTATACAGCAGCAAAAAGCCTCCTAGAATTTCACTAATTATTCTCTGAAAGAAAAGTCTAGCCACTACCCCATGAAAATAATTTGCTAAACCTCGTATTCAATGTCAATGAACTGCAGGAGCATTGTAAATTTAAAAGAAAAAAATCAATTCTGAAGTAAAATTATTTATCCAAATCAGAAACAGGTTAACAAACCAATCTAAAAATCAAAAAGAAAAATGTACTTTTAACAACCATGCAACAATATAAACGTTCTACTAGACTTCCAATGCAATTTAGAGATTTATACAAGTTTTTAAAACTTGGTTACGGTTTCAGTCACACCAAATAAAAAAAATGATAATTTTGTTAGTTTCTTCATTTTTTATGTCCAATTTCAGTTATGGTTTCAGCAACTTTTTAAATATAAAATATTCCATATATATATATATATATATATATATATATATATATATATATATATATATATGTTGCGTGTTAGAAAATACGCGGCGGTAGAGTTTATGAATTTGCGTCCGAGCGTTGCACGTAAGTTTAACACACAAACAGGAAAAGAGAGTGAACACCAAGAGTTTTTACGTGGAAAACCCAAAAATGGGAAAAACCACGGGGCCTCGCCCAGTTGCAAAGTTCCACTAGTGTTTTCGTAGTTCACAAATGGCGGATTTTGTCCCACAAGTCGGGATAATCCAAATACAACTTGTTTCTTCCAGTGAGTTTACAAAATTTCTGCGAATTCCTGGCGTTTCTCGAAAATCCGGCAGAGTTCCGGCGTCTTCAGGCGGCAGGAAGAGTTTCGGCGGTGGTCGAGGAGGTGAGGAATCTCCTTTTCCCCTTTCTCCTCTTCCTCTTCTTTCTTCTGCGAGTTCCTGGTGTTTCCTGAAAGTCCGGCAGGGTTTCGATGCCTTCAGGCGGCAGAAAGAGCTCCGGCGGCGGTGGTCGAGGAGGTGAGGAATCTCCTTTTCCCCTTTCTCCTTCTCCTTCTCTTCTTCTTCTCTCTCTTCACTTGAGTCCCTTGGTGTAGAATGAGGGCTCTATTTATAGTTTTCTGGAGTGGCATAGCCCGTAAATAGGCGTGAGATCAAGGGCGAATTGGGAGTGATCCGAATGGACGGCCGATATCGAATCCTTCGATCATGCACCGTTCGTTGGACATTTGAAGGCCTTAATGATTTCGGAATTTGATGATCTTGGGCTCGTTGGATTCGTCTCGTCGAGCCGTTCGATTCGAGTATAAGCTCGTCAAAATCGGAGACCGTTTGGTAACTCAAATTGCGGTTTGAACCTTCCAACAGCGCTTCGAACACTTGATCCGGACTCATTTGGGCTCGGATTAGGTTGATCTTGGTGTCGTTGGGTTCGCATTTCCGAGACGCTCAGTTTGACCATAAGCTCGCTGAAATCGGAGTTCATATGCTCCCGAAATTAATTTTTGAAGTTTCTAACTAATTTTTGCCTCGAGATTCGTGCCCGATCAAGATGATTTTGTGATGCCATATCAGTTGCCCCCCTATTTTCGGCCGTCGTAGCTTTAGAGGTCCGAAAATATGCGTCACAAATTTCAGAGGATTTTTCTAAGTGACCCAGGATTGATCTGGATTGTAGAAGCCCCGAACGGCTCCGAAAATGTCAAAATTGAGTCCGGAACGTCGAAAAACGTGCCCGGGGACCCCAAAAACGTCCGAATCGGACCGTCCGGACCGAAAATCGGGCCCGGACACGTGTAGGCGGCTTAACCGGCCGGCTGGCCGGCCGGCCGCCGTCTGCCGCCGCTCGCCGGCAGCGGCTCCCGCGGAACTGCGCGGAGAGCGGTTTGTGAACCGCGCGTGGGGCGGGGTCCGCACGTGCGGCGCAGTTGGGAGACCGCGCATTGGGCGCGGTCTGGAATGACCGCGCGGAGCGCGGTCTGAGGGTCATGCAGCCGCGCGGCTACGTGTGGTTCCGCGCGAAACAAGGGCCCGCGATCCGCGGGCCTGCTCACGCGGATCGCCATTTCGTGCGGGAGGGACGCATTGGTTCGCTGCACCGCCTTTGTGGGGCCCATATCGTCCAAAAATGACAATTTTGCTATTTTTGGGTCCAAAAAATTCCCAAAAAATTCCAAAAAATTCCGAAAAATTCGGAAAAAATTTAGAAAAATTGGGAAACTAAAAAATGGCAATAACTTCCCTCCTTTCTCTCCAAAACCTAAAAATAGGCCTCCTAGGCCCTTAGGAAACTTGCAACTCCTCCTTCTTTCTCCCCCCGGTTTACTGGCGATAGAAACCTACGGGATTTCTTCCTCCCCCTCCGGTTTACTGGCGATAGAAACCTACGGGATTTCCTTCCTCCCCCTCCGGTTTACTGGCGATAGAAACCTACGGGATTTCCTTCCTTCCCCTCCGGTTTACTGGCGATAGAAACCTACGGGATTTCCTTCCTTCTCATCCGGTTTACTGGCGATAGAAACCTACGGGATTTCCTTCCTTCCCCTCCGATTTACTGGCGATAGAAACCTACGGGATTTCCTTCCTCCCCCTCCGGTTTACTGACGTTTGAGGCTTCCGTTATTTGCGAGTTGGAATCTTTTCCTACTCGAATAGCGCCCTTCCTTGCGTGCAGAAACCTACGGGATTTCTTCCTGGTGGATTCTCGCGAAGCAAAAATGGGTGATCGTACTTCTACTAAAGATGTTTCAGTCGTGGAAGATCGTCCAACTGCATGTCCAGAGGGTTCGAAGAAGACTTCTAAGACGAGAAAAGCCGATGACGTGATTTCCACTATTACAGAAGACTCCTTTATCTCTTTTAGGAAAAAATATCATTTTCCTAACGACTTGGTGATGAAGGTGCTAACAAGATCTGAGCGCGCCTGCTACCCTCCTCGAGGATATGTGACAGTGTACGAGTTTAGCTTGAAAGCGGGGTTGCGATTCCCGCTGCCGTTTGAACTGGTTGACATTCTGGTGGCTTGTGGATTGAGTTTGTCTCAATTCTCCTATCGGGCCATGTCGGTGGTGGTGGGCTTGATTGCATTTTTTAGAGAACATGGAGCGGTGTTATCTGTGGATTGCTTATCCCGGATAGGGCGTATTTATATCGACGCACAGGGTCGAATTTCTTTTAGGTCAAAGTGGTTGGAGGTTCGCACTCGGGAACCAGCCAAAGATTGGATCAGTGATTTCTTCTTCGTGCAAAACGATTGGGGTCTCCAAGAGAAGTGGGGAACGTTGAAGGAGTTACCCGCTCCTCTTCATTTAGGAGCGAATGAATTGTTGAGCATGTTAAAGCTTCCTACTACCGAAGCTCTTCGTTACGAGATGCGTTCTCTTAGCAAGTGCTTGGACGAGGAATATTTATTTAAGGTGGGAATATCCACTCACGCATGGAGGTCAGGTGCACAGAAACTGAAGATATCCACAAAAGTCTCAGATGTCCCGATAACTCAGTCCAGACGACCCGATGGCGATGGAGATTCACATACGCCGAAAAAGAAGAAGTCGGACGAAGTTTTTACGGCCGGCGGCAAGGCCCCTCGTTTTTCTCCGTCCAGAATATACATCCCCGAGGATGTGCTGAAACATAGGTGCATCGGTCGTCGACGGCTCGAAGACTTGGTAAGTTGTCCTTCTTTTCGTTTCTATCATTTTTGGCATTATCTCGAGGATATATTTTTCACTTATCTTCTTCTTGCGCAGTTCCTCGAGGCAAATAAAGTCTTAGATGTCTGGAACGATGAGTTTGTGAAGGTCAAATACCTCCAGGGAGAATATAAGAAGAAATACGGCGGCAGGGTGAAAGCGATGGAATCTGTGGAGAGTCAGCTTGATGGATGTAGAGCAGAATTGGCGAACAAGATTGCTTCATCTTCTTCTCAGAATGAGCGGATGGATCGTTTGCATATACAGTTAGTGGAGGCAGAGGCAACAAGCAACCAACAACAAAAAAATATACAAGCTCTTGAGACCGAGAATAAGAGACTTCTGAACAAATTGTCGGAGAAGGTAGCTCAATTGTCACCATCTTTGGTCGTAGAGGAGTTCAAAAGATCTTATGGCTTTAAGATTTTTATCGAGAATCAAGTCCAGGAAGCCCGCGATTATTTTTACGACGTAGAGGTAAAGGCCTTAGAAGAGGAGCTCATGCAAGATGGTTTCATTAAAGGCTTTATGAAAGGTGTTCGTGCCGTGAAACGCAGAAATGGAGGGGACATTGAGGGGTTGCCCCCAAGCCAAGCTTCTGGTGATCCTTCTCCAGATTCTGGTGGCGAAGAGTTGGAGAGTGACTTGCAAAGGATCTTCGCGTTGGAAGAGGACGACGATGATGACCTTGAGATTCTGTAGGATTGTTTTGATGTTTTCTATGTCGCTTTTGTTTTTGTTGCGATGATTGTTCGTGTGTTGCCGCTGTTCGCGTTTTGCTATTTTTGGATGATGTACTTGATGTTCGTGGGTTTATATAAAAAAGACAATTTTCTTCTTTATATACGTTAACTCCTGTGTTGAGGAAGTCTTTCTAATCTGCATGAATGTGAGAGATATCCGCTTTGGGATACCCTGACCTATCCGAGGTTGTTAATCAAAGCATTTGCTTGATGATTTTAACCTGTGTGGAAGAGGTCGGACTGGATCCCCCTGGGATTAGTCGCTTATTGATTGAGATACAACATAGGTTGTGTGTTTCTCGAATCATAAAAGGAAGCTCAGAATAGAAGAGACAACGCAATGATAAAGTAAACATCACATTACTGTAACAGCACGATAATTCCCTATTAAACTTAGGGATACAAAAACAAGCGTTCTTCGACAACAACGTACAAAAATCTTAAAGAAAATACAATGCATAGCTACAAAGCAAAACGAGAGTTACAAATGGTATTACACATAACAAACAGCGACATCAATCTTCTACTGATAGTATTTGCGAAGGTTGTCCACATTCCAAGTTCGGGGAAGCGTCTTTCCATTTGCATCTTTTAACTTGAAGGTTCCAGGCTTGATCATCGCTGCTACCAAATATGGACCTTCCCATAGGGGGGAGAGCTTGTTTCGTTGAGGGCCTTTTCCAGCAGCTTCAAGGCTTCGCAGAACTAAATCTCCAATGGAGATAGTTCGAGGCTTTATCCTTCGATTGTAGTGACGAGCGATCCGTTGATGGTATGCAGCGGTCTTAAGCGAGGCTATATCTCTTGCCTCGGGGAGGAGGTCTAGATTAGTCCTGAGTTTTTCTTCATTCTTACTGAAGTCAAATGTCTGAATTCTATTGCTCGGGACCCCTATATCCACTGGTATGACAGCTTCTGTGCCGAAACAGAGGTTAAACGGAGTCTCTCCTGTAGGTGTTCTGGCGGTGGTGCGGTAAGCCCATAAGACATTTGGGAGTTCTTCAACCCATTGCCCCCCGGCCTTCCCTAGGCGTGTTTTCAGCCCCTTCAAAATTGTTCGATTTGTGACTTCCGTTTGCCCATTTGTTTGAGGATGGGCAACAGCTGTGTGGACGAGCTGAATGTGAAAGTCTTTACAAAAAGATGTAAAGATTTTTCCAGTAAATTGAGTCCCATTATCGGTGATGACCTTTACCGGAATACCGAAGCGACAAACTATATTCTTCCATAAGAATTGTTTGGCGTTTGCTTCAGCGATTTTTGCCAAGGGTTCCGCTTCCACCCATTTTGTAAAATAGTCTACAGCCAGGATGATGAACTTTCGTTGTCCTGTGGCTATAGGGAAGGGCCCCATTATGTCGATTCCCCACTGTGCGAAAGGCCAGGGACTTTGAAGAGATGCAAGTTCTAGAGCTGGAGTATGGGTGAGGTTGGAATGCAATTGGCAGTTCACGCATTTTCGTGTAAACTCCAGTGCGTCCTGTTTCATTGTAGGCCAATAGAACCCCTGCCTCATGATTTTATAGGCCAAAGCTCTTCCTCCCAGGTGCTCGCCACATACTCCGGAATGAACTTCTCGAAGCGCGTAATCAGCTTCTGAAGGTGGGAGACACTTCAGATATGGTCCGGTGAAAGCACGCTTGTATAATTCATCACCAATAATGGTGAAATTCGCTGCTCGTCTACGAAGTCTTGTTGCAGCCATGGGCTCTTCAGGCAGTATCCCATTTTGTAAGAAAGACAAAATGGGATTGATCCAAGACTCCTCTTTCGTTTCGTTGATTGACTGTATAACCCATGGACCTTGAATGCTAGGAAAGTGGATTTCCTCAATATGCTTCCTCTTGTAGATGTCTCCTGTCGTTGATGTCGCCAACTTCGAAAGAGCATCTGCTCTCGCGTTTTGCTCTCGGAGAATGTGTATGATCTGATATTCTCCTATTCGGGTTAAAAGCAGTTTTGCAATCTTGCAATATTCGGCTAGTTGTGAATTGTGGATCTCGAATTCCCCCTCTATTTGGGATGCAACTAATTGTGAATCGGTGTGGATTATCAGATTCTGTACTTCACAATTGATTGCTAGTTTTAGCCCAGCAATAAGAGCTTCATATTCCGCCGTGTTATTTGTTGCTGGGAATTTGAGTCGGAGCCCGTACTCAAGAGTAATTTTCTGTGGAGATATTAGCAGAATTCCAGCTCCTGTGCTAGAACTTCCTGATGACCCATCAACATACAACGTCCAGCGCGGAGGAGAAGGCAAAGTATCCAGTTGGATATCAGATGCTGGGACGATGCATTCAACCACGAAATCTGCGAGTGCTTGAGATTTTATATCGGGTCTAGGCAAGTAGTGAATGTCGAATTCGCCAAGTTCTACGGACCACTTGACGAGCCTACCTGATGCTTCCGGTTTCTCCAGAATACTTTTCAGCGGCAGATTTGTGTAAACTCCTATTGAGTGGGCTTGGAAGTAGGGACGTAGTTTCCTGGCAGAATAAACCAACGCCAATGTTGTTTTATCTGCTAAGGGATAACGCCCCTCCGTTTCAGATAGGATTTTACTGACATAATAAACAGGGCGTTGTGTAGCATTTTCTTCCCGTACTAAGACAGAACTGATGGCTTGGGCTGAAACAGCTATGTATAAATACAACTTTTCTCCTGTTGTTGGTTTGGAAAGTAACGGCGGGGAGGCCAAATACTTTCGTAGCTGTTCGAAAGCTTCTTGGCATTCGTCCGTCCACTGAAAACCAGAGTTGCGGGCACCTCTGAGTATTTTGAAGAAAGGGAGATATTTGTCTCCTGAACGCGCCAGGAAGCGTGACAATGCTGCAATTCTCTCGTTCAACCTTTGGACTTCTTTGATGTTCTTCGGATGCACCATATCTCTTAATGCCTGGATCTTTTCAGGATTGGCTTCAATTCCTCTATGGGTTACCATAAAACCCAAAAATTTTCCGGAAGCAACTCCGAAGGCGCATTTGGTGGGGTTGAGTCGCATGTTGTAACGCCTCAGCAGACGGAAGCACTGCTCCAAGTCGGAGATATGTCGAGACTTTTCGAGGCTCTTTACCAACATGTCGTCGACATATACCTCCATGTTATGCCCAATAAGAGTTTTGAAAACTTTATTCATAAGGCGTTGGTAGGTTGCTCCGGCATTCTTGAGCCCGAAAGGCATTACCCGATAACAGTACAGTCCTCTGTCTGTTTGAAATGCTGTTGCTTCCTCGTCGGTCGGGTTCATCTTGATTTGATTGTAGCCAGAGTATGCATCCATGAAACTTAACATTTGATGACCAGAAGTGGTATCGACTAACTGGTCGATACGTGGAAGGGGAAAGCTGTCTTTTGGGCAAGCCTTGTTAAGATCAGTATAATCTATGCACATTCTCCATGCGTCGCTCCCTTTTCGAACCAAGACGACGTTTGCCAGCCAGTTAGGATGATGCACTTCTCGTATGAAACCGGCTTTCAAAAGTTTGTCAACCTCTTGCTCGATTGCCTGCTGTCGATCGGGCGCGAAATTTCGCTTCTTCTGGATGATTGGTTTGTTTGCAGGATTGACCTTAAGGGAATGCACAATTACTTCGGGGTCAATTCCGGGCATATCCGCCGGACTCCATGCAAAAATATCCTAATTTTCTCGTAGAAAATCTGTGAATATTTTCTTCTCGTCTTCTGAGAGAAGCGATCCAATCTGTACTGTCTTTTGAGGTTGTTCTTCAGAGATAGATACATTGGTGAGTTCTTCTACTGGTGAAGCTCTCTGAGGTATGTCCTCGCTCCGGAGATCAAAATCCTCTATGTTTAGAGTATCGGCAGGGTGTGTTCTGACCTGCCTGAGATAGCAGGTTTGTGCTGCTTGCTGATCTCCGCGTACCACACTAATTCCTGTTGGAGTATGGAACTTCAATTTGAGGTGAGGGATAGAGGTGACAATCCCAAAAATTGATTGGAGTGGCCTTCCAAAGATAGCGTTGTAAGCTGATTCAGACTTTACAACAATGAACTGAACAGAGTGTGTGGATTGCCGGGGAAATTCTCCAAGTACAACGGGGAGACTAATTATCCCTTCTGCTCGTACAGGTCAATTATCGAACCCGTATAAGGGTCCTGCAGCGGGTTGGAGTTTCTCTCTTGTGAGACCCATGTTGAGGAAGGTAGAGTAGAACAAGACGTCCACAGAGCTGTCGTTGTCTACAAGAATTCTCTTAACGTTGTAGCATGGATCACCTATCCCTGCATTTATAACAAGCGGATCTTGGTGAGGGGTTTTTACCCCCTCCAAGTCGGAATCATCAAAAGTGATGGAGTGATCTATACGAGCTTTCTTTAGAGTTGGAGTTTTGTCCACAGCCAAAAAGATTTTATCGGATAGCAGGGGGCCTCCAGCTATTGTCTCAATTTCTCCAACCGCGATTCGGTTGTTTACTGGTGGCCTCTGCTGTCGTTCTTGCCCCCCAGCAGGACGAGTTTCCTCTCGGGGAGGAGGATTCTGAATAAACTGGCGGAGATACCCCTGGCGGATAAGCCTTTCAATCTCCTCCTTCAGTTGTCTGCAAGCTTCGGTAGCGTGACCACGGCTTCGATGGAAATGACAGTATTGATCCTGATTTCCGGTGTTTGGTTTCAAGGGATGTGGCCACTTTACCGTGTCCTGATCTCGAACAGCCATTAGCACATTTGTTCGAGAAGTATTGAGAGTAGTGTATTCTTTCTCTTGTCGAGGTTCCCGTCGCGGCAATGGAGGCCTCGGGGGTAGATTATTCTTTCCTTGCTTCTTTCGTTGCGAGGAAGAATTATCCGTTCCCGGTGCTCCTTTGCGTTTTCCAGTAGATTGCTCGAACTGTTTCCTATGGGCGTTTATAGCCTCATCTGCCGAGATTTGTGCTTCCACCCGGTGAATTAAATCGGCATATGATGGAACGGCGTCGCGCATAAGTGCCGAGTAGAAGGGGCCAGGGCGAAGACCTCCAAGGAAGACTCCCCTTAAAAGTTCAGGATCTACTCCTGAAATTTGTCGAGCTTCGGTGGAGAATCGCTGAAAATACTCCCTTAAAGATTCTCCTTCGTTTTGACGGATTCCCGAGAGGTGGGAGGAATCCTTAGCAATCCTTCGGTTGGCTACAAATTGCTCGACAAAAGCTTTTGCTAATTTCACAAAGGAAGGGATTGTTCCTGATGGAAGCGAGTAGAACCATGTGCGAGCCTGTCCTTTGAGAGTGGCAGGAAAGACTTGGCAGAGGAGAGCATCCGAGGCTCGCTGAATGTGAATAATGGTTCTGTAGTGGTCGATATGTTCGTACGGGTCGGATGTCCCATCGTAAGACTCCATGCTAGGCAGCTTAAATCTAGCCGGAATTGGGTGTTGCAGTATGGCCTCAGTTAGAGGTGAAGATTCCTGAAAGTCTCTCTGTCGAAGAATTTGTCTCGTATCTCCTTGAGGGAATTCTTCCCTTACTAATTTTCGTAGTTCGTGACGTAGGGTGTCGTGAGGAAGCTCTGCTCCATGTGGTTGAGTAGAGTTTTCAGGGAGATCTGGGAGAATGTGATGCTGCCGAATTGAAGGTGGAGGATGTGTAGAGCTTGCCGTATCGGCAAGTTCGTTATCCTGTCGAGACTGAGGAAATCTTCTAAGTGGGGGGAGATGAACTTCCGCTTGAGGATGTCCAAATTGGACATCCTCAACCCGTGGTGGATTTTGGGGGAGGAAGGCTCCCTCCTGTCGTGCTAATTCCGGCTGTCGATTCTCCTGGAGGAGTTGAAGAATCTTGTCCTGAGATTTTTCCATTTTCCGAATCCTTTCTTCCAAAGAAGGCCCGGAGGTCCTTTCGCCGGCAGCATTTTGCCCCCCGGGGTGCAAAGATACTGAAGTTGGTCGTCTATGGTTAATAGAAGAGTTTCTGGACTGACGAGAGTTGGAGCGAGAAGCTCCAACCAAACGATTGCTGCACCTATTCACCATCGTAGCAATATTCGAAGTAGCGGGATAGAAGTTTCCCACAGACGGCGCCAAACTGTTGCGTGTTAGAAAATACGCGGCGGTAGAGTTTATGAATTTGCGTCCGAGCGTTGCACGTAAGTTTAACACACAAACAGGAAAAGAGAGTGAACACCAAGAATTTTTACGTGGAAAACCCAAAAATGGGAAAAACCACGGGGCCTCGCCCAGTTGCAAAGTTCCACTAGTGTTTTCGTAGATCACAAATGGCAGATTTTGTCCCACAAGTCGGGATAATCCAAATACAACTTGTTTCTTCCAGTGAGTTTACAAAATTTCTGCGAATTCCTGGCGTTTCTCGAAAATCCGGCAGAGTTCCGGCGTCTTCAGGCGGCAGGAAGAGTTTCGGCGGTGGTCGAGGAGGTGAGGAATCTCCTTTTCCCCTTTCTCCTCTTCCTCTTCTTTCTTCTGCGAGTTCCTAGCGTTTCCTGAAAGTCCGGCAGGGTTTCGATGCCTTC
This sequence comes from Dendrobium huoshanense, assembly GCA_016618105.1. Lineage (NCBI taxonomy): Eukaryota > Viridiplantae > Streptophyta > Magnoliopsida > Asparagales > Orchidaceae > Dendrobium > Dendrobium huoshanense. The sequence continues at coordinate 82,286,563 of CM028359.1, read as the reverse complement.
AGGCGGCAGAAAGAGCTCCGGCGGCGGTGGTCGAGGAGGTGAGGATCTCTCCTTTTCCCCTTTCTCCTTCTCCTTCTCTTCTTCTTCTCTCTCTTCACTTGAGTCCCTTGGTGTAGAATGAGGGCTATATTTATAGTTTTTCTGGAGTGGCATAGCCCGTAAATAGGCGTGAGATCAAGGGCGAATTGGGAGTGATCCGAATGGACGGCCGATATCGAATCCTTCGATCATGCACCGTTCGTTGGACATTTGAAGGCCTTAATGATTTCGGAATTTGATGATCTTGGGCTCGTTGGATTCGTCTCGTCGAGCCGTTCGATTCGAGTATAAGCTCGTCAAAATCGGAGACCGTTTGGTAACTCAAATTGCGGTTTGAACCTTCCAACAGCACTTCGAACACTTGATCCGGATTCATTTGGGCTCGGATTAGGTTGATCTTGGTGTCGTTGGGTTCGCATTTCCGAGACGCTCAGTTTGACCATAAGCTCGCTGAAATCAGAGTTCATATGCTCCCGAAATTAATTTTTGAAGTTTCTAACTAGTTTTTGCCTCGAGATTCGTGCCCGATCAAGATGATTTTGTGATGCCATATCTATATATATATATATATATATATATATAATGGATACAGATAGATATTTAATATATAAATTAAAGAAGATTATCTGCTTGAAGTTCAAGTTATAACACATGAAATTTAATATAATATTAGTAATTAAATTCTAGTATTTATTCTACAAGACCTTTGACGACTGCTCAAAAGTATTAGTGAAGTTTTCCTCAAAAAATCAACGAGTTTTTAAGTATCCTCCTAAATTTTATTGGAACTATTTTGTTTTGGCCAAAACTTTGAAACTAAGAATATTAATAACTTCCAGACCAACTTTAACCGAAAATGATCTAAAATCTTAAAAACCACTAAATCATAGAACCATTATTTTTAACTAGTATACCATCCTAAGCTTATAAATTTACATGTATATCATCCTAATTTTGAATCTTCTGGTTAGATCAACTTCATATGTATCTTATTACTGATAGGTCACTCAATTTTCACTATCGTAATTTAACCTTGTAAGTTAACTAATTATAAATGTAAACCCCATCACAAGCTCAAAGACCTGTTCACCTTTTGTCTCAAACACAATAAATAATTTAATTTAAATAGATTTTTGGTCGGAAGCTCCAGTTGAGCCACCAAACCGAATCAATTGCATTTAAGAGATGTACTTTATATTTGAGAATTCAACCCAACCAATGCTATGAAAGAATTGTTTCAGTAATTACTATTAATTTAAGTATTATCTTCAAAATTTTGATTGAATAATCTTAATTTGAGTAACTAAATGGAAAAGAAAAATAAAGAATACAAAATACAATTTTTCTTCGATTTAGCTAAGTCTGTCTATGTCCACACTCAAATTAAGGTTACATTTGCTCACTAGCTATTAAACCTATGTATGAGATAGTAGTATTAAAGATTTGAGTAGTATAACAATTAAAATTCCGATAAAATTAAAAATAAAAGATTCTTTCGATTATACTATCAACAATTGACTTTGGGCAAATTTTTTTACCAGAAGCTTACGTTGACTCATCCAGCCCACCATGATTGTACATATGTGCCATGATTGACATTTGAGGATTCAACTCAAACTATGTTATAAAGATAACTTGAGAATTATTCTTGAACAAATTGAACAGACTGTTCATTTTAGCTTAATACCAATTAAACTAGCAAGCCTCGAGGTAAGAGTTAATAGATTAGGATGGCATACATACAATATTAACAACCTGTGTAGTAGACCAGCAATTTCAAAACGTTTGGAGTTGCAAAACAATTAAAATTCCTATAAAGTAAAATATTTAATTTTGCTAGCATTTGCTGCTTGAATCCCAAATAAAATTACGGGAAAAAGGTATAAGCTTGCCAAAAAAAAGGAACATACTGAAAATCACCTTGTCAGCTTTCGCCAATGCGTCCAAGAGCATATTATAAGCAAATATATCCAACTTATAGCCTCTCCTGCTCATCTCCTCATAAACCCTAAACGCGCGTTCCACATCCCGAGACCTCAAATAAGCCTGCATCAAACACTTGTAAGTGTATCCATTGAACCTCAAATCCCACTTCTTGGCAAGCTCCAAACACCTATCATATTCCGTACCCCCCATGGCCCCGATCAATATATTCACCGTCGAGATATTCCCCCTAACCCCGTCCTTCTCCATTTCCTCCACAATCCCACCAATTATCTCTTGTTCAGCGTTCGAACGGGCGAGAATAGCAAGAATGCGATTATAGGCGAAACAGTCATGGCGATATCCAGGGAGGGTTTTAACGAAGCGGAAGAACTCGAGGGCTTTTCGAGGTAGGCGTAGGGATTTGAGAATCTCGCTGACTTCCGATGGGGTTACCGTTAGGGTTAGGGTTTGGAGATAGTCGGCGACGTCGAGGAGGGGATCGGTGGAAGGGGATGACGCATTGCGGAGCAGGTTGCAGATGTGGCAGATGAGGTCTCGACGGGGAATGGGGTAGCCGTAGGAGTCTAAAGAGAGGTTTGAGGGGTCAAGCTCGACCATGATTTGACGGCCGGAGGAGTCGGCGCGGACCACACGGGCCGTGTAGCTTGTGGCGAGGAAACGGAGGGATGAGAGCATGGGCGGGAATGCGGAAGAGGCGGCCATGGCACGTAGACCGACCTGCGCCATGGATTGTTCAACAGTTCAACTCGCAAATCGCAATTTCGCGCTCAGATGCTGACAGGCTGAAGCGAGCGCTCGTTACATTCCCACATGTTCGCTAGTAAAACACACGGTTCTTCTTAGACCATCTCCAACCGAAAATGTCATTTTTCACTCCAAAATGCAGGAAAACAAAAAAATGTCGTATTTCATCTCCAATCCAACGCCATTTTGCCGCTAAAACAGTCGTTTTCTTTCGCGCCTTTCTTCCCAACTTGTTCGGTAGAGAGAAAAAAATGGCGCATATGAACAGTGCAACGCCAATATTGACGTCACACTGTTCATCCGCGATCAAATGGCGTAAAAAATGACGATCGGTTGGAGCAAAGCAAGAACTTGGAGATGCCCTAAGGAATAGAATAGTACATATGCTGAAAATTCCTATGTAGAACTTCGTAGAAGATTGTTTGGGGTCATACGTATTTTGACTAACAATTTACTGACCATGTGATTTGTTGAGTAGTTAAAAATTTGGGTGATTTATATACATATCATTTTATTTTATGATATTTATATATCTAATATCTAAAATTTTAATATTATATATTATCATTTATATAAAATTTTAATATCAAATATACCACTGATATATTTCTTTCTTTCCACCTATATTGTCATATAAACTTTAATTTTTCATTCCATGCATCTATATTTGTTCTATGTGTAATAAGCATGTAATATTAAAGTTTTAGGTGTTAGATTTATAAATAGCATGAAATAAAGTGATATGTATGTAAATCGCCCAAATTTTTTTGTAATAATGTAAATTCAAAAATTATATGATTACCAACTATTTGCTAAACATTATTAAAAAAATCAAATCATATATATATATATATATTAATTTGACCATAGTGCTTAGATATAAAAATCATTCTTTATACACTTATTTCTTAGAAAGATGAACAATAAGTAGTTAAGTCATTAATCATTTTCATATCAAAGTGATGAACATTAATCTCATTCATCACTTGAATCAATCATGCCATGTTTGAGACAAAAGTTTTAAACTCCTTTTCATTAGAAAAATATTTTTCTTATTTTTTTAAAAGCTAATGATAATTCATCAAATAGACTTCAAAGTTCTTCCTGAGATATTTAATTTACCATGCTTTCTTTGGAGTTAAGAGTGGACAGTTGTTGTTGAAGGGAGTCTTATTTCTTTTTCTTCTTGGATGAGAGTATATTTTATTAGGTCCAAACTCCGGACGTAGCTCTACGTTCGGAGTTCAATAAAGTCGCAACACTTGGCATGCACATGTGGACATTAATTTATATTTCGTTTTTTATTTTTTTCTTGCCAGCCCGACTGAACCGGTCCAAAAATTCATGTTCAAATTTAGGATTTTAAATTGGAGATTTTTTTTTAAATGAAATAGCATGAAACTTTTATATTTTTTAGGATTTAAGCTCAAAATATATTTTCAGAGCTGCTGAGAAAGAAATAAGGAAAAGTTGGTGAAGATGAAGATGAAGATTGGTTTGGAAGAGGAAAAGCTGATGAAGATGATGCTATGCAAACATCCACGAAGAGGAAGAGGAATGACTGAAGTTGAAAGAAGAACGCTTCGGAACATGTTGTTGGCGGGGGTCCGAGGGGGTAGCTCCCCTTGGCGGGGGTCTACCTGCCCAGTCAGGTCGAGGGGCAACGCCCCCAGAAATTTTTTTTATTATAAGAGTTGTTTTGAAGTAATGTTTATTTTCAAAGTTTGTAAGTCGTTTGTACTACGTGATTTGCAGTAGTAAAAGCGCAGTGTTTATATGTGTTACATAAACTTTAAAGCTTTCTCTGCTTGTTTATATGTTGTGTACCAATCATGTTGATTTAGATGTAAGAAATATGAATAAGAAATATATAATTATTTAGAAATACCAAGTAGTATTTATTAAAAAATAATGTGCAATACCGAGCAATACCAAGCCATTCCGAGCATTGGTACTGAGTGATACCGAGCATTTGCACCGATCGGTACCGAGCATTGGTACTGAGAGTTCATCGATATAAATATTGAATTGATATTAAGGAAAAAATTATGGTCGATGCCACTGTTTATCAATTCAGATGTAAGAAACAATCATATTGATTCAGTTGTAAGAAATCTGATTAAGAAATACCAAGTGGTACTGAGCATTGGTACTGAGCGATATCTAGCTGTACCGAGCAGTATTGAGTGGTACTGAGCGGTACCGAGTGATATCAAGCAGTATGAGCATTGGTATCGAGCAATACCAAACAGTATGAGCATTGGTACTGAGCGGTACCGAACAATACCGAGCGATATCAAGCAGTACCGAGCGGTATCGAGCAGTACCGAGCAGTACTGAGCGGTACCGAGCAGTATTGAGCATTGGTACCGAGTGGTTCCGAGCAGTACTGAGCATTGGTATTGTGAGTTCAAAATAAACAAAACATCACATAAATGAACGCATAAAATGGACTTTCTTTATTTTTTCAATAGTCATCTGCAATGAAAAAAAAAACATCAATACAACAAAGCATCTTCATCTTCGCCCAAACTGTACAGAAAAAACCTATCAATATACAAATAATACTTCAAAATTATTATTCCTCATTTCTTCATCGACTTTTTCTCCAAATCAGTCTTCATCTTCATGGGCTTCTCCTCCTCCAAACAAATCTTCATCGACTCCACCTCAAAACCAGTTTTCATCTTCATTTTCACCTGCATTTTCTCCTCCAAGCCAGCCGTCATCTTCATCAGCTACTCCTCCAAACCAGTCGTCATCTTCACCGGCTTCTCCTCGTTTCTTCTTTCTTAACAGCTAAAAAATATTTTTAAGCGAAAATCCTAAAAAATATAAATGTTTCATGGTATTTTATTTTAAAAAAAAAAAAAAGAGCACCAAATTCAAAAAACAAAATTTGAACAGGAATATTTGGGCCGGGTCAGTCCGGGTAGCAAGAAAAAAACAAATAACAAATTAATATTTACAAGTACAGGACAAGTGTCGAGATTTTATTGGACTTCGGACGTAAAGCTACATCCGGAGTCCGGACCTAATAAAAGTTCATAAAATAGAGGATTATTTTATTTAATTGAGATGACTCGTAAAATCTAAAGATAACTCAGCATGCATTGAATGAACCTTAACTCTTGCAATTCTTCACCAAATGCAACTAAAAAAAGCATTGGCCACTAGATTGAGTTACCCATCCTCCAAAGACTAAGGCTTCATTTGGGACGACTTTTTTTTTGCTTTTTAAAACAGTTTTTTAGTACAAAATTAAATTTATGCACTAAAAAGCTACTTTAAGAAGCAAAAAGAAAGTCGTCCCAAACCAAACCTTAGGCTTTATTTGGGATGATTTTCTTTCTGCTTCTTAAAGCTATTTTTTAGTACAAAATTAAATTTTTTTTATTAAAAAACTGCTTTAAGAAGCAGAAAAAAAAACCGTCCCAAATGAAAATAAGATTTCATTTGGGACAACTTAATTACTATTTTTTAAAATATTTTTTAATAAATAAATTTTTTGAACTACAAATATTTTTAAAAAATTGCTCTTAAAAACATTAAGAAAATTATCGCAAAACAAGCATAAAAAAAAAAATAGAAGCAAAAGATGACCCGATCAATATTGGCTGACGGCACAGCTAATGATGATGACAAAAGAAGACATCTTCTAACAAAGAGACAAGGTTTGGTTTGGCAGCCAATTGTACTCATAAATAGGTGGAAAGAAGGGCCAGTGTAAGTTGCCTCAAACAAATTGGCTTGCCTTGCATCATTATTATGAGAGATAATTCTGTACGTACATCAAATACAGCTTATCTTATCGTCCAGAGATAAATTAGATGCAACCACGTCATCCAGTACCGGGCAATATTGAGCAGTATCGAGCAGTACCGAGCTGTGGTATCGAGTGATGTGATGCATTTTCATTTGGCTTTGAACAGCGTTCGGCATTCGACGCCCGCACATAATAATTCATCAATTCGAGGAGGCTAAAGACCCAACCACATCAGGTTAGATTAGGCATCACCAAAGTAGATGGAGAGGAAACATCAAACCCAAAAACAAGAACCAGCCCTCAATCAAACATGTGATATTATTAAGGTTTCGTTTGGGACAACTTTTTACTGCTTTTAAAACAACTTTTTAGTAAAAAAAATTTTGAACTATAAATTTTTGTATAAAAAAACTGATTTAAAAAACAATAAAAAAAACTGTCCCAAACAAAACCTAAGTACAACCTAAAAGTCAATAACTTAGGTTATCTGCAAAATATTGAGTTATACAACTTGTACATGAGAATACAATGGCATAAATGGCTGCAGTTCTTAATTTAAAAATGGAAATTAGACCGCCTAAATTAAAGGCAAATTCAAATGAACTTCATGTGTAAATCAAGTAATAGATATTTCATATAGTCATTAGAGGTTGCAGACCAAGAGCAGGTATGTATATACACACTGTTACATTCCATAAAATTGCAGTGTAAACTTGTAAATTGCATTAAAAGAGCAATGATGTCACTGAAACAACAAAGCTATTTTTCATCAGCAATTAAAATGAGAAAAAAAAAATTACAAGCTAAAAGATGTAAGCATGATTATTATGGCCTGCAAATGACAAATATTAACATAATATTTTCATTATTTTTCAGATATATACTTCCATCATCATTTATCTTTCATTCTTATTAAGAGGTGACCGAGGTATTTAACAAATTCTTTCCGAATCAATTTGACCAACTTCTATTCATATAATATTGCATCTATCATATTATTTTATTCATGCATTTTACTCATGTATACATTGCAGTAGTTCATCAATATTTTCTCAAATTTTTTTTTTTTAATAATTTATTATAAATAAATAGTATTTATTCTTCTTTCAATCGTTATGCCCATCAATCTCTTTTCTTCCCATTCGTAGTCCTCAAATTACATGCAGCGAAGTTAATCTTATACTTAGAATTAGTAATGCTAACTTACATATCACCAGAACTAGGTTAAGTTGTAGTGAGCATTTTGAATCAAGTTAGCTCAACTTGAATGATTTCGATTTCAAGTCGAGTTAGAATCAACATTATGATTTCAAACTAAGTCCTTCGCACTAACTTGACCAGATGTCCATCCTAATGACGTCCTAGTCCACCCTTGCCTACTATTCATCACAATTAGGTTAAGTTGTCATACATCACTTTGAGAGCAACATCCAGATAGACCTTTGCCTACTTCTCACCCCAATTGAATTATATTGTGATGCAAATTTTTGATTCAACTCAAAATTGAATCATTTTGAATGGATTCAACTTAACTCGAAATGATTTAGGCTTCATTTAGGACAGCTTTCTTATTGCTTCTTATAGCAGTTTTTTAGTATTAAAATTAAAATTTTTGTACTAAAAAGTTGCTTTAAGAAAAAGTAAGAAAATCGTCTAAAACGAATTCTTAGATTACAGGTTGAGATGGAATCATAATTTTGATTTCAAGTTATATCAAAATCACCCAAACTTGATCAGTCCTAGTGACGTCCCAGCACACTCGTCTACTCTAACCAAAATCAAATTAAGTTGTAACTTGTCAATTTCAGATAACGAGCTATCACTAGCAAAATTTAAATTTTGATTCATTCATTAGTTTTGAAGTGAGTTTTATGATTAGTTCTTCTCATATTGGCTATGGACCAGTAATGACAATTATCAAAAAACAACCTTTCATAAAAATTAATAGTAATACTGCTTTTTTTAAGAAATTTGAACCCTTCAACTTCCATATACTTGGATAAGTATCTCTACATCCTTATGGAGCTCCACAAAAATAAGGCAGGTTTGTCAGCAAATAGCAACAGAAAACAAATTGGGCACCGGTTAAAGATAAATAAGAGCTGTGGCCTACGGAAAAATATTACAATATACATCTTAAGTATGCACATCATACCTTCTAAATTTAGTATTACATAGAAGAACATAACTCACAGCTATGTTGAAGCATATCGATCTACCACTTCAGTAAATGCAATCTAGATTGAGCCCTGCATAATTACAATAAAAAAACTTCTGTTATACTCCGTAATAATAATATATCAATGCTAGATAGTATGTCAACATTAGCTCTTCTACCAAAATAGAAACTGAACCAAATACATAAAAGTATATACATATCGATGAGCTAAAGTTGGATCATTTTATCAGTAAATTATCAACTATATTTTGGAAATTAATAATGTTTAAAATAATATAATAATTTCTATTTCTATCCACGATGAAAAATATTCATTGAAATTGGAATCATTGATGAAAGCCAAATTTTCATGAGTCGTAAAATAACCAGATGTGAGCACTCACGCTAGGCCAATATGCCTTAATGCATAATCTGTCTTCAAGCACACAAGAATTGGGGACAAAAATGGCAAATATGGACGTTACCTTAAAATTCCACGGCAGTCATGGAATCTCCAAATTTTCCATCACTTGTCGCTATTTCTTCATTAATGATAGCTTTTTCTCTCCAGATTGCATGAACTTCATCGGTTCGAAACCTTTGGGTAAATGTTGATTCCTCCAAGGAAGTGGTGACACCATGAGCAAAAGCAAGAAGACCAGTATATGCAATCATTGCTCCATTGTCAACGCAGTATCTATCATCTGTTGCAAAGAGCCTGCCGCCCCTCTCAGCACACATTATCCTCATCATCTCCTGTAATCTTTCATTGCATCCAACACCTCCGACAATAAGGACATCCTTCTTATCACAATGAGCCATGGCACGCTCAGTAATCTCAACAAGCATTGCGAAGACTGTTTCCTGCAATATTTGAGTGAAAACAGTACTGAATTAGATATCTCTAAAACAAAAAAAGTTGGTTATTTAGTAAACTTTGATGATTCAAATAGTGATCTTGCATATGGACAAATTTTGAGATAATAGCCTTATTAAACAACATAGAGACACCCTTACAATTGGGTTTTATAGTCCAAAACAACATGGATGCACAGTAAGTTGCACGTTTAAAGGTTTAAAGCTTTGGAACGACTCTGAAATGAAGACCACCAGTACCTGCAAAGAATAACAGAGATCTGCTGGAGTGCATTCATTATTTTTCAGCTTCTCAACAGCTGTGGCTTCAATGTAGCTTAAGATACCACTAAATGAGACGTCCATTCCCTTAACCACGTATGGGAGATCAAGAAACTGCTCTCCTTTCTTCGCAAGCTGTGACAAAAACAAAACCATTACCTTAGTGAAAATAAGCAGCATAAGGAAAAATCCTTCCTCATTTTGAAGACGCACAAAATGACCATATGCACAAAGTCCTTGGAAAACCAACAGCGTTTCAACAAGGTCAGGAAAAAATATATCTATCATTCGCAAAGAATAAAAATCAACATTAAAACATATCATGAATAGTCTAAACAACACTGGTTTGGGTTTTCTAGTTGCCAAAAATTCAAGTTTCCTGCATATAAAATGTTCATCTCGACAAAAACAAATTAAAACCAACGGAAAACATTGTTGGGCAAGGCAAAGAATACATTGAAATGGAAACTAAAAGAATTATTGCACTCTATATCTACCAAGAAAGTGGATTTGGCTCAAATTATAAGAACAGAAAGTATGACTTAGCAAAGCCTTTAAGGCTAGCCTACTCAAGGAAATGAAGATTCAGGACATCAGAACCATATATGAATTAAATTTATAGACAACAATAACAAATGCTACTCTGGAAAATCATTGTCATGTTTGGAAGATATAGCAGTTTTTTATTTCCAAACAAATTGAAAAGCTTACAAATGATTAGCAGAGATAATTTTGCAAAGGCAACAAAGAATGGAAACAAGAGCATCCTTGTGGCATGTTGACGATTCCAGCATGTGAGGATTTACCAAATTTATCGCCCTGTTTTCAGTGTTAATATTGTGCTACTCTGCAGCATGAACACGCCCTTCTTCTTCTGTTTTTATTTACTTTTATTTCAATTAAAAATTGAGCAGGCGTCCATCACATGATGTTATGAATTATATAAACTACTTTAAAAGAGAAGAAACCAACTGCTAACCCTTCATAATCAATAGATTTTGAAAAAAGGTAGTCGATGCTAATTTGATTATTTGAGAAAACAAGTAGCCTTGACTCATTGTTGGCTAGTTCAACTATGTTTTGGATGGGTACTAGAAGAATAATTGATGAGGACATCGCTCAGAGATTCAGACAGATTCAGACACGTGTACCGGGGACGGAATTATAGATCGACGGCTATGATTCAGCGCCTTTACTTTTGACGCTTTATGTTTTATCTAGTCTTGTTGTATGCATGATGTTTTATTTAGTTTTTGTTGTTTTCCGATTTTACCCCTACGGGGAGTGCCATGTCATTGTAGCCCGGAGGGCAAGTTTGTACTTTTCTTTTCATGTTAGAGGCCTATATATAGTGGCCCTATGTGTTGTAGTAGCTTGATGAATGTTTAATGAAAATTTCTTATGTTTCTTCTTCTTCTTGTGTGATCACTAGAGAGAAGGGAGAGAGCTCGAGGTGAGCAAGTGCAAGGCCCACCAGTCGTTGGAAGAGTCTACGGCTCGTGGTAATTTCTTCTTTTCTATTTTAGTTGTGTTTCCCTCATCCTCCTTCCCCTCTCCAACCGCCGTCCCCTTCCCAAGTCCACCTCCACCGATTGCTTAACCTCTCCCACCCACTTCATCCTTTAGCTCCACCACATCAAGTCCAACCACCATCCAAGCCCACCTCAACCCAACGGCAAATCCCTCTCCCCCTTTGACCGCCGGCCACATTCCCATTAATCAAGCCATTATGATGATTTCAATCATCATAATGACTCACTAATTTAGATCTAGCATTAAAGGAAGAAATTAGTGAATTTTGAAATTCAAAATTTTATTTATTTATGAATCTAAATAAGGAAAGTTTTCAAATTTGAATCAATTCGAAATTTAATTTCGGAGAGGATTCATTATTTTCCCTCCTAGTTTGTCATAGCTTGTTTGGAAAGAGCTTAACTCTCCCATAATCCCCTCCCCCCTCTCTCTCCATGCCGTCGGCCCCATCTTTGGCCCCTCCCCATTAATCCTCAATCAATGCCTTACAATTAATTTGAAATCAAATTTCAAATTAGTTCCCTGCAAATTTAATCAAAACAACAACAACAACATCAAGCCTTTATCCCACTACGTGGGGTCGGCTACATGAATCCTTTTTCTCCATTGTGTCCTATTAAAAGTCAAATTCTCGTTTAAATTTAAAGGGTCATTCCTAAATTTTCTAACCAAGTCTTTTTAGGTCCCCCTCCTTTCTTACATAAGTCAAATCTTACCTCTACTCTCCTACCGGGTATCGGAGCCGCCGTTTATTGACCAAACACTAAGGCGACTCTTCAATCTTATCTTCTACTGGAGCTACTCCAACCTTTTCACGTATATGCCATTTCGTATCCTACCTAAGGGTAAAGCCACTCTCCCTGAGCATCTATTCTGCCAACTTAACTTAGTATTATACTTCTCTTTTAATGCCAACATTCAGCACCATAAAGCATTGCAGGCCTCCTACCATCTTATAGAATTTTCCCTTAAGTTTGAGGGGTAAATTTCTATCCATAACAAGCCCGATGCTTCCTCCACTCAACCATCCAACTTGAATTCTTTAATACCCCATCTATTTCACCATCACTGAACAATGTCCAAGATATCTAAAACTTCCTTATTAATGACTTGATCGCCCAAAGTCACAATCCCCTCACTAGGTCTATTACTACTAAAATTACACTCCATATATTCCGTTTTAGTCTACTCAAGCGAAAACTTTAGACTCTAAGTTGGCCTCTTCAAGTTTACCTTCAACTCCCTCTCTAGTCTTACAACAAGAAGAATATCACGCAAAAATCATACACCAAGGTATATCCTCTTGCAAATGTCTATGAGAACATCCATGACTAAGCAAAAAGATTGGGCTTAAGGCTGATCCTTGATGTAACCCAACCGAAATAGGAAAATACTTAGTCAATCCACCTTGTTTTGAACCAAGTAATAGCTCCTGCAACTATCTTTAATGATTTGAATATAAGCATTATTGATTCCTTTCTTTTCAAGAACTCTCCATAACACTTCTCTTGGAACTTTATCATATGCTTTTTCTAAATCAATAAATATCATATGTAGTCCTCCTTATTTTCTCTATATTTCTCCATCAAACCTCTTAATAAATGTATGGCTTCCATAGTCGACCTACCCGGCATGAAACCAAAATCTAAAGATCATATGTAGATCCTCCTTATTTTCCCTGCAAATTTAATCAAAATCTAAAATTAATTTTAGATTTGGATTAAACCCCACCTCCACCCTTACCTAACCTAAGCTATTCCCACCTCTTCAAGCCGTCCCCACCCCTCTCCCTCCTATTCAAGCCGCCGGCCTCCCTCTCCACCCCCCACTTTCTCTCCTTCTTTTACCTCCTTGTGTTCTCTTCCCTCTCTGCGTGTGCCTTCGTTTCTTCCGGCAAGCACGCATGGCGGATCCGAAAGTTGATCACGGGCTCGTTCCCAACTCTCGAGGGGAGGTTGACATCAACCACTCACCGTTCTTTGATCCCGGATTTGGAGCCGAAGCCACAGTCAAGGAATACGTGGATCATTTCCTTCCCCACTTAGCGGAACTTCCTCGACGAATAAAGGTCTCTTGAAGAGTGGAAGGTCACCGGTCGACTACCCGTTTCTCCGTCCGTGGCTACCTCCTCCATCAACGAAGACCTTTGGTACCATCTTCCTAGTGGTAGTTTCTTTCATCGTATGCTTCGTCTTCTTCCGCTAAAGCCTAAGAGTAATTGAGTGAGTACGAACTCTAAGTGACTATATCTAGATGTTACGCTGTGGATTCTTGTTTACTTGCTATTAGCATTATTACTTTGTTTCGTAGTTATTGAAATTGTCCTGTTATCCTACTTGTAACTTTTGTCATCACTTAATCTCTTATTGAAAATTCTAAGAGTTTGAATTGAGAGAAGCTTGAGTTCTTAATTAGCTAAGTTCATGTTCAATATTTATTGTTAAACATACGCAACTCTTGCTGCATGTTTGTTTCGCATCAATAATTCACTCCAAAATAGTTAAGATCACCACAAAAACACAGAATATATTGAATCCACTTAGCAGAACAGTTTCCTTAGCATATGAATTGAAGACTATGGCAGTAAATGTTCTGATCTTCTATTGATCCTATATCAATTCGAACCAAGTCTAGCTGTAGGATGGCTTGATTCGATTTCAATTTGAGTCATGAATTGATCATTTCAATTTGAGCCAAAAAACAATTTGCTTCCAATCAATTCCTCATCTTGAACCAAAATTTTAATTTAAACTATAAATAAGTACCCATACATACATAGGAATACATACATATATACATAGATGCATTGATAAAAATAAAAATGTACGCATAAATTTATGCATACATGGATACATTTCAATCCAACAATGAATTGGCTCAATTTGACCCAGGTTCAATTCAAATTCAACTCATGCTAGGCATAGCTCATTAGTTAAGTGAATTATTTGGATCCAAGCTCAATCTAATACAAAATCAATCCAATTGAAAGATCCTTGATTTACAAGTCAATTAACAACTATATCAAAAACTCTCAACTCCCTCAATGCTATACTCTATTATATCTAACACAATAGACTTGAATATGAAGTTTCTATTCAACAATATAATGAAACCAAAAATATACACCTTTAGTAGGCTTTCTTCATCTTTATAAGACATCTTGAATAAAATGAAGTGAAACTCGTAAAAATAGAGATATTGTTTAGTATAATTGGTCAAGTAACTTAGCAACTTTAAGGTTAAATGTACTTGTGTTAAAACACCCCTAGGACGTATGATATCCCAAAAAAGCTACATTAAGAGGACAAAATTTAAGGCTTATGGGAGCAAAGTGAACAAACCTCAATGGATAAGATTTTGAGGCTACGACAATCTTATTAGTTGTCCTTGGTCACAAATGCTTGTGTGTACACACAGATAAGGACATAAGAGAACAAAAGAGAGAAAACTTCTAGTGAATGGTGAAAGATTAAAGTCTATTAACAAAAAAAACACCTAATTAAGGTTGAAACATTCACACACTCATAAGGAAATATGAGAATAAAAGAGACAAAACTTGTAGTAAATGGTAATAAATTGAAGTTGTTTATAAAAAAAATATTTGCAACATCCACACCATGTAAGATGATAAGCCTTTTTTCCCTTATCTAATTTTTGGGTTTCTTCAAAGCTTCACTAGTTTAAATAAATAGAATTAGAAATATTATTACAATACAAATGTGTGTCAAAGAGTAGCCTCATAATTTTGTTCGAAATAACAATCTTTTATGAGATTCAACTTGTTCATTATCACATTGCAAAGTAATGTTGCCTACTAAAAATTGGCATACTTTGATTAGTTATTTGGGAGATATTTGAAGGGATAGCATGCACCTCGCCTCACATGACCAAAACATGACCGATGGGCAAGTCTAGGTCCTATGATGCACCGACACTCCGTTTAAAGAGGGCGGCATGCAGTGTCAGACACGGACACGCATCCAACAACACATGGACATGTGTCCGACAGGCATTGGAGTGTCGCAATTTAAAAAATTAAAATTAAAACCGAACACGCGTGTCCGATTATTAAATAATAAAATCGTCTGATTCGTTAGGTACATGCTCGATACCACTAAATATTGCTAGGTACATGTTTAGTACCGAGTAGGTACATGCTCGATACCGCTCGGTACATGCTTGGTACCGCTCGGTACATGCTCGGTACCGCTAGGTACATGCTCGGTACCGCTCAGTACATGCTGGGTACAGCTAGGTACATGCTCGGTACCGCTCAGTACATGCTCGATACCGCTAGGTACATGCTCGGTACTGCTCGGTACAGCTAGGTACATGCTCGGTACCGCTCGGTACCGCTCGGTACATGCTCGGTATCTTTTCATACAAACAACTTACGAACTTTAAAAACAACCAGAACTTTAAAATTACTCTTACCCTAAAAATTTGTTCTGGAGGCACTGCCCCCGGAAACCCTCGCAGGGGCGCTGCCCCTGACCTCCGCAGGTCAAACCCCGCTAGGGGGCAGCGCCCCCTTGGACCTCCGGCAAACCAGTATATTATTATATTCATGTTGTCGTATTATTGAAATATTTTGATTTCAATTCATATCAATTTAACTTGATGTATTCCTAATCTAAATAAAAAAATGAATAATTGTGATATAAATGAAATTATAATTTCTATGTTAAAGGATATTAGTTCAAATAGAGAATATCCATTATGATTTAGGAGGAATATACACCAAGCTCTAATTTGTTAGTGTCATTTAATCTATTTCACCAGTGAGTTAGTGTCATTTAATCTATGTTATAAGCTAAACAAGTTATCATAAAATTGATTTATTATTGCTTGTCATTTTTAATACAATATCACCTTAATTTATATATATTATATTAAAAAATTATTATGTCGTATCCACGCCGCACCCGTGTCCTATGTTTTTAAAAATATGTCATGTCCGGTGTCCATGTCGTGTCGTGTCCATGTTATCGTGTCCCGTGTCAGTGCATCATAGTGTAGGTCCATGGTGGGCTTGCTGAAGAGATTCATTTTCCAAAAGGACATGTGCTTTGGTTACAGTGGTGGGGAATCTGGGAGCACTTTGATATAAATTGTAGTTTAACCTAATTTTGGGAGGGTAGATATATTTGAATTTGTGTACATTTTAGATGGGAGCATTGATATATTTTAGAGGCATCAATAAGGTCGACTCCTTCGATGAATGCAATTCAGATGTTTGTTTAGCCTCATCTAGAATGAGTGGTTAAACTTCATCCCATAAGAACGGAGGAGCAAAACATTGAAGAGAATTTATAATTCTGAGGAAATTTTAAGTAGTCAAACTTGTCGACCTCATTGCAAAATAAACAACGAATCCAATTAGGGTGTTAGCTAGCTTAATCCTGGAGGGTTTAACTTCATCTCATGAATTAATAAGTATAACATTTAATTTAAGAGAGACTAATATAGCGAGGCATCTAAGGTTGTTGTTTATTCCAAGGGGTCTCATCTTAGACGAAATAGAAACCCACATCCCGAAGGAATTGTGAGTGGAACATTTAATAACATTTGGTGCAAAAAAATGTTTTGAATAGCTAACTGCATCAACCTCATTGCAAGCAAATATGAAGAATCTGACTGTAAATAATAGTTTAATCTCATCTCGAATGAATATTTTAACCGCATCTTCAAAAAAATTGGGGCATAGCATTTAAGAGTAATTAGTGTAAAGAAAGTTCTTGGATAGTGATAGGAAATACTTGAAAGTATTTCCTAACCAATTTAAAGGCAAAGATCAAAGAGAAATTGCTGTCCAGAGCAGGAAAACAGTAAAAACAGTGGGAAAACTGAGTAAACCTGAGAGAAATTTGGAGAAAAAACTTGTATTTTACTAATAGATGCAAGGAAAATAGCAAAGATACAAGGATCCTCTATTCGAGAGGAGGATCGCACTCTCCCAATCTCTAGAATTTGATCTAGAGCCCTAGCCACCAAAGAAGAACAAGAAAAACTCCCACAATATGACATAACTCTAATCCTCTCTTTACTCCCTACTTAATGCATACAATTCAAATCTAATACAAAAGGACCTAATTACCCTTGCTTCCCCTCCTTTTGGCTCCAAGATTCAATTTGAATTTCAAGTGGACACCACCTAAATCTCCCCCTGGCTTCTGTCGGCTCCTCCTGCTGTATACGAACTGAGCCGGCCCAAGGGGCTGGGCCGGCTGGACCAGTCCAAGGAGGCGGTCTAACATTACCGCCCTCCCAAAGAACCACCTTGTCCTCAAGGTGGAAGTCAGAAAACTGTCGCTTCATCCGCTCGTATGGCTCCCACGTGGCCTCGTAGTCAGGGAGGTTCTTCCATTTGATCAGGACTTCAGTTGCTCCATCTGCTTTCTGACGAACCTCCATGAGCTCCAAAGGTTCCAGTATCATCTCCATCTCCTCAGTTAATGTCCCTGGTAACTCCGTACTGGTAGCATAATCCACAATGGCTCTCCTCAGCTGGGATACATGGAAAATGGGGTGGATCGTCGCCGTCGGTGGTAGCTTCAAACGATATGCCACGGCTCCAATTTTCGCCAACACTTCATAAGGCCCAAAGTACCTTGGAGCAAGCTTCTCATTCCTTCGGTTGGCGACCGTTTTCTATCGATATGGACGGAGTTTCAAGAATACTTTCTCGCCCACTTCAAACAGAATATCCTTCCGATGCCCATCAGCTTGTTTCTTCATAATCTGTTGAGCCCTTAATAGATGTCTTTTTAACTCTTCTGGTGTCTTATCCCTCCCCTCCAAATACTCCTCTACTGAAGACACGGGCGTGCTGCTACTCCCAAAATGCACCAAGTGGGACGGATCCCTTCCGTACAACACCTTAAATGGGGTCATCTGAGAGGCTGAATGAAAAGAGGTATTGTACCAGTACTCGGCCCATGATAGCCATTTAGCCCATAGCTTGGGTGTCTCTGATGCGAAGCATCTCAGATAAGTTTCCAGGCTCCGGTTGACCACTTCTGTTTGACCATATGTCTGTGGGTGGTAAGCAGTACTCCTTTTCAGCACCGTCCCCTGCAATCTGAATAATTCTTTCTAGAAATGGCTGAGAAACACTTTATCCCTATCTGATACTATAGCCTTGGGCACTCCGTGTAATCTGACTATCTCCCTGATGAAAACTGCCGCTACTGTCACCGCAGTGTATGGATGGCGTAGAGGAATAAAGTGAGCATATTTGCTCAATCTATCCACTACCACCAAAATCACAGTGAATCCCTCAGAGCGGGTTAGCCCATCAATGAAGTCTATAGATATCTCCTCCCAAACTCGTCCTGGTAACGCCAATGGCTACAGTAAACCCCCTTGTGACATAGCTAAATACTTATTTCTTTGGCAAATCTCGCACCTGGATACCATCTCTTCCACATCTCTATGCATAGTTGCATGCCTTTCCAGTACAGCTCTGCCGCTAGTCTCTTATAGGTCTTTAGCACTCCTAAGTGACCTCCCATTGCAGTTCCATGGAACTCCTGGAGCAATTGTGGGATGTGTACTGACGTTCTGGGTAACACAAACCTCCCCTGATATAATAATCTCTCTCCCTCCAACGAGTACCCTGGATGGCCTCCCTCTTCCTTCAGTAAGTCAGCTCTGAACTTGCTTAGTTCCTCGTCTTTGTCGCTCTCCTCCTTTATGGCTTCCCAATCTAGCATCATTGGGACTAACACAGCCACTGTCTGCAGCTCCCCCATGCACCTGGACAAGGCATCTACTGCCTTATTTTCTACCCCTGACCTGTACTGAATCTCAAAATCATACCCGAGCAGTTTGGATCATGGTTTAAAATTGCGCACGCAGCCTCTTACGCAATTCTGAACTGGCCGTACGCCTGGACTCATGCGCAATTCTGGGTGAGGCGTACGCCTGAACTCCAGCCAACATCAACTGAATGGCTAAACAGAAGCTCTTCACCTATGGTCAAGGCTTCTATGACTATGGATGAAATGATTGCACATAACTTGGGACAAGTTATAGCATATCGTTGATGCTCGGCTTACGACCACTTCTGGTGATGGCATTTTATAACTGATATTTTGCACATCAACTTTCCCTCTCAAAATAGACAGATTTCAACCGGGCACTGGCAGTGCTCCAACATGCAGCAAATGACTGAAATGTCTTATAGGGCCGCCACTTCTGGATGGCCAAAACAATTGTCGACAGATTTCAACCGGGCTCTAGCAGTCAACACCTGACTGAAATATGCAATGGGCATGTGACTCTGCATCAGCACTGCTCCTAGTCCGTATCCCGATGCATCTGTCTCCACTATAAAGACCTGAGTAAAATCTGGTAAAGCTAAGACTGGGACTGTGGTCATAACTTTCTTCAACTTCTCGAATGCTATCGTAGCTGCCTCCCCCCATAAGAACCCATCTTTCTTCAACTGCTCAGTGAGTGATCAAGCTATAGTGATGTATCTCTTTACAAATCTTCTGTAGTAACCTGTAAGCCCTAGGAATCCCCTCAGCTCCTTTAGTTTTTTGGGCAGTGGCCACTTAAGCATGGCCTCAATCTTGGATTGATCTGTTGCTATCCCTTCCTTGGATACCACATGCCCCAAGTATTCCACACTAGCTTGTGCGAAGCAGCACTTCTTCAAGTTAGCCCTCAACTAGTGCTCCTGGAGAACCTTTAACACCTTTTTTAAGTGTCCCCAATGCTCCTCCTCTGTTCTGTTATATACTAAGATGTCATCGAAGAATACCAACACGAATCGCCTGAGACATTATTTGAAGATCTTATTCATGAGTGCCTAGAATATAGCTGGGGCATTGGTGAGGCCAAAGGGCATCACTAGGACTCATAGTGGCCCTCATGAGTTCTAAAGGCGGTCTTGAGCACATCTTCTTTCTTCATTCGTATCTGGTGATATCCTGATTTCAAGTCGATCTTACTGAAAATCACTGTTCCACTCAACTCATCCAGAAGCTCCTCAATCACTGGTATGGGAAACTTATCAGGTACAGTTTCCTTGTTGAGTACGCGGTAGTCTACACAGAAGAGCCAGCTGCCATCCTTTTTCTTCACCAATAGAACAGGACTAGAGAACGGGCTAGTGTTGGACCTGATAATCCCTGCTTCCAGCATTTCTCTGATCAACTTTTCTATTTCATCCTTCTGAAACTGAGGGTAACGATATGGTCGTACACTAACAGGTGACACTCCCTCTTTTACGTGATGGCATGCTCCTGCTCCCTGGGTGGTGGCAACCCTAGAGGTAGTTAAAAAACCTCCTCAAATTCCTGGATCAAGGGCTGCACAGAGAGGGGTATGTCTCCCCCTTCCTTCAAACTCACTCCTTCTAATCGGTGTAATTCCACCAAGTAGCCTTCCCCCTCATCTTGAATTGTCTTGATAAGGGCTTTAAGAGAACCCCTGCCTTGGTCAGCCCTGCATCCCCTTGAATCACCCTCTTCCTTCCACCATTTATCAAC
Source organism: Dendrobium huoshanense (assembly GCA_016618105.1). Taxonomy (NCBI): domain Eukaryota; kingdom Viridiplantae; phylum Streptophyta; class Magnoliopsida; order Asparagales; family Orchidaceae; genus Dendrobium; species Dendrobium huoshanense. The sequence continues at coordinate 82,265,739 of CM028359.1, read as the reverse complement.
TCCATCCGCAGAGTGCCCCAATTTACTTTGGTTTCTCCCAAAGTCTGCAACCACTTCATCCCTAAGATGACATCCGTACTCCCCAATTCTAGGGGAAGGAAGTCTTCCTTCACTTGGATGCCTTGGATCTTCAGCACCATCCCCTTGCAGACTCCTCTTCCCATTTCTACCTTCCCTATGCCCATCATCACCTCATAGCCTCCAGTATCTTCTAACTTCATCCCCAGCAGCTCCACAATCTGGGTGGAAATGAAATTGTGGGTTGCCCCACTATCAATCAACACCACGACTCCACGGTCAGCTATCTCTCTCTTTACCTTCATAGTGTGACTCGGAGTGAATCCCACTACGGAGTTGAGAGAGACTTCTGCCACATCCAGATGCATCTTTTCCTCCTCCACCTCAAAATCGCTTCCCACTCCCTCTTCATCTTCCTCGTCTTCACAAACGAGCAGAACTTGAAGAGTTCAATCCTTGCACTTGTGCCCTGGCGTGTATTTTTCATCGCATCGGAAACACAACCCTTTTGTTCTTTTCTCATACATTTCCTTCTCAGTGAGCCTCTTGAACTGCCCCCCATTTCCTCCTCCTGTGGCTTTTTCCTTCGTTTCTTTCATCCCTCCTAGGGACGCTCCCTTGGGGGCTAGGTGGGTAGTCGTCCACCTGTAAGTGACTCCTGAGCTACTACTACTCCTAGCTCCCTTCTCCGGGTTCTTTTGATTTTCAACCAACTGTGCAAGTTTCATGGCCTCCCCCAGGTCCCTGGGCATCAGGACCTTCACCGCTGCTCGAACCTCGGCCTTTAACATCTTCATAAAATTCCCCTCCAGGCACCGTCTCGGGCAAGCGCTCTACCCTGCTGGCCAGATGCTCAAACCTCTCTCGGTAGTCCGCCACAGACCCCTCCTACACTAGGGCAAAGAATTGCTCGTAGAAGTCTCCTCCCAGGTCGGTTTGGAAACGCTCTAACAAACTGTCCTTGAATTCTCCCCAGCCCGGATAGGTCTCCCCTGATCTCTCTACTGGTACCAAGAGAGTGCCTTCCCTTCCAGACACAAGTCCGCTGCCGATAATTTCTCCTCCTCCGTCAAGCCGTTAACAGCAAAGTACCTCTCTACTTTGTAGATTCACCCATAGGCATCCTCCCCTTTTCGAAAATGGGCATTTTTAATTTTCTCACCTTTCGATCCCCGCCATTCCCCCTTAATCCTCCATAGTTTCCCCTCTCCCATGTGTCTGGCCCCCCATGTCTCCCTATCTTCCCTTGCTCTATCTTGTCCTTATCCCCCGTCAAAATCCCCTCTATGATCTTCAAAAACAGCTTCCCGACGACATGATAACCCCCCCCCCCCCCGATGCTCCCAACCAGCACCTCTTGGTTCCACGCCTCCATGGCCTTGCCTTTCCCCATATCTTCCTCCTCTCTCATCCCTCTGGAAAGGCTCCAAATGAGGCCCTCCCCTACTCCCTTCCACGATTTTCACCTCCTCTTCCTCTCGATGGATTTCAGAGTTGGTGTTCTTCGCTGCTGGCCCTTTTGCATCAGACGCCGCCGATTGGGTTTGAAACTCCAACATCTTCTTCATCATATCCCGTAGATCGGCCACTTGCCCCTCCATGGAAGACATTCGTTCCTCCACGATATCCTTGATTTGATTTATTTCTCCTTCAATTCTCACCTCCAAAGCATCCACCTTCTTAGCCGTCATCTCCTACGGCTTGCAAATTATGAGAAGATCTCAGGATTTGAAAAAAAGTTCAGCCAATTTCTCCTTCGCCGGTGCAATTTCAGTCGCTAAAATCGGACAAAAACAACCCATGATTTATCCCAAGATTTGCTCTGATACCAATTTGAATAGGAAATACTTGAGTTCAAGTATTTCCTAACCAATTTAAAGGCAAAGATCAAAGAGAAATTGTTGTCCAGAGCAGGAAAACAGTAAAAACAGTGGGAAAACTGAGTAAAACTGAGAGAAATTTGGAGAAAAAGACTTGTATTTTACTAATAGATGCAAGAAAAATAGCAAAGATACAAGGAGGATCGCACCCTCCCAATTTCTAGAATTCGATCTAGAGCCCTAGCCACCAAAGAAGAAAAAGAAAAACTCCCACAATATGACATAACCCTAATCCTCTCTTTACTCCCTACTTAATGCATACAATTCAAATCTAATACAAAAGGACCTAATTACCCTTGCTTTCCCTCCTTTTGGCTCCAAGATTCAATTTGAATTTCAAGTGGACCCCACCTAAATCTCCCCCTGGCTTCCGTCGGCTCCTCCTGACGTATACGAACTGAAGCCGGCCCAAGGGGCTGGGCCGGCTGGACCGGTCCAAGGAGGACCGGTCTAACAGATATCAAACTATGTCAACCTCACTATATGGGTGATGTAGGATCTAGATAATAATTTTATCTCATTCTAAAGAAATAATTTAACCTCATTCAAGAGGAAGTAAGAAATTGCCACATTTTAATTGAGGGATATTACACGTGGATGACATCACACATTTTAGAAATTTTGGAAAAATATTGATTTATACTGGCTTAATTTTGAATATGGGGTTATTACTAAGATAAGAATGGGTGAGAGGAGATAACTCACTAAGTTTCATATTTGTTAAGTAAATATCCATTTTTTTTTAATTTAGAATATTTGAAAATAAACAGAAAGATAAAATTATTAATACAAATTATGGAGATTTTTACTATAAATTGTATGGTGAGCAAAGATTGATAAGGAAAGTTTCAATAAAATTTTAAAGCAAAGATTAATGGGAAAAATTTTCATAAGATTTTAAATTTTCAAGAATTTTATAAATCCAATAGCAATTTGATAAATTTGGAATTTTGAACAAATATTATTATAATAGAGTTCATTGAAACTAGATGATTCACCAAATTTCACAATTTTTTCTAGTATCTACTATTTCAAAAGTCATAGCACATTAAAGTTGTCATACATCACTTTGAGACCAACATCCAAATAGACCTTACTTCTAACCACAACCGAATTATGTTGTGATGCAAAATTTTGATTCAACTTAAAATTTAATCATTTTGAATGGATTCAACTTATCTCAAAATGATTTAGGCTTTGTTTGGGACGGCTTTCTTACAGTTTCTTAAAGCAACTTTCTAGTATAAAAATTAAAATTTTTGTACTAAAAATTTGCTTTAAGAAGCAGTAAAAAAGCCATCTCCCCAATATATCAAGAGCTGTAGATGTACTACAAATTATCTAGTTATTCTATTTTAATGCAAAAGAATGTTGTTTTGTATGATATTTGGTGTTTGGCTCATGTCAATTACCTGCTCAATGTTGTAACCAGGACTCGGATCATTAGAAAGCGTCAGAACCCTAGCAAACCTATCAAGGCAGTTCCCCACAGCAATATCAATAGTTTCTCCGAAGATCCTGTACCTCCCTTCACTATAAGCTATAACCTGAGTGTTCCCACCACTGACGTAGAGCACCACCGGGTCATCGGCGCCAGTAACCACACGACCCATCTCGACATGCGCGACGCAATGATTTACAGCCACGATCGGCTTTCCCCATAGCTGCGAAAGCACTCGAACAGCGACAGCACAGATCTGTAGCGGCGCCCCCATGCCGGGCCCGCGAGTGTAGCATATGCAATCAATATCCGCCGGAGTAAGGCCAGCGTCATCAAGGGCCGAGCGGACAAGCGGGATGACATGCTCGAGGTGGTGATGAGCGGTTTCGCGAGGGAGGAATCCATGGCCGGGAGGAGTGATATAGGTGTGGCGAGGATTGGAAAGTATGGATCCATCTAGGGTTACGATGCCAACTCCGATCTTGTTCGCGGATCCTTCGAAGCCAATCGCAGTTAGCCTCTTCATATCTTTCGCACTCTGTGGCACTAAGTTTCTGTGTAGTTGGAAATTAATGGCGGGAAATTGGTCACTGAGATTTTATAGCCAGCAATTAGGGTTTGGATAATGTAAGGCTCTTTTGGATGGCTTTTTTTGTTGATTTTTAAAATAATTTTTTATTATAAAAATTTTATTTTTTAACTAGAAAATGATTAAGAAGCACTAAGATTTTCTTTAAGTCAATTTTTTTATAGTTTAAAAAGTTATTTCAAATAAAACGTAAAAGTCATCCCAAGTGAAACCTTATATGGGTGTAAAATGAAAAATTATTTGTTGAAACATCATATGAACCACATCAGGCCCGACAAGTTGTGTTTCTCGCTCTGTTATATCATGATTCTCGATAAAGATCGTAGCTAAGGAGGGAGGGAGCGATCAACAAAAATAATTATATGAATTTTTTATGTTTTATTTTATATTATCATTATTTTTTATTAAAAATAATTATTGTTAATTATGTTTATTCTTTTATTACATCTATATAACACATATTTTTATATGAAAATAAGTTATAATTTCAAACATGAAAGAAAGAATTTAAGATAATATCTAAAAAATATAATTTATACCGCATTAGAATAATTTTTGGCTTCTCCACCTATCTCATCTTGCTTTAAACTACTTTATTATCTAAATTATGTGTATTAGTGGTGGACTTGCTAAGAAAAAGTCTCATTTTAATTATTTAAGATTTAAATATATTTTAAATATAAAAAAAAATTAATACAAAATTTAAAATGATTTTTGATGTGGTTATCAATTATAATTATTGTTGCATCCTGGAGTATTCGCTGCGGTAAATAAATATAAAGTTTAACATCTTAGCGTTGTACGAAAATCTGGCACACAATCATATAAGAGAGATGGTGCGTCATACATTAGAGACACAAAAAAATTTTGCGTGGAAAACCCCTGAATATGGGGGAAAACCAAAGGGTCTGGCCCAATATAAATGAATCCACTATTATTGTAGTTTATTACAAATGAGGTCCTTCATCGGGGGAAGGCCTTAGCTTGATATGCATCTTAAAGAGTACATTACAAAGTGAGAATACAAAGCATCAATGCTGATGTGTTTGTTTGGCCCGAAGGGGCTATAGTCGGCGGGCGACGTAAGTTAGAAAGATCGTAATCGGCGAGCGATGGAGGTTAGAATGACTGTAGTCGGCAGGCGACGTAAGTCAAAATGACCGTAGTCGGCAGGCGACGGAGGTCGGAAGTACTGTAGTTGGCGGGCGACTTAAGTCGGAAGGACCGTAGTCGGCGGGCGACGGAGGTGAAAGTACTGTAGTCGACTAGCGACGTAAGTCAAGAGGACCGTTGTTTGACGACAGAGGTCAGAAAGACTACGTCAGGTAGAAGTTTAGTAATTGATAGAAATCCAACATCAGATACATGTCCAGGGAAAAGTCCGAAAATAGGCAGAAGTCCAGTGTCAGTTAGAAATTTGACGACGAGCGGAGGCCCGATGTCGAGTAGAAGTCTGACGTAACTTGGAGGTTGAGGAGAACTCCAACGTTAGATGATATTCGGGCAGAACTCTGGTATCACTTGGAGTTTGGGTGAAACTCTGGCGTCACTTGGAGGTCGGGCGGAGTTCCGTCGTCACTTGGAGTTTCAGCAGAACTCCGGCGTCACTTGTAGGCCGGACAGAATTTTGTCGTCTCGTGGAAGCCGAACAGAATTCCTGCGGTGGCCAAGGAGGAGTTTCTTCCCTCCTATCCTTCTTCTCTTATGTTCTCCTCTTGCTTCTTGCTTCGACCCCTCTCATGATAAATGAGGGGTCTATTTATAGATATTTTGGAGTGGCATGCCTTGTAAATATGTGAGAGATCAGGAGAAAATATGGAGTAGTCGGATGGATGGTCGATATTGAATCCTTCGATCATGGACTATTTGTCAGGCATTTGAAGGCCTTAATGATGTTGTAATTCGACGATCTTGGGCTCGTTGGATTTGTCTCATCGAGCCGCTCGATACGATTATAATCATGTCATTTTTTGGAAGCTGTTTGGTAACCCAAATTATGGATTGAACCTTCCGAATGTGCTTCGGGTCTTCTATTTGGACTTATTTGGGCTCGGAACGCGTTAAATTTGGTGTCATTGGGTTTGTCTTTTTGAGCCGATCAGTTCAACTGTAAAGCTTACTGAAATCAAAGTTCAAATGATCCCATATTTAATTTTTGAAGTTTCTAAATCAATTTTTGCTTTGAGATTCATGCCTTTCAAGATATTTTTTTGATGATATATCAATTGTCCCCTTATTTTCGAACGTTGAAGCTCCAAAAGTCTGAAAATATTTTTCACTACATTTTAAATCTATCGGATAAGAAAATGTCGGGAAATTCTGATCTGAAACATTTAAAATTGAATAAATAAGAAATTGAGTTTATGTACCCATATTATCCATCTGTAAATTTTCCTTCATATGATGCTCACAAAGACTTACCACCAGAACATTACTGATGAGAGAATGATACACTCGTTAAAGGATAGTGGGCATAGTTAAGCTCCTCTTTTATTTATCAATGAATTAGCATCACTTCTATAATTCAATAATTCTATTACATAACCAACGTCTACGGCTCGTGGAATTAGAGGGTGAAAGGGCGCACCCTCTCACGGGGCACAGTTTTGAGAGCAATTTTTTTTTAATTGTGGGCCCCACATATACTCTTCTTCTTTTTTCTATTTTGGCATAGCAGCCCGCCTCTTCAAAAACTTTTTTTAAACATAGAGCATTTTTTTTCCTTTTTTGTTTTTTTAAGGATATTCTTATTCCTATGGAATATTCCTCCATCATTTTCTCCTATAAATAGCCCCCTAAGGCAAAGAGAAAATTGCTCCTCTCATTCTTCTTCTTTCTTCCTCTAACTTTCTTACATTTAAGGCTTTCCGCTATTTTTGAGTAGGTGACTTTCCCTACTCAATTTAGCGTCCCTCCTCTCTTGTACAAAAGTTAAAAATTTCTTTTCTTTTTCATTCTTCCTTCTTCTGGCTTTCTAACAGTTGAGGCTTTCCCCTGCTTTTCGTAGGTGACTTTCCCTACTAAAATCGGCGCTCCTCTTTTTGTATAGAAGTTAGACTTTTTGCAGTTATTTATTTTCTTTTTCTTCCCTCATTCTAACTTTCTTACAGTATAGGCATTCCCCTGTTTTTCGTATGTGATTGTTACTACCTAAAATCCAGGGCCCTTCTCTATGTATAGAAGTTTATAATTTTTGCAGTCATTCATTTTCTTCGTGTGTAGAGGGGAACTAAAGTTTGAAGGCATTCAACTGTTGGTGATATGCAACATTCTCTTATCAAGCTTCAGTGCCCCTCTCTTGTGTAGAAGGAGATGTTCTTTCTCCTTGGTCTTCTCTTGCGAACTCCTTATTACATTGGAGGCATTCCACTGTCATATATAGGAGGCATTCCCCTCTCAAACTTCAGTGCCCCTCTCTTGTATAAAATGAGTCACGATGAGAAGCTAACTTCTTAAAAAACGATCCTTGATAGAAGAAGATCAGTTGCTGCTTGTATGTAAGGGTAATTTGAGAATATCTGGCGGCAATAGTGTCCGGGAATATAACTAGAAGTGACGAGTAGACGGGGAGAAGTTCAATGCTTTTTGAGCGAAAGTCTGTTGGCAATGGACAGCCGAGTTGAAGACCGTTGGCAGTTAACAATCAATGTAGATCTGAAGGAGAAAGTTTGAAGGTGCGTTGCAAGTAACAATTGAGCGAGAAGCCAATGATGGCGATATGAAGTGAAGGGTCGCCGGCAAATATCAGACTAAGGGCCCATGATGGCGGGAGTCCAGTGGCAATTTGTTATTTCAATATATATCCATATATAAAATGTACGGACATCAGATATCCTTTATATGTCAGAGTTCTGCTCGATGACGTTAACCAGTGTGGAAGAAGTTAAAATAACCCACCAGGGATCGATTTTACCTTGAATGATAGGGGGCAAACACTACGTGTATCCTGAATTAGAGATAAAGAATTATTTATCTTTATACCGTTATTGTCTTTTTGAGGTCGAGATTAAGACCTTACCCAAGGAGTAGAAGTCCAACAAGGGATTATATAAAGCTTGTAATTGATTGGAAGTATTCTTACATTTGCTAGAATTTTCCTGAAATATCATCTTGATGTTGAAAGCAATTGAGGGATCTTCTTAACCACAATCGGGGTCAAAGTTGCCTCCAATCCACATCCGATTCTTATGAAACTGATGCAACAATGACTGATGTCAGGAAGTTGATAAGAGCGATCTTTTGAGAATGGAGCAATAATTGCCCTCCAGTCGAGAACAATGTTCCCACAGACGACGTCAAACTGTTGCGTCCTATAGTATTCACGACGATAGATAAATATAAAGTCTAACGTCTTAGCGTTGTATGAAAATTCGACACACAATCAGATAAGAGAGATGGTGCATCATACATTTGAGACACACAAATTTTTATGTGAAAAACCCCTGAATAGGGGGAAAAATCACGGGGCATGACCTAGTATAAATGAATCCACTAGTATTATAGTTGATTACAAATGAAGCCCTTCCTCGGGGAAGGCCTTAGCTTGATATGCATTTATAGAGTACATTACAAGGTGAGAATACAAAGTATCAATGTTGATGTGTTTGTTTGGCCCGAAGGGGCTGTAGTTGGCAGGCGACGTAAGTCAGAAAGAGCGTTGTCAGTGACAGAGGTTAGAAGGACTGTAGTCAGCAGGCGACATAAGTCAGAAGGACCGTAGTCGGTGGACGATGGAGGTCAGAAGTACTGTAGTTGGCGGGCGACTTAAGTTAGATGGACCGTAGTCGACGGGCAATGGTGGTCGGAAGTACTGTAGTCGCCTGGCGACTTAAGTCAAGACGATCGTTATCTGACGATAGAGGTCATAAAGACGGTGCCAGGTAGAAGTACAATAATGGATAGAAATCCAACATCAGATAGATTTCTAAGGAAAGTTCGATAATAGGCAGAAGTACAGTGTCAGGTAAAAATTTGATGACGAGCGGAGGCCAGGTGACGGGTAGAAGTCTGACGTAAGTTGGGGGCCGAGGAGAACTCCAGCGTTAGAAGATATTGGGGTAGAACTCCGGCGTCACTTGGAGTTCGAGTGAAACTCTGGCGTCACTTGGAGGTCAGGTCCGTCGTCACTTGGAGGTCGGACAAAATTCTGGCGTCCCGTGGAAGTCGGACAAAATTCTGGTGGTGGCCAAGGAGGAGTTTCTACCATCCTATCATTCTTCTCTTCTGCTCTCCTCTTGCTTCTTTCTTTGACCTCATTCTCATGAGAAATGAGGGGTATATTTATAGATATTATGGAGTGACATGACTAGTAAATAGGTTAGAGATCAGGGGTAAATAGGGAGTGGTCAGATGGACGGCCGATATTGAATTGTTCGACCATGGACTGTTTGTCAATCATTTGAAGGCCTTAATGATGTCGTACTTCAGCGTTCTAGGGCTCGTTGAATTTTTCTTATCAATCCGCTCGATACTATTATAAGCATGTCATTTTTGGAAGCCGTTTGGTAACTCAAATTATGGATTGAACCTTTCAAATGTGCTTCAGATCTTTGATTTGGATCCATTTGGGCTTGGATCGCGTTGAATTTGGTGTCGTTGGGTTCGTCTTTCTGAGACGATTAGTTTGACTGTAAGTTTGCTAAAATCGGATTTTAGATTATCCCAGATTTAATTTTTGAAGTTTCAAATTCTTTTTTGCCTCGAGATTCATGCCATGCCGTTCAAGATAATTTTTTTATGATATATCAATTATTATCATTATTGAATACAAATTTATTCATAAATCACATCTAACTATATTTATAATACTTAAGTTTTTTTGGTTTGAATTAAAATAATTGTGAAAAGTATTTTAATTTTTTTTAAAAAATTATTTAAAGGATATTTTTAAAATTATGACTGATAAAAAAACTCTTCCTAGTGAAATTCCGATTGAAATTGAGGGTGAAGACATGAATCTCAAGGTGGTTTATGACTGGAAATCATCTCCCTGTGAAGGCTGTGGATCCCTTTTCCATACGTTCTCTCTCTGCTCTTCTAATCCCAACCCAAAGCCCATCATTCCGCCTACAGGACACCCTAGGGGTCGAAGCTCTAGCAGAAATCCGAATAAGAGGAAACAGCTCCCGTCCTCCAAACCCCCAATCCCTCGTCCCGCTTCATTGGAAACTGATATTTCTCTCAAGTCCTTACCCATTGAGGTGACTTATGCGCCTCTTATTACTAATACCATTGTTATCCCCCAATCTGCTTCCCCTGGCAAGTTGGTTTCTGTCTCTCAAATGTTGCCCTCTTCAGCTCTACTTGGCCCTTCCAAGGACCTTACTTTACCTAATCTAAACCTTCCTATGGATGTTGCTTCTTCCTCGGAGCTGACATCCCCATCTATCTGTATCCCACCACCTAAAATTCCTATTGCTAACAAGTTTGATTCTCTTCAAGCTGATGACTCTGAGCTTCCACCTCAAGATAACCCCTCTGGTAATGATGACTTGCCTGGTCATTCTTTATCTCTAGCACAAACTTCGACTGAATGTTCTTCTTTAGATCGTCTTCAATCCTCTAAAGTCAATTCCAAATCCTCCAAAGAAGCCAAAAAAGTTAAGCCTAAAACTACCAAAAAGGGCAAAGGATCTCGTTATTAATGTCTTGATCTCCTTTAGCATGTTGGAATGTGAGGGGTTTAATAATCCTGACAAAGTTCGTCTCTGCAAAGATTTGGTCTCTTCTTACTGTCTCAAATTTTTGGCTATTCTGGAAGCTAAGGTCCCTATTCAATCCACGTTGGACCTGTGGTTTTTGCACGATCATAAAGTGTTTGAGATGGAGGACAGTTACAACAACTTTTGTTTTTCTAATCCAGGTAGGATCTGGCTTAAGTGGGACAAATCTGTTGTCTCTTTCTCCCCTTCTTTCACATATTCTCAACTTATTCATGGTACCTTCTCTTGGGGGGGCTGCTTCCTTTTTTGAGATGTCTGTTGTCTATGACTCTAATAATGTGAATGAAAGAAAAGTTCTTTGGGATGATCTTCAGAATGTTGCTCCTTCCCTTGACCTGCCTTGGATTATTTTGGGTGATTTTAACTGTTATCGTTTTGAATATGAAAAAGCTGGTGGGAATCCTCCTTCTCAAAGCTCCTTGGGGGAACTCAATAAATGCATATTTGATTGTGGTGATTAGGACCTTGCTTCTGTTGGGCTTTACTTCACTTGGTACAATCAGCGGGTGGATTCGCCAATCCATATTAAGTTGGACAGGATGCTGGTGAATTCTGAGTTTCTTAACCGTTACCAAAATATTTATTATAAAATTGATCCTCTGGGGGGGATCAGATCATTCTCGGCTCATTCTTTTGGATTCGGCTTCTCAGGTTCCTAAGTTGCGTTTCAAATTTAAGAATTACTGGGTCAAGTTCGACTCTTTCTGGGTGGATTTGGTGCAGGCTTTCTCGAAACCTTATGAGAGCAGTCCTATCTCTGAATTTTATCAAAACCTCAGGCATCTTAAAAATACTCTCAAACGAAAACATTGGTCTTCCTCCAATTTTCTTTCAAATGCTATCAATGATTTAAAAATCTTTCAGAACCATTGTTTAGAAGAGATTCAATCTAATCCTTTGAATCCTGTTTTGAACAATTCCCTTAAAGAGATTAATGACCAGCTGGCTGCTCTTCAATCTGCTTGGTCATCTTGGATTTCTCAATGTGCTAAGGCTTATTGTCTTTTGAAAGGTGAAGATGACTTGGGATTTCTATTTGCTAAGATAAAAGCTAGAAATAGCACCGGAATTTCCTTAGAGAAATTAATACCGATCATGGTTCCTTCACTTCTCATTCAACTATTTATATGGCCATCATTAATCATTTCACTGTTTTATTTAACTCCCCCATTTCTGATGGGTGGGAGGATGTTTCTATTCCGGTTGGTAAGATGGTTCCTGCTGAGCTTCATTCTATGCTTCTTAATTCGGTTTCTGATGATGAGATTAAAAAAGTAGTTTTTTCTGGTAAATCAGGTGCTGCCCCGGGACCAGATGGATACTCATTTGAGTTTTACAAGAAAACTTGGCATGTGCTTGGTCCTAATTTCTGTAGGGTTGTTAAATGTTTTTTCTCTATTGCTTACCTTCCAAGAGCTACTAAAGCCACTGCCATTGCGTTAATTCCAAAAAACACACATGCTTCTCATATTTCAGATTATAGACCCATTTCACTTTGCAATGTATTTTATAAAGTTGTGGCCAAGTTGCTTGCTAACAGACTTAAAGAGGTTCTTCCTCTTGTCATCCATGACAGTCAAGTGGGGTTTATTGCCAAGCGTTGTTCTTCCGATAATATTATTTTGGCAGCTGAGTTGTTGAGGGAGTTCAATGCTCATAACACTCTTTTTTGTGCTAAGTTGGACATACAGAAAGCTTTTAACTCTCTCTCTAGAGATTTTCTGTTACATCGCTTAAAACTTAAAGGCTTTCCTGAGCCTTTCATTAAACTGATCAAAAGCTGTATCTCTGATGTTTATTTTTCTGTTTGCATCAATGGTTCTCTTGAAGGCTTTTTCAAGTCCTCCTCTGGACTTAGACAGGGATGTCCTCTATCCCCTCTCTTGTTTTGTATTGCTATGGATGGCCTCTCTTGCTGCCTTCAACCTAATCTTTTTAAAGGTATCGCTTGTAATGGTGTTAATGTGAACCACTTGATGTACGCTGATGATCTTTTAGTGTTTGAGAAAGCTAATCAAGATAATGTTCATATTTTGTTAAACTCCTTAAATCGCTTTGATGAGGCTTCTAACCTTTATGTTAACCCTACCAAAAGCTCTATTATCTTTGCTAAAGATGTTAATTCGTCCACTTCTATTGCCGAGCTCCTTGGAATTCTTCAAACTAATTCTTTCCTCACATATCTGGGACTTCCCATCTCTCTTCGAGACTCAAGTTTTCTCACTTCCAACCCCTACTGAGCAGAATTTCTGCTCTACTTGCGGGTTGGAAAGTTAAGTTTCTGTCTTTTGCATGGCGGCAACAATTTATGAAATTTACTATTGCTAATACGTTAGCTTATTGGATAAGAGGAACCATAATACGTAAAAGATGTAGATCTATCATTTCTAAGCTATGTTCTAAATTTTTGCTTCATGGTGACTCTGAAGCTAAGAAACTACATTTAATAGCTTGGAGCACTATTGCTAAACCGAAAATTCATGGTGGTATGGGTATACTTTCCTTTGATGCTCATTATTTTGGAGTTGCTGGTTCGTTCATTTGGAAGCTTTATAATTCTAACAGTCTTGTGGGAAATTGGTTTAAAGCTAAATTTGTGTCACCCTGGAAACCTTTCCCAGCATCTTCTTCCACTTTTATAGGAAAATGTTTTGTTCTCATGCTACTGCTTTCAAGCAATGCCTCACTTTTTTGGTTGACCCCAATTGCGGTTATTCCTTCTACTGGGACCCTTGGCTTAACGGTAAACTTTTGGGCGATGCTATTTATGATGAGAGGTTGTCTCTTGCTAAAGTTGATAATTTCATTTTTAATGGTGCTTGGTGTTTACATGATGTTTTTCCTCTTGAGGTTAAAGCTGAGATCTTGAATATTCGTATTTTGGAGGAATCGCTATTGATGTGGGATGGTACTAGTATGCCAATTTTTAAGAGTTTCACTTCTAAAGTTTACTCTAATTTAAAGAAGGTTGTCTGGCATGATTTTGTTTGGTATAAGAAAGCTTCTCTTAAGTTTGCCTGTTACACTTGGATGGTTTTGATTGGTAGGCTTAAATGTGTAGATATTCTTATTAGAAAATGCATTAATGTCTCTGCAAATTTGCTCCTTCTGCAATTCTAACAGGGAGACTCTACAACACCTATTTTTTGAATGTGATTTTACCTTTACTGTGTTGTTGTTGGTTCTGCCCATTTTCCACAGTTTTCTTTTCAGGCCTAATATGTTTTTGGCCTTTGATTCGCTGGACCCTACTTTCTCTTCTTCTCCTTTAGAGAAAAACTTTTGTTTCTCTGTCATGGCTTGCAAGATTTATAACATTTGGAGGGAGAGAAACAACATGCGTTTCTCTAACGCTTGGATGTCCCCTAAGGCGGTTGCTGATGGTATTAAAACTATTATCAAAATGAAGGTGAAGTCTTGGAAAAATATCGATATGATCAAACACAAATATGCTGGTATATTCTGATCTTGGTGGTGGTGTACTGGCCTTTTGGCTTTGTATTGCTGGGAAGTTTTTTTTTGGCCTAGGTTGTTGAGGATCACTGGAAGGTTTTTGACTTGGCTCCTACATCTCTTTGTTGAATGGTTTCGATGATTGCTGCTGGGGTTCTACGGAGCTGCTTAATTTCTTCAATATTCTGAGTACATCGCTGGGAGTTTTTTTTATCAAAGGTTGGATTTTTGGGCCGGAATTGCTGCTCTGTTGCAGTTGGTGCAGGTTTCTGCAAGCCTGCTAGATATTCCGGATATTATCCTGGGTGGCCTTTATGGTTACCAGGAAAGCTGCTTCAATCCTGGGTGAATTTTTTGAGGACAATGATGATAACTGCTGGACCTTTCTCCCCTTGGAGGGTCGTTTTTCGGCAACCAGGGGATTTTCTGACCATTTTCAGTGATTTCAAGCGGCATATCTGTTCGGTCGGCAGCCTGAGTCCTAGATACTCTGCATCTAATACCACATTTTGTTTCTACAATAGGTTTTTTGGTAAATTGAGTGGTATGGTTGTGGTTTCTTTTTTGTCCACATAAGTTTTGTTTTTCTTATGTTGTGCTGTTTTTTTTTTTTCATTTACATCTTTACTTGTAATGTTTCTTTTACTCAGTAATAGATGGGCTTAATGCCCCAAATTTTCTAAAAAATAAAAAATAAAAAAAACCTTAAAAATAGGAAGTCCCCCAAAAGCCTTCGTCCGGAATTTTTATTGCCGTTTTTTTTACCGAGCAATACCAAACAATAACGAGGAATATCATCATGTGAAGACAAATACCGAAAAGCTATACCGAGCAATACAAAAAAATACCTAGTTTTTTCCTCAGTAGTATTGCCGGTATAGCTCGGTATAACTCGGTATTGGTCTTAACATGATGATATTCCTCGTTATTATCAAATAATACCTAGCAATATCGAGCAAAAACCGAGTTTTTTGACGGTGGGAGGACGTATCTCTACGTCAGGTGGGAGGACTCAATAAAAATTTTTTGGTCGGCCGTTTTTTTTTCCCAAAAAAAGAAAAAAAAAGCCTTAGTCCGGGCCGACCAATTTGTTTGTCAGCGGGATGGGCCGATAAAATTATAGTGTCGTTGCTAAAATACGCCATGCAGCCATCGTGGGGTCTCTATGTACTTTAGCTGTGAGCGTTTTGAGCCCGGCGAGTCCGGTGGTGCTCCTTCTCTTCAGCTTTGATCTATCGCAGACTCACCAAAGGAAGTCGATCGACGTGTGTAATCTTTTGAAGCTTAAATCATGTACCGTGTTGCCAGTTTGCAGCTGAGGGCTCTTAAGGTTGGCAAATCCGAAACCCTAGGTTTAGCAGCGTTGTTCATTTTTTGTCGATTGATCGATACTTTGGAATTCGTCTCAGATTTTGGTGAGGCAACTCGGTTTTTATTTCTCAGACAATGGGATGGGTAACGAGGGGGCTTTTGATAACTAGAGTAGAGTCATAATTGTGCTATCTGGTTCATGGACTGCAAATCTTAGACCTTATATCACGGGAGACAATGACACTTCGCTATATATCAAGATTCACTGTTATTTATTTATGTTATTATTATAAATTATTAACACAAAAAATATAATGTTATCTGGTAACAGCAACATAAAATGTTACTTTTTATAATCCTTTTTGGTGAAGTTGACCTGTTTTCTTCTTAATTGTTATCTGATCTAGTTTGGTCGATGTTTCATTTACAAGCTTTGTGTAAACAACAGCTAAGATATTGTTATTCTGTTCTTGTAAGGCTTTGCTATGATTGAAATAGAAAGTACCTATGTGTCTATGATAACTGGTGCAACTTTTAGGACAGGAATTTTAATGTGCAAGTTACCTATAACGCTGCATATTGGATTAATGCTTATAGCTTAAGTTGAGGCACTGGAGGTTCGGTTTATTTATTTATTTTGGTTTATTTGATTTAATGAAAAGTGAGTTTAAAGTATTACAAATACTGAGGGTTAGAAATTTCGCCGTTTGGTTTGCCGAAAAAGTAATATAGAGCAATATTTTGGTAATTCTAATTCACTATGCAAAATATTAAAAAAAGAGCCATGCAGATTATTTTTTATGTATTCAAGATTTATCCATTTTGGCCGAATTTTGATGAATTTTGAATACACCGCAAGTTGATTCTGCTCTCTCCACTGATTGTTAGTCAGTGTCGCCTCCGCTCATGCCACAGACTACATGCCGCTTGCTTTGCCGCTAGCCGCTTTCCTCCACTACTATTAGTTTCTCGTTTATGCCTTCATCGTCCACCTAATGCATCCAATCTCCACTTGTCGCTGCTATCCACCACTCCACTCATTGTTGCTATTCATCGCTGATACCGTTGGCCACCATCTTCTTTAAAATGTACACTGCATTCATTTTATTTTAAACAAAACAAAAATAGTAATCACCTATATTTGTTTTACGTTCATGATTCATCTAAACAACAAAAAACATTTCAAATACATTGATTTTCTTTTATACTATATTTTATTCTAATTTACTTTCATTCCCTTTTCAAAAATCGAAGAGGCCCATTTTTTATTTATTTTTATACAAGGTTTTGAGGTTAGTCCTATATAAAATATTTGGAAAATCGTATATTAAGAGGTTGAAACTTATCCATAGTCTTAAAAATTTGGGTTGAATATGCGGTTAATCACTAGTGTATCTATCCCATCTTTGGGTCTTCCTTTGGTTCACTCTCTTACAATTTGAAAAGCTGTTACCTTGACTCACGACCATGCTGAAAAAGGTGGCTGCTTCTCATGTATGTAATGGTAGTTTGGTACTACCAACTTTATCACACCTTCAAGTTGACAATGGCAGACAGACATTGTTTAGAGAAGGTTCATTATTTTTTCATAATAATAGTGGATAGGTGATGTTGTGGTTGTACTTACATGGCTTAAGTTTAGTCATTTTTATTAATATAGCAGGATATCATTTATATCAAAGGGCTGATCGGATAATGAATGGTTGGTTTTGGCATGTTTAGTGACATGATGTCCTGCTTTCTAAATTCATTGTAATTGGGCAATTGAATTTTAAAAATGTGGCTTTATTCCCAAAAAATATGAATGGCAAAAGGGGCTGGTGTTATTGATAAGAATAATAGAGTCCTACTTTTGTGATTTGGTTCAATGGACTGCAGATATTAGTCTATTAGACTTTATATCAATGAGAAATGGGCACTTTCTGTGATCTCGAGATTCATTGTTGTTTTGGCTGCATTGATAGCTTAACATATTATTGTAATTTGTTAAAACAATAATATATATCATGTTGTCTAGTAAAAGTAAAAGTGTAAAACAACATAAAATGCTATTTTTGTTAAACCTTTTTTTGTACAATCGACTTTTTTTCTTTTTAATTGTCATTTGATATGGATGTACCAGTTTCGTGACTTTGTAAGATATTGTTACCCTATTCTTGTAGGCTTTACTATGATAGAGGGTCTTATAAATCCAAGATAACAAATACAACCTCTAGGAAGGAATTCTTAGGTGTACATTATATATAAAGCTGTATTGATGATTAAAATAGTAGAGTCACGCTCATAGTTTATGTTGAGGTGTCCGAGGTATTGGGTTTAGCCCTTTTTAAAAAAAATATATATTAGCATATAAATACCAAGAGGTTGACCCTCACCCATAACCATAAATTTTTTGGTTAAGTTTTGATGACTGGTATTTCTCTTAGAGCTTCCTATTAGTTCACTTATAGTTTGAAAAGTGATTATGTTGATTTACGATCCATGCTGGCAAATGTGGTTACTTCTCACTTATGCAATTGAAATATGGTACTATCATCTTTATCTCACATTGAGTTTACTATTTTAGAATATTTTTTAATTGTTCATTGATTTTTAATTATAATAGGTTGTTCTTGCATTTACATATCAAACAACTGCAACACAAAACACACACGCTCTAAAATCCTTGTATAATGAGAAGCTCAAGGAGCGGAAGAAATCATAAACTCATAAAATAATGTTGGCAATCATTAATCTCTGAGGAAGCAGCAAAAATAAATTTGTGGTGTTTCGTTAAATTTGCATGAGTTGGACTTTGAAGTGTTATATAAGAGACCTACAATCAAATGTATATTTAGACTACCTACTTTGATACATGGTTAGGTTCCACTGTATAGTAGATCACCTTTAACGATTCATAATTTCATATTTAAAGTTGTATGAAGTAGCAATTGATGGTTGAAATACAATAAGATAATCAAAATTTTCATGCTTATCTAGTATGAAGACACTTTATTGATTTTTTAAAATCTTTTCCCTTATTTTCCATATTCAGTGATTCATATTTTGACGTTGAATTATGTACTATGCCATATGCAGAAAAAACCAAATCCTATATCCATGTCTATTTGCCTAACCTTAAACGTGTGGAAATTATTATTTTTATTTGTAACATATATGTAACTATTTTAGATTAATTATGTTGTATTTAATATCCATTAAAATAATCTAAATATTCCAAAACTTTTTTAATTCTATACATAATAAGTCATGTGTATTCATTTACTTTTTTCAACATTGGTGATGATACAAAGTATATTGAGACCTCAACTTGATTGTAGACATTTGGAGGCTTTTTTTGTTCAGTTTATCTTAAGTTACATAAAAGCTTATGGATAAAATATTTGGGTTCTTGCGACTCTGTGCTCTTTGGTTTCAAATGATGTTTGAACACTGCATTCTTTATGATTCTTGAATAGTCCATACAAATGCCTTTGTCCTGTTAGGAATGAATGTTTTGGGCCCAAAATCATCTGATTTCCATACAAAATAATATATTTTTATACTAATCAAGCGTCGTATCTCTCAACTTCTAATCAGCATGCCATTAGGGTTGTCTTAGCTCATAATGTGCGATATGTTAGCATGGGACTAGATCATAGCCTAGCCTGAGGTTTTATGATGTTTACTCTTGAGAATTTTTAGCAGAAATGCCACATTAATGCTGATGGTGCTTTGATTAATACATTCTTCTCTTTTCGTGTAAGTTCAGCAACGTACACAGAAGGCCGATATATTTGGCTCTGACCGGAGATTTGCCAGCACAAGTGTTGCCAAAAGATCATCAGGTGGTTTCTTTAGCTGGCTTACTGGTGAAAAATCTGGCCAGGTTCCTCCTCTAGATTTTCCACTTCCTGGCATTAGACTTCCTCCCCCTTTGCCTGATTATGTTGAGCCAGGAAGGACAAAGATCACAACTCTTCCAAATGGTGTCAAAATTGCCTCAGAAACCTCACCAGTACGATATTTCTGATCTTATTTGACTGTCCTTATTAGTTATCAGTCTCAACATCTTTTTATGTTTGATCAGAGCCCCGCTGCTTCGATAGGGCTGTACGTGGACTGTGGTTCAATATATGAAACACCGGATTCATTTGGGGCTACACAGCTGTTGGAACGGATGGCCTTCAAGAGCACAACTAACAGAAGCCATCTACGCATTGTGCGTGAAGTAGAAGCCATAGGTGGAAATGTGAGTGTTTCAGCTTCTCGTGAACAGATGGGATATACTTACGATGCTTTGAAAACTTACATGCCCCAAATGGTTGAGTTGCTTATTGATAGTGTGAGAAATGCAGTTTTCCTCGATTGGGAAGTTAATGAACAGGTGTTTTCTCTCACAGAGACCTTTTTTTTTTAAGGTCATAACTTGTGGTAATCTGTTTCGTTGAATTCCTTTTTTGTAATGTTAGGTGAATAAAGTTAAGGCAGAGACGGCTGAAGCTTCTAACAATCCACAAAGTTTGCTTTTGGAAGCTATTCACTCTGCCGGGTATAGTGGTGCGTTGGCGATTCCTTTAATAGCTTCTGAATCTGCCTTGAATAATTTAAGTAGTGGCATCTTGGAGCAATTTTTGGTTGTAAGTTATTGTACTTTTTTCCTTGTTCTAAGCATTTGTTTCCTGTATTTTTCGTTATTGTAATCTGTATGTTCTGCTTATATCAGGAAAACTATACCGCTCCTAGAATTGTACTTGCAGCATCTGGTGTGGAACACGAGGAGTTGGTCAAAATTGCTGAACCACTACTATCTGATCTTCCAAAAACAGCCCGTCCTGAGGAGCCAAAGTCTGTTTATGTGGGAGGAGAATATCGACGTCAAGCAGATTCTACGGTGTGTATGCTACTGTGCAAGGACTATAATTATACTTCATGTTTTATTTACAATTTTCTATTTTATTACACTTCGTAACATCAATCTCATTACCTATTTCCTTTTCCTTTGTCAACTTTCTGTTCGACAGCAGGTAACACATCTTGCTCTTGCTTTTGAAGTTCCTGGTGGTTGGCATAAGGAAAAGGATGCCATGGCTGTCACAGTACTTCAGGTTCTAATGAAAATTTCTTTTACAAGTAACATGCATAATGTGGTCTATAACCCTATTTCGTTTGATTTTGTTTATGTTATTTTATGGGATGTTCATACATTCTTATAAACGTATTCCATGTTATTTTAGGCTTCGTTTGGGACGGTTTTTTTATTGCTTTCTAAAACGGAGTTTTATTACAAATTTTTTTATTTTTGTACTAAAACTCCATTTTAGAAAGCAATAAAAAAGCCGTCCCAAACGAAGCCTTAATTCTCCTTTCTTGACAGATGCTTTTGGGAGGCGGTGGCTCTTTTTCTGCTGGAGGTCCGGGGAAGGGGATGTATTCTCGGCTGTGTAAGTAAAACCATGTATTTTGCTTCTTGCACCAGTTTCCCGCTAATTCTTGTTTGCTATTATTTATGCCCTAGCCTTGTTTGTCTTTCTTATATTATGGTTAGAAATGTGGCAATATTTATACATGATTATTCCTTAATTTGATTCGTATCCCTGCTAATTTAAACTTGTCCATTATTCAGATCGAAATGTCTTGAATGAGTTTCAGCAGATCCAATCATTCTCAGCTTTTAACAGTATTTACAACAGTACTGGCATTTTTGGAATCCATGCAACTACTGTAAGAGTGTATATTCCTATTATGAACCCCTAATGCTTCTCGTTTCATTTTTCTATTATTTTAGCACTCTCAGCATTTCATATTTGTTTTCTTTCATTTTGAAGCTTAGTAGTATGGTTTATTCATCTTTCCCTTCATTTCTGATCTTTTTCGCTGCATTCCATCTAGGCATTTATTGACGGTGCAGTTTTCTTAGATATGGTTTTAATTGTTATGGATTTCTGTTAAATTTCAGCCGTCCCTTGGCATTTTGATCCCATGGCTAGGATGTGAATCCGTGGGAGGCTCACCTAATAAATTCTAGTCGTCCCTTGGCATTTTGATCCCAATGCTAAGATGAGAATCCGTGGGAGGCTCACCTGGATTACACCGATCTCCTTCCATATTTAGATGGCTGATTTAGGAATGATTATATTAGAGCAATTATGCATTATTCTATAATTACTTGTTTATTTATTAAGATATCTTGTATAGATCTATAAAAAGGAACAAGTTTGTGCAATAAAATTGATATGTCACCAAAAATTATCTTGATTGAGTACGAATCTTGATGACAAAATTGAGTTGAAAGTTTCCAAAATTAGATATGGGACCATCCGAACTCCAATTTCAACAAACTTATAATCAAATTGAACGTCTCAAGAAGACGAGCCCAACGACACCAAATTAAACAATCCAATCTCGAATGGGTCCAAAACAAGGGTCTGAAGCGCTGTTGAAGGGTTCAAAGCACAATTTGGATTACTAAACAGTTTTCAAATGTGACATGCTTATGGTCAAATCGAGCGGCTCGACGAGACGAACCCAACGAGCCCAAGATCACTGAATTCCGAAATCATTAAGGCGTCCAATTGACCAATAAACGGTCAATGATCAAGGGGATCGATATCGACCGTCCATTCAAACCACTCCCATTTTGACCTTGATCCTCCACATATTTACAAGCTATGACACTCTCAAAAAACTATAAATA
Organism: Dendrobium huoshanense; assembly: GCA_016618105.1. NCBI lineage: Eukaryota > Viridiplantae > Streptophyta > Magnoliopsida > Asparagales > Orchidaceae > Dendrobium > Dendrobium huoshanense. Next base: position 82,243,649 of record CM028359.1, on the reverse strand, counting down.
GCCCCCACTCTTCTCATGAGAGGGAGGAAGAAGAAGGGAAGGAAGGGAGGAATTTGGGAGCTCTCTTTCCATCGACCACCGCCGGAGTTCCTGCCGACCACCGCCGGAGTTCCTGCCGACCACCGCCGGAGTTCCTGCCGACCACCGCCGGAGTCCCTGCCGACCACCGCCAGAGTCCCTGCCGACCACCGCCGGAATCCCTGCCGACCACCGCCGGAGTTCCTTCTAGACCACAGCCGGAGTTCCTGCCGACTAGCGCCGGAGTTCCTGCCGACCAGTGCCGGAGAGTCCCTGCCGACCAGTGCCGGAGAGTCCCTGCCGACCACCGCCGGAGTCCCTGCCGACCACCGCCGGAGTTCCTTCCGACCACCGCCGGAGTTCCCGCCGAACACCGCCGGAGTTTCTGCCTACTACCGCCAGAGTTTGTCGACCACCGCCGGAGTTCCTCTCGAACTCCGCCAGAATTTTCTTGCCAACCATCGCCTGGATTTTCTTCTGGATTGTCACTAAAGCTCTTCACAACCACTGCCTTATTTTGGTCGATTCATCAATCATCGTCAGATTTCTGTCTTATTATTAACCTGTTGTAATTCCAGCGTCTCCAAGTAAAAGATTGAATCAAACCTTGTAATCAACCCAAACATAGTGGAATTTCTCATCTGGGCCAGGCCCCATGGTTTTTCCCTTTCGGGTTTTCCACGTAAAAAAGTTTCTAGTGTTTCTCTTCCTTAATTTTCTGTTGGTGTGCTGAATATACGTAAATTGCTAAGACGTTATATTTTTCATTCTACCGTCGCGTATATTCTAGTCCACAACAGTTTGACGCTGTTTGTGGGAAAGCTTTCCCAATATTTCTTCAATGGCTGATCGAAGTAATACCAGCAATAGAGTCTCTCACTCTAATACGCATCGAACTAGATTCCCATCTGGCAATCATGGACGTCATAATTATCAGAGGGAAGGGCCTTCTTCCTTGGAAAATTGAATACGTAGGATGGAGGAACAACAGGCAAGGATCCTCGAAATATTGGAGGAGGTTAGGGGTGTAAGTGAGCCGAGCCGGCTCGAACTCGACTCGATAACGAGCTCGCGAGCCGAGATTATCGAGCCGCGAGCTCGAGCTTAAACTCGAGCTCGTTTGTTAAACGAGCTCGAGTTCGAGCTCAATGAGAGCTCGGCTCGTGAGCTCGCTAGTCGAGCTCGATTGATTATTTAAATTAAAAAAAAAACTTAAATGACTAGGCGGCAATTCCAAATGACCATTGAGCGGGAATTCCAAAAATGGAAGCTGCAATTCCAAAAAAATATACTATTTCGGTATTTTCTGCAATAAAAAATATATAAAGTTAATTTTTTTTTAATCTAAAACTGCTAACAGCTGTTATTGTTTTGTTTGGGAAAAGTGAAAAGCTGTAACTTGCTTTTGCTTTTGGTTAAATCTCATTAATTATCTCAGCTTTTCTCTTTTTCCCATACAATAAAAAAATATATTTTACTTTCAACTCTCAACCTTCCTCTCCCACGCTCAATCTTCTTCTCCATTGTCGTGCACAACGCGAATGACGTGGACAAGGAGGACAAACTCGCTGGAAGAGTCGAAGGTTGCCCTGACCGCCGAGGCTCGCGAGCCGGCTCGACTCGTTAACAGTGGGACGGGCTCGAGTTCGAGCTCGCCTTTCGAGCTCGAGTTCGAGCTCACTTTCTGACTGACGAGCCGAGCTCGATAGTGTCAAAACTCGACTCGACTCGACTCGTTTACACCCCTAGAGGAGGTAGGCCAGCAAAGGATGCTGTCTCAAAATGATGAACCTCCTCTCCATCATCGTCAACAATATGATACGGATCAGCAAGTTGAAAATGTTCATCAAACTCATGCTCCTCCTCCACAATATAATCCAGAAATAGATGATGCTGCTAGTTCAACACATCCTCCACCTAGAGCCCATAATATGCAAAATCTTCAACCTGCTCTAGATACTCCTCGCGATGTCATAAGAGATGAATTATGACGACTCGTCCAAGAAGAATTCCCAATGAGGGATAAGAATCATTTCAATATCCAGCGAAGCTTTCAAGAATCTTCTCCGCTAACATACGAACTTCTTATACACCCTATTCCAACAGGGTTCAAGCTACCAAACATTGATGCATACGATGGGTCATCTGATCCCTATGAACACATTGATCATTATCGAACAATTATGCACATACAACGAGCTTATGATGCGCTTCTTTGTCAAGTTTTTCCTGCCACCCTAAAGGGTCAAGCTCGCACCTGGTTCTATGCTTTCCCTAGGAATACAATTCATAGTTTTGTCCATCTAGCAAAACTCTTTGTTGAACAGTTTGTTGCTAATCGAAGAATTATTAAAGATTCATCACATCTCTCTGGAATCCGTCAGAATGAAGGAGAATCTTTGAAAGACTATTTTCAAAGATTTTCTTTGAAGCTCGACAAATCCCAGGAGTGGATCCTGAATTATTACGAGGTGTTTTTCTTGGAGGGTTGCGCCTTGGACCATTTTACTCTTCATTAATGCGAGAAACAGTTCATTCTTATGCTGACTTAATTCATAGAGTAGAAGCTCAAATTACTGCCGATGAGGCTATCAATTCTTATCGAAAACAATTTGAACAGCCTTCTAATAAGAGAAAGAATGGCCACGAAGTTGGAGCTGGAGCCCAAAAGTCTCAGAAGTGGAATCAAGATCTTCCACCACGGACCCCTCATCAAAATCAGAATTACAGGCCAAAGAAGGAATACACTCCGTTGAATACAACTCGTGTTAATATTCTTATGGCTATACAACATGAGCAAACTATTAAATGGCCCCAACTACTAAAGCCAAATTCTGGAAATCAAGATTATTATTGTCACTTTCATCGAAGCCGCGAACATACAACTGAAGCCTGTAGACCATTGAAGGAAGAAATTGAAAGGCTAAATGAACAGGGATATCTTCGTCAATTCACTCAAAATCCACCTGTACAAAATGAGGCTAATCCTGCTGGGGGCAGAATTAACAACAGCAGCATCAACAGCAACAAAGCAACAGCATACAAACCGCTAGATAGTTGGAGAAATTGAAACTATTGGAGGAGGACCCTTAATATCCTCTCAAGTCTTACTCACCAGCCCGGAGGAATCGACTCTAAAGAAGGCACAACCTGATCACTCCATCATACTTGAGGATTCTGACTTAGAAGGGATTCATACTCCGCACCAAGACCCACTTGTCATTAATGCTGGTATTGGAGATCCATGTTACAACGTTAAAAGAATCTTAATCGATATTGAGAGTTCTGTTGATGTCCTAATTTACTCAACTTTTCTTAGTATGGGTTTGGCTAGAGAAAAGCTTCAACCTGCCGCTGGACCATTGTATGGATTTGATAATCGTCCAGTAAGGGTGGAAGGAATAATTACTCTCCCTGTCACACTTGGGAATTTCCTCGACAAGCTACTCATTCAGTTCAATTTGTTGTTGTTAAGTCAGAGTCGACATATAATGCTATCTTTGGGCGACCTGTGCAATCAATATTTAGAGCTATCGCCTCAGTGCCTCATTTGAAGATGAAATTCCCAACTCCAGCAGGGGTTGGAGAAGTGCGAGGAAATCAACATGAAGCACAACCTTGCTATCTCAGATAGGCTCAACCTCGCCCATCTGTTACTTCAAGTATTGAAAATTCTGATATGCAAAATGAAGATGTCCTTTATAGAGCCTCCCCGGTGGAGGATTTAATTTGTGTCTCCATATCAGAAGAAGATCCACTCATAACGGTGCAGATCAGATCTTTACTTTCTGTTGAAGAAAAGATACAATATACAGATTTTTTGCGAAAAAAATCAAGATATTTTTGCATGGAGTTCGGCAGATATGCCTGGAATTGACCCGCAAATTATTATGCACTCTCTCAGGATAAATCCTACATATAAACCAATCATCCAGAAGAAGAGAAATTTTGCACCAGATCGCCAGCAAGCTATAGAGCAAGAAGTAGATAAACTTTTGAAAGCTGAATTCATAAGAGAAGTATTTTATCCAACTTGGCTTGCAAATGTCGTGATGGTTACAAAGCTAGTGGGGCATGGAGGATGTGCGTGGATTACACAGATCTCAATTAGGCTTGCCCAAAGGATAGTTTCCCACTTCCTCGTATTGATCAATTAGTTGATGCAACATCTGGACATCAAATGTTAAGTTTCATGGATTGCATACTCTGGATATAATCAAATAAGAATGGATCCTGCAGATGAGGAAGCAACTGCTTTTCAAACTGATAAGGGGCTATATTGCTATAAGGTCATGCCTTTCTGACTCAAGAATGCTGGAGCAACTTATCAACGCCTCATGAATAAGGTTTTTAAAGACCTCATTGGCCGTTCAATGGAGGTATATATAGATGATATGTTGGTTAAAACTCTTGAAAGGACAAAACATATTTTTGATATGGAGCAATGCTTTAGCCTCCTTCGACATTACAACATACGACTCAACCCTGCAAAATGTGCTTTTGGAGTCACATATGGAAAATTCTTGGGATTCATGGTTACTTATAAAGGTATAGAAGCTAACCCTGAAAAAAAATCAAAGCTTTGAGAGATATGGTGCCCCCAAGGAATATAAAAGAATTTTAACGTCTAAATGGAAGAATAGCTGCCTTATCTCGTTTCTTGGCCCGTTCAGGAGATAAATATTTGTCTTTCTTCAAAATACTAAGAAATGCCTGAAATAAAGGATTTCAATGGACAGATGAATGTCAAGCAGCTTTTGAACAACTTCGAACTTATTTGGCTTCGCCCCCTCTTCTGTCAAAACCAATCCAAGGAGAAATATTATATTTATATCTGGCTGTCTCTTCAATTGCCATAAGCTCAGTGCTAGTTCGAGAAGAAAAAGCTATTCAACGACCAGTATATTATGTTAGTAAAATTCTTTTTTAGACTGAAGGACGCTACCCATTGGCCGACAAGACAGCTTTGGCATTAGTATTTTCTGCTAGAAAATTAAGGCCATATTTTCAAGCTCATACAATTGGGGTTTACACAAATCTTCCATTACGAAGTATCCTTCAAAAACCCGAAGCTTCAGGAAGGTTAATTAAATGGTCGATAGAACTGGGAGAGTTTGACATCCACTTCTTACCCAGACCAGATATCAAATCACAAGTCTTGGCAGATTTTGTGGTCGAGTGCACTGTTCCTATTTCTGATGAACCACTAATTCATCCTTCCTGTTCTCATCATTGGATATTATATGTTGATGGAGCTTCTGGAAGTTCTGGTGCTGGTGTTGGAGTTTTATTAATCTCTCCTAATAATGCTACTATTGAATATAGACTATGGCTAAAATTTCTTGCAACTAATAATGTCGCTGAATATAAAGCTCTTATTGCCGGGCTGAGGCTAGCTATAGAATGTGAAGTGCAAAATTTAATAGTCCATACAGACTCACAACTCGTAGTCTCTCAAGTAGGAGGAGAATTTGAGGCTCAAAATCCACAATATTGTGTAATGGTGAAGTCACTTCTCACCCGCATAGAGAAATTTGAAATTATTCACATACCTCGGGAACAAAATACTCGTGCAGATACTCTTTCGAACCTTGCGACATCACTAACTGGTGACCTTTTTAAGAGAAAGTATATCGAAGAAGTACACTTTCCTAGCATCGAAGGACCATCGGTTATACAATCAATCGACGAGCCAAATGAGTTTTCTTGGATTGATCATATACTATCTTTCTTACAAGGAGTGCTACCTGAAGATCCAACAATTGCAATACGACTCCGAAGGCAAGCAGCTAACTTTACTGTCATTGGTGGATAATTATATAAACGAGCCTTCAGCGGGCCGTATCTTAAATGCCTTTCACCTTCAGAGGCCGATTATGCATTGCGAGAAGTTCATTCAGATATATGCGGTGAACATCTTGGAGGAAAAGCGTTGGCCAACAAAATCTTGAGACAATGATTCTACTGGCCGACAATAAAGCAGGATGCACTGGAGTTCACTCAGAAGTGTAATAATTGTCAATTACACTCCAATCTCACTCATTTGCCAGCCATTGAACTTTCTTCATTTCAAAGCCCATGGCCTTTCACTTATTGGGGGATCGATATAATTGGACCTTTTCCAATAGCTACTGGACAACGAAAATTTATCATCTTGGCAGTGGACTACTTCACCAAGTGGGTGGAGGTCGAAGCCCTTGCAAAAATTACAGAAGCAAATGTAAAACAATGTATGGAAGAATATTATTTGTCGTTTTGGTATTCCGGCAAAAATCATCACTAATAATGGAACCCAATTCACTGGAAAAATCTTTACAACATTTTGCAAAGACCTCCACATACAGCTGGTGCATACAGCTGCGGCTCATCCTCAAGCAAATGGACAGACGAGGTTACAAATCGGACTATACTTAAAGGATTAAAAACACGTCTTGGAAAGGCTGGGGGGCAAATGGGCTAATGAGCTCCCAAATATTCTTTGGGCTTACCGCACTACTGCTAGAACTCCAACAGGAGAAACTCCATACAACCTCTGCTTTGGCACGAAAGCAATCATCCCGGTTGATATTGGAGTCCCGAGCCTCAGGGTTCAGACTTTTTAACTTTAACAATAACGAAGAAAAACTTCGAGACAATTTGGATTTTCTTCTCGAGACAAGAGATATGGCATCCCTTAAAATTGCGGCATATCATCAACGAATAGCTCGCCACTACAATTGAAAGGTGAAACCCCGATGCATCTCAGTCGGAGATCTAGTTCTGCGAAGTCTTGAATTAGCTGGAATGGGACCCCAACGTAACAAGCTATCACCATTATGGGAAGGCCCTTATATGGTGGCATCCATGGTCAAACCTGGAACATTCAAGTTAAAAGATGGCGACGGAAAAATGCTGCCCCGTACTTGGAATATTGGAAATCTTCGCATATATTATCAGTAGTTATTAATGAAACTATTTTTTAATTGAACTATTATGTAGCCTTTCTATTTCCATCATGAAATTTTGTACTATCTTTTATATAGTAAAACTTTGCTTGATCAATATCATTTATGTCCTCTTCTTTAAACAAGAGAATATATGTGGCCCTAAAATGAAACATTAAGCTTAGCATTGATTTGAGAAAAACACAATATTCATTATCTCAATCAATAGACGATCAATCCCAGGGGGATTCGATCCAACCTCATCCACACAAGTTAATGTCATCAAGCGATGCTTTAACAACACAACTTTGGATAGGTCTAACGTCCTAAGAGGATATATATCATCATTTTCAAATTTTTACGATCAATCCTAGGGGGATTCGATCCAACTTCATCCACATAAGTTAATGTCATCAAGCGATGTTTTGACAATACAACTTTGGATATGTTTAACATCCTAAGAGGATATATATCATCATTTTCAAATTTTTACTATCAATCTCAGGGGGATTCGATCCAACCTCATCCACACAAGTTAATGTCATCAAGTGATGCTTTGACAACACAACTTTGGATAGGTTTAACATCCTAAGAGGATATATATCATCATTTTCAAATTTTTATGGTCAATCTTATAGGGATTCGATCCAACCTCATCCACACAGGTTAATGTCATCAAGCAGTGCTTTGACAACACAATCTTGGATATGTTAAACATCCTAAAAGGATGTCTCTTATTTCTTTCAAATCAACAAAAAAATAAATAAATAATAAAATATTTTTCACTATTAAACTAAATGAATCATAAATTCTTAAGAAAATTAAAAACTTTAATATTTCATAAAATTAATATATAGACCAGAGGATACATCTCTAGAAACAAGATGAATATATAATTTTTTTTAAGAAAATAGATGAAATACAATCAGTAATAAACATCTTATGCAATATCATCATCATCGCTGAAAAGAACCTTTTATAGTTCACTTTTAATATCTTCATCGCTCGAATCTTGAGAAGAATCCTCAGATGCTTGATTTGGGGTAAGCCCTTCAATATCAACCCCAGTCTTACGGTTAACCAACCGAACACCTTTCAGGAAACCACGAGTAAAGCCTTCTTCGAGATTTTGACGCTCCAGATCCTTTACTTCAATATCAAATAATTTTTCATAAGCCTCTTGAGCACGACTTTGGATCTCTCGATGATAAGTTGTAGACTTCTTGAATTCTTCAATGACCTTCAATGATGTGGCTTCAATATCTAGAGTGATCGTTTCTTTTTTTTGACGATGATCTTGTAACTTCTTATTCTCTTTCTCAAGAGCTTTCTTCTCTAATGTAAGCATTTTTAAAGCTTCCTTTTGCTGGTTAATTTTTGCACGAGCCTCAATCAACTCATGGCGGGAAAGGTCAGCTTCTCGATTTTGAAAAGAGAGAGAGGTGGATATTGTTGCCAATTCAGTTCTAATTCTGTCAATTGGTTCTCCAAGATGATATTTCTTTAATCTTTGCATCCATTATTCGTTTATACTCTCATTGTAAATATTTAACTTTTACAAATTCATCATTCTAATTATCCAAAATTGATTCAAATCGGGATTCCATATCCATCTTTTAAATCATCTACAATAAGAAATTTAATTATGTTAAAAAAAATGATTGGGCAAATATAAAAAAGGAAAGAGATTGAAATTACTCACGATTTCGTTAGCATGTTGTCGCCCGCTACAAGTATGCTTCAATACATCTTCAGGTATATGTATTCTTGAGGATCGAGCTTCAATATCCGAATCAAGAGAAATTGCATCGATAGTCAGGAAATGTGCAGCTTCCTTGCTTCTCCCATCATCTCCCAGTGGAATCACTTTATCATTTATTTTTCTCTTGTTTAGGGAGGAGGAATCAGTTACTCTTTGACCTTCTGAAGGATGGCTTGCTGAACGCTTAGGAGCAGTAGGAGTTGTTTCATGAACCTTCTCAGATTTTTCAACTGAGTTGCATGTGATATTCCTGCCTGAATAGAAAGGTCAACTTTAAAAAGACTTTCCTCTGCCACACATTGATTGATATAGCGCAGTTCCTGTTGAAGACTTTCAGTATTGGGAAAATTCAAAATTCTCAAAATATCTTCCTCTCCTACATGTAAAGAACTTGACAACTCTTTCAATTTATCCCATTTTTCAGGAAGGCCCCACTCATTCTTCACAAAAAAATAATGAGTTACACCAATTCTTTGAAGGGTCCCTCGTTACAAAATCCAACCATTTCTTATTGGCTCGGCACGAAATCCGGCCATAAGAATCACTTGTAAATTTACAAATTTTTGACAGATATTCTACGGTTAGAGACTCTCCACATTCTCTAAAAAATACTGTCAAGCGCACTATAATTGTTATCGCTCTACATAAAAATTGGAGTAAAGCAACGCCGCATGCTTTGAAAATTTCAAGTAACTCGGGTGCTGGAGGAAATCTCAAACCAGCACGCACGTCATTTCATATACTGCTACAAATCCTTGTGGAGGAGCATGTGCCCTGTCGGTTCTCTTTGGAGCAATAATCAACACCACATTCGGCACATGATATTTCTTGCGAATTGCTGCCAAGCTATCGGATGTAATGATGGATGCGACATCATCAGATCTCCTCCTATGACCATCATGAGCAGAAGGAATAATTTTTGAGGCATCCGTCAATCCTCCACCTAAAAATATTTAGTTTTTGATGAAATAAGATATCAAGACTCTTGAGCGAAGAAAATCAAAATATTATTACCAGAAGTATTCTCTGGAGTTTTGAAAGAAGGCCTCTTTGATGCTATATTCAAGGATTTTCGTTGATTGTTAGATTTGGAATTATCTGCCATATTTGTCTTCAAATCTGAGGACTAACAACCGCCAACGTCCTCCGAGCTACCAATCCAAGTCAGGACTGGCACAAGAGGGCAATGTTTTGATCACCACCAAAATTCTTCGAGCTACCAATCCAAGGAAAAGTTTGGACTGGCACAAGAGAACTATGCTTTGATCGCCATCGGTGTTCGCTTTGATCGCCACCTACGCTCCCCGAGCTACCAATCCAGAGGAATGCTAGGACCGGCACAAGAGAGTAAGGTTTTGATCGCCGCTGACAATCTCCGAGCTATCAATCCAAGGGGAGGGTTGGAATGACACAAGAGATTGTGATTTCTTCCACCTCCTAAAGAGGTATTTATATGAAGAAGGGTGGGGTAGATGAAAAGTTATTCCAGAAAATTCTCGATTTTTTTAGAATTTGAAAGGTTTAAAATTAAATGTAAAATGAAATAATAATAATTACAGTGATATATTGAATGTATCTAGACGGCACTGTGCCGAAACCTTGAATATCGGCCTGAAGGCCAAACGGCCAAAAAAAAAAAAAAAAAGTCTTGGAGACTTCATGGCTTACATAAAAACTAGTGCACGCATTATCCTTTTAATACTACACACGTTATAACTCCATCTAATATTGAATTGGCCTTGAACAGTTTAACATTAATTAATAACTTCTGAAAGTTATAATAAATATAATAGCAGAAGTTGTAATCTCTATTTTATCAATAGTAGCACAAAAAATATATATAATCTTATTATAAACTTATCTATATTTATAAAGTAAGTATGAATCAACATAAACACTAGATATAATTCATAGTATTATTTGATCTAATGACATAGGATATTATTTGTAATATTTTTATTACAGATATTTTGGTATATATACATCTAATTTACTCATTAGAAGTATAATAATCATCAATTAAGCAAAAATAAGGCAAAAGTCCTAATTTATCATAAGCTTGATATCATAATAATAAATTATCAGACATGCATATCATAAAGGAACAAGTATATATTTTCGGACGTCGAAGCTTGCAAAGTCCGAAAATAGGGGGGCAACTGATATGTCACCAAAAATTATCTTGATCGGGTACGAATCTTGATGAGAAATTGAGTTGAAAGTTTCCAAAATTAGATATGGGACCATCCGAACTCCAATTTCAACAAACTTATAATCGAATTGAACGTCTCAAGAAGACTAGCCCAACGACACCAAATTAAACTTAATCCGAGCCCGAATGGGTCCAAAACAAGGGTCTGAAGCGCTGTTGAAGGGTTCAAAGCACAATTTGAATTACCAAACAATTTTCAAATGTGACATGCTTATAGTCAAATCGAGCGGCTCGACAAGACGAATCCAACGAGCCCAAGATAACTGAATTCCGAAATCATTAAGGCGTCCAATTGACCAATAAACGGTCAATGATCAAGGGGATCGATATCGACCGTCCATTCAAACCACTTTCATTTTGACCTTAATCATCCACATATTTACAAGCTATGTCACTCTCAAAAAACTATAAATAGCCCCCACTCTTCTCATGAGAGGGAGGAAGAAGAAGGGAAGGAAGGGAGGAATTTGGGAGCTCTCTTTCCATCGACCACCGCCGGAGTTCATGCCGACCACCGCCGGAGTTCCTGCCGACCACCGCCGGAGTCCCTCCCGACCACCGCCGGAATCCCTGCCAACCACCGCCGGAGTTCCTTCCAACCACTGCCGGAGTTCCTGTCGACCACCACCAGAGTTCCTGCCAACCACCGCCGGAGTCCCTGCTGACCATCGTCGGAGTTCCTTTCGACCACCGTCGGAGTTCCCGCCGAACACCGTCGAAGTTCTTGCCTACTACCGCCAGAGTTTGTCGACCACCGCCGGAGTTCCTCTCGAACTTCGCCAGAATTTTCTTGCCAACCATCGCCTGAATTTTCATCTGGACTGTTTCTAAAGCTCTTCCCAACCACTGCCTTATTTTGGTCGATTCATCAATCATCATCAGATTTCTTTATGATTATTAACCTGTATTAATTCCAGCATCTCCATGTAAAAGATTGAATCAAACCTTGTCATCAACCCAAACATAGTGGAATTTCTCATCTGGGCCAGGCCCCGTGGTTTTTCCCTTTCGGGTTTTCCACGTAAAAAAGTTTATGGTGTTTCTCTTCCTTAATTTTCTGTTGGTGTGCTGGATATATGTAAATTGCTAAGACGTTATACTTTTCATTCTACCGCCGCGTATATTCTTGTCCGCAACAAAAATTAAGCTTTTCCCCCATCCAATTCTCTGAATTTAACATGGTACAGAGCCTTCATGGTCGTCGTCAAAATTCTGAATTTTTTGTACCGTCGTGTCTTCATTACCGGCCTTCCCTTGTTGTTATCCTATCTATAACCAATGCAGCCTTCATTATTGTCCTGCTTGATATAGCCTTCATCGCTTCTCTTTGCCGTCGCAATACAACAACAACAACATCAAGCCTTTATCCCACTATGTGGGTTCGGCTACATGAATCCTTTTTCTCTATCGTGTCCTGTTAAAAGGTAAATTCACATTTAAATATAATAAAGAAATGTCATTTTAATGTTTTCTAATCAAGTCTTTTTAGGTTTATCTCTGCCCTTCTTAACTTAATTCAAATCTAATGCATATACTTTCCTTACCGTGTCATCGGATGGCCGCTGTTTTATGTGACCAAACCATCTAAGGCGGCTCTTTCTAATCTTATCTTCCACTAGAGGCACTACAACCTTTTTCATGTATATGCTCATTTCATATATTGTCTCTAAGAGTAAAGCCACTCATCCACCTGAGGCATCCTCATCTATGCAACACTTAATAATAATTTAGTGGGTATGATCAGTTCGTAAATTCGACAGCATATGAATGAGATCAAGGCTTTAAAAGTTGGAACATTAGGTCAAATTATATGATACAGTAGGATAAGAATGGATTCGAAGTTCTAAAATGTTTGGATAAGCTTGTATCTAAATTTGACTTGAATTTAGATAATTCTTACATAACTTATCTCTTTGATTAAACGTATCTAGATTTGTTATTATGGATAGGATTTCTTTCTTTGCGACCTTAGTTAAGGTAGGGAATTATTTTCCTATTGTACTTTCTCATAAATTGGATTGAAATCCTGTAAAAAATTTGAGGAGAAATCATTGATAATCTTCTTATTCTTTTTATTTTCCGCTCCCTGCTGTAATAAAGCTCTTAACCCCTTGGATTTGGCTATAGCAAGTACCGAAACCTTCATGCACTCTTTCCCTTCAGCTGCTGGTTCTTGATTTGGGGCTGTTTTCCTTATTATTGCTTGCTGCGTATACCGGCTTTCTTTTCTTTGTTGTTTGCTTTTGGTGTGATGTTGCTGCCCTCTGTCGCCATCTTAATGCTGGCTGTTGCAGCATTGTTCTACCAATTGCCGTTTCTCTAAATCCTTCACCAATTCTCAAAGAATTGGTGAAGGATCTAGTGGAGGTGGTGGATATGGTTCACGATCTGCTTGTTCTGTCTGAAGTACAATGCAATCTGCTAAACACCTGCAAACATGAGTATAGGTGATGTAGACCGGGTATGGGGATTTGATTTCTATGAGTCTTGAAGAGCAAATACAGAAGTCTAAACAGCAGCTTTTGATTTTTAGAAGTCTTGGACAGCAGCTCTTCTTGTTGGAAATCCCTGGACAGCAATTCAATAATGTCCAGAAAAGTCTGGACAGTGAACGGTATTGTTCCGGAGGGCTGGACAGCAAAACTCCTTGCTGAAAAGTTCAGGACAGAAATCCTAGAGATGGACAGAAACTTGGACAACAATTGTATGAAGGCTGGGAGCCCTTGGGCAGCAGGTAGTGGCCTTCGGTGGTGCAGGACAGCAGGTTTCACTACTCAAACAGCAAGTTTTGAGGCTTCCGTAGGGTGGGGATGCAAGGACAGGGCTGGAAATTCAAGCTGCAGTTGGGGGAAGGAGGAGAAACACTATCAAGTGTAGTTTGGAGAGCTGTAATGAAAGAAAAATCCCACGGCAAAGCCTGAGGAATTTCAGCCAGCAAAGGAAATTAGAGAAAGGATTTAAGTCCCCTGATTTTGGCAAGATTTGAACGGTGCAGGTCAGAGAAGAATTTCAGCCAGGTTTTAGGGAAAGGATTTTGAATTCTTTCCAAGGCACATAGGGCTTAGGAAATAAATCATTGCATTTATTATAAAGGGGGGCTGGTGGTTTAATGATGAGGGAGGGGATTGGGGAGATGAATTGGATTACTTAATTAAGGCTTAAGGAATTAGGAAAGTGTTTTAAATAAATCCAATTTGAATTTGAAATGAATTATATTAGGAAACTTTCCTAAAATAGACCTCTTAAATTAGGAAAGAAATTTCAAATTCAAAATGCTTTGAAATTTGAAATTAAACCTTTCTAAACTAAGAGGAAATAATTATGGCAAGAATTCAAGATGTGATTTGGGTTTTGGAGGGAGGAGGGGTTTGATTTCAAATAAGTGGACCCCAATTACTTAAGTGAATTAATCCTTAAATCTGAAATTAAATTTAAGATTTAAAGCTAAGATTAATTCCTTAATTAAAGGGAGGAAATTGAGGGGGCATTTAACTCCTAATTCAAATTTGAATTTTGAATTGGAGAGTTAAAACCTTCCAAATGTGGATCAAACCCAATTAGGAAAAATTTCAAATTTGAAATCCAAAATTTGTCATGGGTTTATGATTTCAATTGAGCACTTTCCAAAAAATAGGTGAGCTAAATTAGGAAAGAAATTTGAATTTCAAATTTTGAACAATTTGAATTTCAAATTAATTCCTAATATCATGCACTCCTAATTAGGAAATTCAAGGAGAGAGGGGAAAGGATGAGGCCGGCGGCTAGGGAGCCATGGCCGGCGGTTTGTGGTGGATCTTCGGGTGAGGTGGTCGGTGGCTTTTGGTGGGAATGGGGACGACGATGGTGAACGGAGGTAGAGGATGACGCAACAAGAAGGTACAAAAGAAAAACAAAGATACAAAAATAAAGATAAAACGAAAGATAGAAGCAAACGATAGAAAATAAAATGATAGAAACCGCGAGCCTTGGACTCTTCTGAAGACTGACGGGTGATTCGTTTGCCCTTCTCCAAGGGACTTCAATTCACGAGCCCGGACCCATCCTGCGGCTGGTGACAACTTCGATTCCTTCCCATAGGAATCTCACTCTCGTCCTCTCTCAAGAAGAACACAAGTGTGGAACACAAAATTTTCATATCAAATTAACCATCCTCTTACAATAGCTTAAGACCCTTATTTATAGGCCCCAATATGAGAAAATCGAAATTACAAAATTGTCCCTTGGGCCACAACACTCAAATAAACCATCCTAGGGGTAAAACAGGAAATACATTAATTTAGAACTATAATTCAGAAAAATAAATCATAATTGAAGGTTTAAATGATAGCCGTCGATTTACGACGCCTCCTGTGATAGATGTGCCAAATCTTCGTGCCGATGTCCGCATCAATAGGATTTAGAGCATATGAGAT
Organism: Dendrobium huoshanense; assembly: GCA_016618105.1. NCBI lineage: Eukaryota > Viridiplantae > Streptophyta > Magnoliopsida > Asparagales > Orchidaceae > Dendrobium > Dendrobium huoshanense. The sequence goes on along the minus strand of CM028359.1, from coordinate 82,228,322 downwards.
AAGTTACATAAGCTTAATCGTGAAAATTGAATCAGTGATGATATCATCAGATGTATCAATCACAATATCCAAAGGTTTTATATAAGAATAGTTAAACATAGAAGTACTGATTTTCATGTTAACGTGGTGGTTAGGGTTTAACACTGCAGGCATTCAAAAAGTGATCAAGAAGCATAGATTAATTAAAAACATGAATTGCTATGTGTTTGATAATCATCTTGAAACAAAATATCAAAATCAGGAACATTAGTTCTGTGAGTAATTAACAATTTATTAGTAACTTGATCCTTATACAAATATTTTTGTAAACATGCAGAAGAGGTACATTTTAATTTCAATTTTGTTACATATAACTCTCTAAACTCGTTTTTTCTCATTAGAAATATAATCATTATCTTTAATATTTGCAATGAATTTTGCTACACATACAGGAAGGAGTTTTGAGGAATTCTTAAAAAGTGGTGTTAATTCAATATTGTTATACATATGGTTTGGTAGCACAATTATCAGTGCTTTTCTCAGGTTTTTTGTAGATTTTATTTAAGATTTAAGCTTTTTCAAACTAAGGTATACATTAATCCTAATAACAAATTTGTGAATATCATCTAAAGTTTGAAGATCATTTAGGTCAATTTCTTTCTTAATACACCCAAGTCCATTAATAAGCATTTTCACAACAATTTGTGGTTCTTTGAATATTCCACCAACTTGACAATAATAATACAACAAGAAAGTTTTTCATAATGTTATGTAACAAATCAATTATCATGTCTAAGATTTCTAAGATTTTTAAACGCATAATGCTAGTCTCTTAAATATGAATCAAGCATATATTCTCTTATGAGCTAAACATTCATTTCATTCCACGTTAAAAATAAACATTTTGAGAATTTTTGTAACCAAGATCTTTAAATCTTTTGCAAAATAAGATAACCTAAAGCAAACAAACATGATCTTCTGACAGTTTCTTTAATGTTTTTTCTTAAAGCCTAACAAAATAAAACTTTGTAATTCTTATTAAAACATTTGCATGTATGCTATTATAATCAAAATAAGTTTTTAGGTAATACAGCTAATCAATAAATACGTCAAAATTTTTAGAACCACTAAATTTAGGAACATAGCATTCATGAGTGCAATGAGGGATATAATCATCTCTTTTTGTATATTATTGTTATAATAGAAAATCTGTAATTCAATTTCTTTTAATGATATGATGTAGCAAATCAAGCTTGATAATGAAGTAGCTTGCAAATAATAATTCAGTGTAATCTTCTTTTATCTAACTCAATCAATCATCAATTAATAGTAAAGAAGCTTAGTACATATATGTAAGCTTAGCATTAGGGTATTAATCAAACTAAGTTAAGTACTACAAAACTTTATGTCATGCGCTTGATCATCTGAGGCTAATATGAAGTAGTTCAACAACCAAGAAAAGCTTTAAATACCCAGATGCCATGGAATGAAATCAAACAAGTTGCCTTTAGTATGATTGTTAAGCTAATAATGCAATGGTAATTTTGTACAATTGTGTTTTTTACATGTAGTGATGGATATGAAGGAGAGATTTAGGATGCATTCTGATGCATTCGGTTGCACTGTGGATGTGAATACGAGATGTGAAATGAAATTGTAGAATTTCTTGTTATAGGTTGATGCAATCAAAAAATATAGGGGACCCTATATTTTTTGATCACAAAGGAAAATGACTAAAGACGAGAAAAGGAAGAACAAACTCTTACATTTCAAATAAAACTAAAAAGAAGAAATTAAAAGACTACAAACGACGATCTAACAAACTCGAATCGAAAATCAAAGACACCCTAAAGTTGCTTCACTTAGAGAAGAATGATACAGGTGGAGTGGCACTTGCGGAGAGACGAAAGAGGTTAGAAGCCAAAAAGAAGGGTTGGAAAGTGCCCGTAGGATTTCCGGAGGGGATGAGAAAGAAGGGTGGAAAGAGCCCGCAGGATTTCCGAAGCAAACCCGCAGGTTATAGCTTTTCCAAAAATAACATATCATTCACTTTTTTAAAACATTGCAATACCCCATATATATAGGTATGAAAAGGGAAGACCAAAAGACACATAACATAAATTATCACAAGAACCTAAGAATTAAACCTAAATGCTTTTCACGGAGAAACAACCCAAGCCAAGGATCCGAAGCAGCCACCGCGGGAGACAAGGAGGCCGCACGGAACCGAGGAGCCACAGCCACGGGAAAGAGCCCAGGTGTGGAAAACCAGCAGCCGGCCGGAGATCCAAGAGGCAAGGCACGGAAAACGGCAGCCCAAGGGAGGAAGCCAAGGAGCCACCGCATGGGAAAAGACATTTCTTGGAATTCCAAAGGCCGGTTTAGAATTCCAAGAGACAACAATAATTAAAAACATAAAAAAACATAAAAATACATTTAATAAAAAGATAACTATGAGCTAAAATCATAGCTAATAATGAGCTGACCCTTAGTTCAATAAATGAACTAAAGACCAGCTCATAAATGAGCTAAAATTTCAGCTCAATTTTGATTGAGCTAGTAGACTCAAGGGAAGCAAAAAATCTAATTATTTTTGACATGAGTTGACCCCCTTTTGTCTACATCAGACTCCCCTTCTTGAGGACTCAGCTCCCGATGAGTCAGTTCTTGTTGTCTTCCGAAGAGGAGAAGACGGAGCATTCAGTTCATTAATCAGGTCTTCATACTTCTGCATGATCTCATCTCGTTCTTTCAGGAATTTATCTTGTAAGCGTTGCTTTTTCTTGAAGTACCTTTCTGTACGCATGTGCATCCAAGATTGAAGCTTGTACAGCTCATACTCCAAAGGATGTGTTAACTTTGTCGGAATCCACCTATCCATAGGATCTTCATTTTCTTCTGGTTTGCTTTCTTCTGTTTTTTTTTTGTCTTTTTATTTTTTTTTTTTTTGACTGACTCAAAAAGATTCAAAAATTACAAGACTCACAATAAAACTCACGACAGACTTACAAATTTGACAAACTACAACTTGACAAACACAACCTAGGACTTCCTAACTTGCTCTGATACCAAATGATGCAATAAAAAAATATAGGGGCCCTATATTTTTTGATCACAAAAGAAAATGTGACACCGACACAACAAAGATTTCCAACGAAATGATTAAGAATGAGAAATAAGAAGAACAAACTATTACATTTCAAATAAAACTGAAAAGAAGAAAAAAAAAAGACTAGAAACGACGATCTAACAAACTCAAATCGAAAATCAAAGACACCCTAAAGTTGCTTCACTTAGAGAAGAAGGATACATGTGGACCACTTGCGGAGAGACGAAAGAGGTTAGAAGCCAAGAAGAAGGATTGGAAAGAGCCCGCAGGATTTCCGAAGCAAACCCGCTGGTTATAGCTTTTCCAAAAATAACATATCATTCACTTTTTTAAAACATTACAATACCCCCCATATATATATGTATGAAAGGGGAAGACCAAAGACACATAACATAAATTATCACAAGAACCTAAGCATTAAACCTAAATGCTTTTCACGGAAAAACAGCCCAAGCCAAGGAATTGAAGCAGCCACCGCGGGAGACAAGGAGGCTGCACGGAACCGAGGAGCCACAACCACGGAAAAGAGCCCAGGCGCGAAAAACCAGCAGCTGGCCGGTGATCCAAGAGGCAAGGCACGGAAAACGGCAGCCCAAGGGAGGAAGCCAAGGAGCCACCGCATGGGAAAAGACATTTCTTGGAATTCCAAAGGCCGGTTTGGAATTCCAAGAGACAACAATAATTAAAAACATAAAAAGCATAAAAATACATTTAATAAAAAGATAAGTATGAGCTAAAATCATAGCTAATAATGAGCTAACCCTTAGTTCAATAAATGAACTAAAGACTAGCTCATAAATGAGCTAAAATTTCAGCTCAATTTTGATTGAGCTAGTAGACTCAAGGGAAGCAAAAAATCTAATTATTTTTGACATGAGTTGACCCCCCCTTTGTCTACATAATAGGTGGTTGCAATGATGACGACAATGAGTTATTGAAGAAATCTATAATAAGGGTAAGGCACGAATGGGAGTGTAGTTCTCAAGTCACTGGGAGAGGTAAGATCAATGGATGCCAGGTGATCTACTACAATTCTTGAGGTTGAAAGAGTTACGAAGGTTCAACAAGAAGCATAAGTAGTAATGTAGTATAGAGGATCATGGTTGAAGAGGAGGGAGAGCGAATGCCAATTGCGAGTAGGTGTTAGATAAATCTAGAGTCAATCAGGTGGCAGTTGTGTTGCAAGTTTGCAAAATCATGTTTGTGGAATAACGGTGTTCAAAATTGCAATTGCAGATGTTGGCATCATTGTGATCAATTCATGAGCTGGAAAATAGAAAGGGAAATGGGATTTGTGTTGATGGAATGGGCAGAGGTGAATTTTGTGGACTTGATGTATGCTAGACAAGAGAGAGGGATCACAAGCTACTCATATGATAAACGAAATTTCTTGATTTTATGTGCGAGCATATTGGGCTAGGTGAGGGTATTTGCGGAATGTGAGAACATATTTGTAGTATTGTAAGTATTGATGGTTTCATCCAGGTATCTTGTTTATTGTTTTTGCATGAAATAAACTAGGTTTTATTTTGTGGTGTGATTAGATTAGGTTGATTTGACTTTTCTAGGAGAAATTTTAAGCGTGGTCAAGAATAATCTAACTTGTAATTTTAATATTTCAAATTTTTTGTACTTTTAGAGAATTTTTCCTTTTTTTTTTTAATTTTAACCTTTGTGATTTTTTTTGGTAGAAGTGTGGGTTTGAGGCTTTGGGTGAGAAATTGAGAAAAGGAGAGGTTATGATCAACCAATGATTTAAGGTAATCTACTATGCAAGGAGAAAATTTAGGGATAATGGGCATATGGTGGAAAATAGTGGAAATTTGAGGAAATACAAGAAAGTTTGGACCTCACTATGATACCAAAATGATGGAAAGGGGAAGAGGAAGGACACTAAATAATTTGGTTGGTCCTCATATAGAATCGGGATCTAAGAAGCATTTGATTTGGCCTCACAAATATTTGAATATCATTAATCAATCAATCACAAATCATCACTCCCAACTTATAGAAATAGTGTTGCAAGGTTAATATTAAAATTTTAATTTTAATCTAATTTGGTCTAATCCTTTAACAAAACATTTGGACAATTAAACCTGATAAAATTAATCACTTAAAGAATATAATAATTTGACCAGAAAGAGAAATGAGCTTAATAAAACATGAAAATTTGTCTTGTTCAGCTTTCTATAATTCGATTAGATTCTTTTTTGTTGTCCTATGAAAATTTTATAAGGTTGTTTTTTAGTAGCTTGTCAATTGGTGTCCTGAATTCTCTGTTTTATAAAAAAAGAAAAAATTGTCCAGGGGTTGCAGAAGCTAGCAACCTCGTTGCCCGCAATGTCAATGGGACTCCAAAAATTGGCAGGAGAGGTTCACTGAAGGTTTTTAACATGTAATTCGGATTTCTTTGCTGTATTGATAGCCCCCTTTTATCTTGGATTTTCTTCTGAATATTCTTGGCAGTTAAGCTACATTTATGTCCAATTGTTTATTTGTTTCCCTCATAAATGTTTTTTATTTTTTATTTTAATTTGGTAAACGATTGCAATCTTCAATTTGTTATTAATCTCAAAGGATTGCATTTATTATTCTATAATGAGTGTTTTACCTCCTAAATTAGGGCTCAGATTTTATTTCTAAAGCTGTAGACATTGCGGCCAAGGAGTTGCTAGCTGCTGCTACCCCTGGGCAAGGTATGTTGCTGAGCCTAACTTACTGTACTTTATATATATAGTTGGAGCCTCATTTAACGCTCTAATGGTTTCTTTACACAGTTGACCAGGTGGAACTAGATCGTGCTAAACAGGCCACTAAGTCTGCTGTTTTGATGAACCTGGAATCAAGAGTATGAACTTAATTACTTCTGGTATGCTAAAAGTGCTACTTCTGAATCTATTTTACTGACTTTTGGTATATGATTATGCAGATGGTAGCATCAGAGGACATAGGACGGCAGATTTTGACATATGGAGAAAGGTATTTTTGTTAACAATTAACGTCTTTTAATGATATTTACGCTCTTGTATTGTGAAGTCTTATTTATTTTGATACTGCCTGGATAGAATACCGAAACGAGTAGGTGAACTGAGTAGCACACTGACCATTTCTCCCTGAAAGATGCTTAGACTTACCCTTGCATAGAGCAAGATCCCCATATAATTGCTATGAGGGGACCATACAAAGAATCTTTATCAACCTACTTGGAGATATTAAGGATGATTATATACATTTGGTTTCTTGGGCAGCAATCTTTCAAGTGCAAGATAACGTTGGAATGTTAGGAACGTTGGTCTACTGAAAACAGCAGTTATAAGGTTATGCATGGCAAAGGCTGGAATTTTCTGGCTGCAGGTATAAGAGGTAGGAAACTCCATGTTTTAAGGATGTGGGAAGGATTAAGTGGAGGGAGGAGGGTCACGTTAGGTTATGTTGGTAATATGAGAAATTAAAATTATTAATATTTATAATACGTATAAGGGCTGTTGAAATTCAAAATCTGAATCACCTTCCTTTCCAGCGGCTGGTGGGTTTCATACATTTAACAGCATTTTAGTCTTTGGATTCAAGCACGAATTCTACTCTTTTGCAAACCAAGTAAAGGAAGAAAATATCTTTCTAGCTTAAAACTCACTACTCACAAAGAGATCGAAATAAATGAAATTACAATGCATTTATAGAGATTTTTTAAGCTACTAAATGGTTTTACTACATTTTCATGCTCGTGTTAAAATGAAAATGATCCTGAATAACATTTCTAGTCATTGCCGACCATCAATTATAGCTACTATTGACCGTCATCGTCACTTGCTATCACCACCTTATGTAATATGCAACAAAAATAAAACTTATTTAACAATTTAGGAAACCAAATATGTTTTTATTTCATAATAAAGCATAAACAAATTTAAACAAAATATTAAAAATAAAAAGTGATCCCAATTGCCCCCTTAATAAATAGTTATTTGATTGATTACAAAATTATTATATTTTGAATTATACAATAATTAAAGTTGCACATTCTTTTAATATTAAAAAAACTAAAATTATTTTTTATGTTTTAGAGAGAGAGAGAGAGCTCTTATTTGTTTATGTTTTTGGAGAAATTTTTCGTTGTTGAATTCTACCAAGACTAAAATCAACCGCCCTAGTGAAGCTTGTTTGGAAAAAAAAGGTTGTTAATTGTACAACTGCTCCTAAACACAGCGCCCTGATGTACAGACACTATGATGTACAATATAGTTTTTTCAGTTCTTGGTAAATTGATGCAGTTATCATATATTCGAACTCTGTACGAAAATAAGGGATAGTGGGCCTTCTCCTGACATATTTACATACAATATTCTTTTTTCAAGTTTTGGCAAAGTTGGCCTGGCCGAGAAGGCATTGGAACTTTTTGAGGAAATGGAATCTAATTTTGCAAACGTGATTTCATCAGTTATAATTCTTAATCAAGCATATTAGGTTCTTCAAGGAAATGCAAAGGAGGGCTTGAGTCCTCATGTTGTCACACGTACAGCACCTTGATTGAATGTTTTAGTAAAATAAATAAAGTTGTGATGGCTTTTAGGTTATTTTTGATGAAATGGTAGCTGAAGGGTGCCACCCAAAGATTGTGACCTGCAACATCTTGCTTGATCTTTTAGTGAGAAATGAGAAGGTGGCAGAAGCTTTTTGAATTTTATGCCATTCTGAAATAACAGGGGCCAACTCCTGTTTCAATAAACATACACAATACTAGAGCGATTAAAATGCTCTTCACATAGAGCGGTTGGGGTACGCAAACAAACTCGTGTTACTGGTGGAGTTGTTAGTCCTCTAAGGTTATTTGTCCAATATAACACAGCACTCAATAAGTCTACTCTCAGAGAAATTATTCTGTGCAGAGTGTGCAGAGTTCAGACGGGAAGTTTTCGTCCCGATTGTGAGTGTACATATTATGTATAATTTTTGTACACAGTTTGGTTCAAATTGTGTACATACTATTTTTATACAGTGTGTACACTCACAGTTTGGATGGGAGAACTTCCCGTTCGGATTCCGCACGGAATAATTTCTCCTACTCTCACATGTCAGACTCTTTTGATATATTTGCCTTTCTGAGTAAAATCTGACGGAAAATAATGATTTTTAATTTGTTGTTTTATGTGCACAATTGCTAATAACTGAAATTGTGGGTCTATCTAAAAATCAAGGCAACCGTTTTCTTAATGCCTATAGATTTAAGATGTTCATGTGGTGATTTAAATGCATATAATGGAAATCCTACTTTTAACGGCCACATCAATCAGAGCCCCAGGCCTTGTGGGTTACTTTGTAGAGTTTTACTAGTGAGACCAGAATGGTCAAACTTTCTTTTACAAGTAGTTTTAATAATAGTTATGAAATATTTGTTACTAAAACTGTTAAACCACGCAGGAAACCTATTGATCATTTCCTTAAGGCAGTTGATGAGGTCACTCTAGATGACATTGCTTCTCTTACTGAAAAGATAATTTCATCACCTCTGACATTGGCTTCTTTTGGAGACGGTATTGCACCTATCTCAAAGCAAATCTAAGGATTATTTTGAGATTCATCATGATTAAAATTTTGAACTATTTTTTTCCCAACCTTATATTCACTATCTTCTTTCATTTGCAGTTGTCCATGTGCCTGGTTATGAATCAGTAAACCTTAAGTTTCAATCCAAATGAAAATCTTATACACAAATGGATGCTGTCTTCCACAAAATCAGTTTTGCATTGTAGTTCTCTTGTTATGGCACATTTTTTTAAAGAAAGTATCTTGGATGAATAATTATGCGAACCCTTCCAGTCAAGTCTTCTTAATAATCCCCCTTTATCAGTTTAAATTTGAATGTATGAATCATCTGGGCATGTTAATCTCCCAGATATTGAAGAGGACTTTATTTTGCTTGTGTAGCAATCAGCTATGTTTTTGCTGTTCATGTATTTTTGAAGGACCATCACCAGTCATTGCTCCATTGCTTATCCACTTGTGATCTGCCTAGTGGATTGAGACCTTTAAGGAGATTTTTCAGGTTCCTGCTTTGGGTTCTGATGTATCACCAGGTTTAATAATTCAGCATGTAAGCTTTTGAAGACTATGAACATTCATTATATAAAGGAAAGATACTTCTTTTGAGTTTGATCATGCTAGTCAATTGTTAGCATTTCTCGAAGTTTGCATTCAGATAGTCCAAAGTCTCGATAGTTCGTTTTAGATAAGACGTGTAGGCTCACTATCACATGATAGGGATTGCAATTTTTCATGAATATATATTTTTTTAAAGGATCGGTGAATTCAATAAATATTTCTTTGGCAGAGCAAGGTGGTTCATGTTTTTGGCTATGTTATATGAAATAAATTATCTTATTTTATGTAAAAATGTGAACTTTTTAATTAGCATGTTAATTATGCTATAAAAAATGGCATAAATGGGAACTTTTTGTCCTTTTTTCTTGTGAACTTATAAACAGGATAGTTCATACCATTATTTTCTCCTGATTGATAACATGAGTTGGATCTAGATTTGCATTAGGTTTGTTTTCTTAGCCTTTTCTGTGCTCTCCTCTTCATAAAGCTTTTAGCTCTTGAGTTACTAGTAAAAAAAAAAAAAAATTAAGGAGTTATTGTATTAATATTTTTTAGCTACCAAGCCAAACTAGTAAGATTGGAATTTGTTTATCATGGACAATACAATTGAGTTATAAGAAATAATTTTTATATACAATCCTGTTTCAAATTTGCTTATCATTTTATGCTCTAAAGACCGAACAATTATTACGTCCTCCGATCGGACACAGAAGAACGTCCGGTCGGAGGTCAAATTGCGCCAAAAAATGAGAAATACCGAGTAAATATCGAGCAATACCAAACAATAACGAGGAATACCATCACGTGAAGACCCAATATCGAGTTATATTGAGCAATACCGAGTTATACAAAAGTTGTACCGAATTTTTCCTAAAAAAAACTCGATAGAATTCAGTATAGCTCGGTATTGATCTTCACAGAGCGGTATTCTTCGTTATTATCAAATAATACCTAGTAATACTGAGCAAATACTGAGTTTTTTGGCGGAATTTTACCTCCGACCGAACGTTCCTCTACGTCCTTACACCGGAGACCTAATAAAAGTTCCTAAAGACCAGCCTAAAAAAGGAAACCTTTTTTTTATCAATAGAAGCCCAATAAGATGGATTTTGAGGAGAGCAATGATTAGCAACTCACCTATACATTAATGAATTTACAAGAAAATTATGATTATTACTCAAGATAGTACCCAAGCCAAGTGATGAGAATGTTGCTGTATTAAAAAGAAACTTTGATGATACTAATAAAATGTACTTCACAAGTAAATTCTTTCATATTAATTGGATTAGAGAGAATTAAAAGACATCAATTTTGATCGTATATATTAGTAATAAATTTTTTTTGGAGATTTTTATTTTGATCTTATATATTAGTAACTAGATATATTTTCAACTAAAAATCAAAGTTAAAAGATGAGAATTAATCATTTGATACTATCACGTCAACATATACTTTAAATATTTGATGCAAGATGAAACACAAAGTTTCATCTTTTTAATCATTATTCTAATCATATAAAATCTTTTTACATTGATTATTACTTTCCTTCCATAAAATTTTTTATCAATATCATCAAACAAAGGCTCCATTTGGGATTGTTTTTCACTACTCTTTTTTCGTTACTTCAAAAATAAGTGCCGGAAAGCTGTTTCAAAAAGCTATCTCTAAGACTTCGTTTCGAACGACTTTCTTACTGCTTTTTAAAACATATTTCTAGTATAAAAAACTGTTCTAAAAAACAGTTAAAAAGCCGTCCCATACAAAGCCTAAGGCCTCGTTTGAGATTTGCGCTAAAAAATAATTTTAAAAAGCAAAAAAAAAAAAAAAAAAAAAAGCCATTGGAACAGATTTTCGAGAAGAATATAATTTTGTGAAGCTGATGCGTATGAAATGAAAAAAAAAAAAAAAAATAATGATCAGAATGCACTCAGTGCAGCTAACTTATGGCAATAGCAATTGCTATTGACGCTCATTATAAAATAAATATTTATCAAACTTGGTTTTATAGTTTGATTTCAAATAATCAATAAAAGCTAATTTGTTCTATGTTGATAATTGTTGGAGCGTTGTGTTAGGTAGTTCACAATTATCATAAAATTTATCAAATAATCATAAAATATATTATGAGTACTAAGACTTCGTTTGGGACGACTTTTTAAAACGACTTTATAGTACAAAAATTTGCTTTAAGAAGCAGTAAAAAATCGTCCCAAACAAAACCTAAATGATTAATGCAACACAATTTTATAGAATGAAAAAGCTGAAAACTGCTATCAAAGCTAAAGAATTATTTTGAGATGTTGGATTAGTGACATCTGAGTTATATATTTAGTTCCAAATCTTAGCAAGATTGCTCAAATTCATGCACACCCTCCTAATAATAATTGTTGCTTCAGAATTGAATTTCAATACAGGTGGGCAAGTGTTGGATGACCATAGACGTGTTTTTGCCCCAAAAGAAGTCAATCTGTCTGTGTGCAATTCAAATTTAATCCATGAGGATTTCAGGACTGACATAAATCCTATGGTATGAGTGTAGATTATTTCTCCTTTTTTTTATATTTATATCAGCATAGCTTCAAAACTAATCATATTTTGTGAGTTGGGTTAAAGCATGCATATCTGATGTGAATTTTTCTGTTTTGGTGGATGGGGCTTTTGAAGGTTTTTTCCATCTTCTGTTGGTCTTAGACAAGGTTGTCCGCTGAGGCCTTATCTCTTTTGTTTGGTTATGCATGTCTTCTCTGCCCTTCTTGATAATGGAAATTTCAAAGGAATTAATATGGAAGGTTTTTTGTTATCTCATCTCTTGTATGCGGATGATGTGTTACTTTTTGGTGAAGTCACTGTGGAGAACTGTAAAAGCCTTAAAAACATTCTCACTACATTATCCAATGCTACGGGTCTTCATGTGAATCTTGAAAAAAGCTCTATTATATTTCCCAAAAATGTGCATAACCAAGGTGAGCTTTGTCAAGTGCTATCTATTCATAACATCCCAAACAAGTTCACCTATCTTGGGATTCCACTGTCTTTCTATCGTCTTAAAGTGGCTGACTATCTTCCATTAATGGATAGTATATCTAGAAAGCTGTATGGGTGGAAGGGTTGGTTGTCTCTTATCTTTTGCTGGGCGTTTGCAAGAAAGTTTGTTCTAAATTTATTTTCTTTGGAGTCTTGGAGACTCATCTGCTAGCAAGAAATTACACATGGTCTCTTGGGATAAGGTCTATAAACCTAAGCAATTGGGGCGTTGGGTCTGCCATCCTTACTTGCTATTCAGTTTGCTTTTAACTGCTCTATTATCCTCAGAATGTACGACAGCTATGTTGACTAATAAAAAAAATAAATCAATAAGAATAAAATTGAACGCATGAAAGAGCAACAGCCTCCACCAGCCCCATCTAGCCAAAACGATGCATCACTTCGCAAAATAACTGATTACTTCACGATAAAAGGGAGGGGAGAATGAAAAAAAAAAAAAAAAAAACGGAGGGCTCTCGTTGTGGAATTCGTTGCTTCAGAGGAGAAGTCGGGTTCACCTTTCATCTTCTCTTTTCGTCGTTACTGTTTGGCTTCGTTGCTTCGCGTGCGGAGATTGTACGCGCTGCCTCTTTGATCCGCCGTGGCTGTCCGACGTTGCCTTGCAGGAAGAGAGGGATTGCACACGTCAATCCTTCGACTCCTTCGTGGTTTTCCGACTGTTTGCATCACAGGAGAAATAGGGATTGCACGCATCGCTTTGTCGGCTCCTTCCTTGCTGTCCGGCTTCGCTCCTCCGATCGACCCCGCTGTTCAACTCCGGCAGGTCAAATCCCGTCGCCGGTCTGCCGCCTCCGCCGCCGACCGAGAGATCCCGACTCCGAGCATGACCAAACCCTCCCCCATGCCCGATCGGGCTTCTCTGTTTCCCGACTCCTCTCTCCTTTTTATTATAGTATATAATATATAATATATAATATATAATATAATAATATAATATCATATATTATATTGTTATATCATTTTATTATTATATTAAAAGTAATAAAATATTGTATATATTATAAAGAAGAAGAAAAAAAAGGAGGGGGAGGACAATTTTTTGAAATTAATTGATTGATTTTTTTTAAAGAGAAATTCGAGAGCATTAAAAAAGAAATTTTGAGAGTCTTAAAATAGGAGGGTTTTTGTAATTCCGAATGTTTAAAAAAAATCTAAAGCAATTTAAATTTTTTGAAAGCATTTTTTAACTAAAATCAATTGGAGCAATTTGTTTTTAAATAAAAATACAATAAATAAAATTAAGAGGAAGAAAGAATGTTTTCCACTATTTTGACATATACAAGCTCTCAACCTCTCTAAACAACTCTAAAAAAATAATAAACTGCTCTCCAAAGCTCTCCTGTACAAGCTTTTACGGCTACTTACAGGCTATCTTTTGCAACTGTAAGCCTTGGTTGCTCTCAAACACTGAAACCACTGGTTATGAACCTACAAACAAATGAATGAGCAATCAGTGCATCATAAATAAATGAATGAATCTAACTACTGCAGGTAAAACAGAGTACTAAAAAGCAAGAAAAGCTGAGTACGAAAAAGGACAGTAGTGTAACATTGCTGAAAAGACGGGTAAAGAAGTGAACTACTGTAATAAGGAAAAAGACTACAAGCACAAATCAAAACAACTACACTAACACTAGTGCCAAAACTCAAAAGTATCAAAATTATAAACTCAACGAACTCAAATAAGTTCAGAACAAATGTCCAAACAACAAAATTAAAATTAATGGGCAGTCTGATTTATTAGAATTAGGTTGTAAGACCCATTATCCGGCAACTTTCGTAGGAGAGCAGTAAGCCCGACCTTAGGGGGGGGAATTTTAGGCAAAATTTGACCTAACTCCTAACCCCCAATTAAAACCTCGGCCACTTCTAATAGAAGCCGTAAGTCCGACATCTAAGGGAAGTGTTTAGGTGATAATACAAACCTAGACCCCTCATTTGGGCATCCTAGTCTATAGGATTAGGTTGTAAGACCCGCTTTCAGGCAACTTCTTACTGAAGTCGTAAGCCCCCAATGTTTTAAAAAAATTACTAAATAAATTGTAATGAACCTAAAACCCAAATAATCTAATTCAAACTTTTGGGCATCCTAGTTTGTAGAACTTGGTTGTAAGACCCACAACTTGGGCCGCTTAGCTTATAGTGCTACGTCGTAAGACCCATCAATAGGCGGCAACTTCTAAGGAAGCACTAAGACCTAATCCAAATCCAATTCAAGCCAAATTCAAACCTTTGGGCATCCTATTTTATAGGATTAGGTTGTAAGACCCATTTTGGACAACTTCTAAGGAAGTCGTAAGGCCCAACGTTTTAGGAAATTTGTTAAATAAATAGTAATGATCATAAACCCTAAACAATCAAAATTTAAACCTATGGGCATCTTAGTCTAAACGATTAAGTTGTAAGACCCGCTTTTCAGGCTACTTCCTAAGGGAAGCCATAAGTCCTACCAAAATAATTAAAATTCTCGGGCATCCTAGTATGTATGGCTTGGTTGTAAGACCCACAACTCGGGTCGCTTAGCTTACAGGGCTAGGTCGTAAGACCCATCGTTAGGCAACTTCTAAGGAAGCCATAAGACCTATCCGACCAAAATTCTCCGGGCAACTCCTAAATGGAATCGTAAGCCCCAAACTAAGCAAACTATTCGGGCAACTCCTAATTGGAGCCGTAAGCCCCAAACTAAACAAACTATCCGGACAACTCCTAATTGGAGCCGTAAGCCCCAAACTAAATCAAATTAACGGGCAACTCCTAATTGGAGTCGTAAGCCTCAAACTAAACAAATTAGTTGGCAACTTCTAAGGAAGTAATAAGCCCTAACCCAAATTAAATCAAACTAAAATTCACATTTAACCACTTCAGTCTACTCGGGATCCCCGAGAGGAGGCAACCCATGACTGCTAATCAGATTCCCTGGACACTACGGTCAATGATTGTTAGTGTTGGTAGACTGAAATCTACGGTATACCCGGGACGACAGAACCATGGGATCTTGATCGGGTTTACCTTCATCTTCCCCATAATTGAGACTAAAAATATCTAAAATATTCATCCTTAATCGAGAGTTCTCTCTTACGTGTTAAGAGGGGTAATTAACTATGAGTGCTTGCGCTCATACGAAGTAAGAATCCTAGATCTATAAACCCTGACACTACCCTCAGGGGAAATCTGGTTAATTTCAATCTGACTTAAGGGAAATGGAATCCTACAGCTGCAAAGCATGATTCGTGCATTCGTGCCATTTTTCTTGAGCCAACAAGCTATTACCCTTTATCTGCTTGGCTCTCTAGCAGATACATCTCACCTTGGCGCCCGATCCCCTCCTATGCATTCTGTTTATGGAAGGCTGTATGTTTTATTGCTGGGGTTGTTAAACAAAAATTTTCTTTTAGAATTACAAATAAGGCGCCCATTTCCATGTGTTGGGATAACTGGTGCTTAAATGGTAGACTGGAGGATCTATCGGTTGAGCTTTTTCAGTTAAATGCTATTAGCTCTAACTGTTTTGTTAGAGGTTTTATTATTGGAAATGAGTGGGTTTTACCTGACTGCATCCACTCTCTGTTAAAAATGACATTAAAAAAAATAGCATCGTGGAGGAGGATTCTAACTGTCTTTTGTGGGGGAACCACCAAACGAAGAGTAGGCATTCTAATTTCATACTTGAGTTTTATTCCAATCAGTCTACCTGTGCTTGGTATAATTTAGCGGGCTAAACATGCTATGAGGTTCTCGTGCTTTACTTAGCTTGCTATTGTCAGATGTTTAAAAACTACGGAGGAATTACATAAATGGAACATTTATGTTCCTTTAGCTTGCAGCTTATGCCACAATCACTTTGAAAGTGCTGCACATTTATTTTTTGAATGTTCATACTCTTTTAATATTATCATGGATTTAATTCTTGGCTCTAATAGATTAGAGCTTAAACCTACTATTCTTCAACTTCTGGAATGGATTGATGGTGAACAAAGTATGCAGGTTTGGAAGAAAAACTTATTCTCCCTCACCGCCTGCTGCTGCGTCTATCATATTTGAAAAGAAAGAAACCTCAGAAGATTTGGAAACAAATTTAGCAGCAAGACTATCTCTCTATGTATTAAAAAAGCAGTCCATCACAAAGTTATTAAGTGGAAGGATTCCACTAAATACCTGGATAAGCTATATCCGTGCTTTGGCCTTAACTTGATCTTGGGTTTTTTCTTGATCTGGTTTGGCCGTGAATCCCCTATTTCTCATGTTATGTGTTTTCTGTAGCAATATGATATTCTGCCTGGGTTGCTTGCTAGGACCGTTTAGCTGCTATGCTGTTGCAGGAGATTGCTAGGAAGGTTTTGCATAACCTGTGACAATGATGAGGCTCCATATTCCGCTCCCCTTTGGATGGTCTTCGAGCAACCAGGGGTTTGTGATTCTATGTGATGAGATGATTAATTACCTGAGTCCAGGCTTTTTTGGCATTGGAGCTTTTATGTGCTTTGATCAATTTTGTATGTATTTTGGTTGTGTTTTCTTTTTGGTGCTCTGTAAGAGCTAGCCTCTTTTTTGATTGAGGTTTTCTTACTTACTTGTAATTTTTCATCTTTAATATACGGGTAAAGCCCAAATTTTCCAAAAAAAAAAAGGTGATCTGAACACCTCAGTGAATGTTAACAGCTGAAAACTATGGTTTATGTACTTAGATCATCTCAAACCGAACTGCATACCACCGTATGCCATCTGCCATACGTTGCATTCGAACTCCAAATCTCATAACAAAATTCGGTAGGTAAACAGTTCGATGCCAATATATGCGACGCCAAACTTGATGCGAAATGTTCACCTATGTCAAAAAACCCTCGCTCGCGAATTTGCCGAAGAAGAGCGGGAAAGAGGAGAAAAGTGCATGAAAGAGGAGAGAGATAATTACCTTCACATGAAGTGCACAAAAGATGAGAGAAATGAAGTTCGATTGGAGATGAATTACGTCATTTTGAAGTTTTATTGTATTTTATAGTGTAAAATGAGTTTTTTGGTTGGAGATGCCCTTATGTGCTTCATTTCACGATCAAGCTACACATATAGCATCTTGTGGGTTGATGTTAGAAGACAAGTAGATGATAGAATGGGATGATATCTTGACGGTTGGTCCATCTTTGACCACTGGCTTGCTTTTTGGGAAGAACCTCGAATTCCATAGAATCAGTATGTCACAACCATGTTCCTAACGACAACATAAGCTTTTAATTCCAGAGTAATGTTATAATTCCCACTCAATGTCCAGTGGAAGCCTCCAGATCATTAGATGGATGGTAACATTTACATGCAACATTTCATCCATTCAGTGATGATTTTTTTGGGCTTTGAGTACTTTAGTATTTCTTCTAATTCTAATAGACCATTTGATGATGGTCGTTCAATCCAAATTTATGTTTAATGCCAACGACACGATTACTTAAATAGTTCATATTTTTTTAATGTAGTAATTGTATTTAGGTAAAACTTGGATTTGTTCTATTAGAGTTATATATTGTTTTTTTTTAACAAGGTTTTTTTCTTCAAATTATGTTGTTGTTTTATTTACGTGTAACCCTAAGACCCTGATGAGGACATCAGGACATGGAAGATTTATTAGAGACATAGCCGTCAATATACGACCACGATTTCACCGCTCTACTTTTGATTTTCGTATTTATTATTGATGTGTTAGTTTTTATTTATGAAGTTTATTATGTTTTTCCAGTTTTGCTCTAAAGGGCTTAGGTATGTGTAAGCCCTAGGGCATTGTAGTACTTTTTATTTTCTCTTTGTATGGGCTATTTAAAGCCTCCCTCTTCTTCTTCGAGGGTCAATGAAGGAATTATAAGAAAACTCCTGCACATATATTCTTTGAGTTGTGATAGTTCTTGGAGAGAGCTTTGGAGAAATTCCTATGGAGGAAAAACGGATCACCCACCAACCTTAGAGACGGCCGAATTCGTGGTTTGTTTTATCGTTCTTTTTCTTTCAATCTCCTTTCCTATTAGCCGTCGAATTCCCTAGCCACCCCCCACCTCGCCGCCGGCAAACTTTCCTCACCACCAAGCCATTCAACCCAACCCTTTGCCCCTCTTACCGCCGACCCCACCACCCTCTTCACTGTCCCCCACCTTCCTCCCCATCGACAGCTCAACCACCACCACCCCAAGCCGTCGTTTCCTTCCCCACTCATCCAAGCTGCTGGCCACCCCCCTCGCCCTTTCCTAAAATAGATTAGTTTGATTTGGGAATTATTTGAATTCAAATTCAAGATAACTTGAAAGTAAAATCTTTCCAAATTAAAGTGGTCCAAGTTTGGAAAGTCCATTAATTATTAATCAATCCCAAATTTGAGATTGATTATTTAATTTATTCAAATCCCCACACTTTTCTAATTAAAGATGCCTAAATTTGGAAAGCCACTAACAAGTAATAAATCAAAATCTGAGATTGATAATTTAATTAGTTAATTCCCCCCACATACATTGCATCTAGACACCCCATCCCCCCATTTCTCTTAGCCGAATTTTTCAAAGCCCCACCTCAATATTTCTTTCTCAAAATCAAGCCTTCAATTTGGAATTATTTCCAAAACCAGCCCTAGCCTACCCGCCTCCTTCCCTTATCCCCCACTTAATTTACTTCATAATCAAGGAATTTCTATTTGGGAATTAATCTCAGCTTTTCCCTCCAAGATCTTCTTCCAAACTTTAAGCCTAATTCACCCAAAACCTAAACCCAATCTTCCCCAAGCCTTCTCCCTTGGCCGGCCACCTTCCCTTACCCTCTCCCACTTGGATTTTTGGGAGAAAGCTGTCCAAATCCTCATGTGTTGCTGTTTACACATCTCTACTTGCAGTCCAGAAATTTCTGGATTCTAATAGTGGCTGTCCACTCTTCCAAAACCTAGATAGCTGCTGTTCAGAGACTCTAGCAGCAGTTCGCTGCTTTCCAGCTCTAGGAGCGACCGTTGCTGCCCGGAACGGTCCGGAACCGCTGTCCTAGGTTGGCTACTTGCTGTTCCAAGGTTCGAGCGTGGATTTGTTACTGTCCGAGCCGTCAAGATGACACAAACTGCTGTCCAAGCTTGCGAGAAGGTTGAATCTTAGCAAAGGGTGAACTCTTTCCTTCTTTCTTACCTTCTTCGTTGATCCTTGCTTGTGGTTTTATTTGATTCATGCAAAATCTTGCCGAGCTCCGCTAAAAGCTTAGTGTTTAGTAGGAAGTGTTTGAGAGATCTTTCATAGCACTATTCTTATTGTTAGATTAGGAATTTCATGTTGAAATCTATCTCGTATGCAACGTCAAGAGTAATTGATTATTATGTGATTTTATGTTTTTGCGAGTAACTTGGCCCAAACTTGTGTTTACCATTCTTTGTGTTTTATTTCATTGTTTGAATCACCATAAAGATTTAATTAATTTGTTCTTACTCAATAAGTATGCAAAAATTCTTACCTAAATCAAATTTTCATATATGTCCTGCATCAAACCCTCTCATTAGAAATAATGACCTCAAGGACTGAGTTAAGACAATGATAGAATATTGAATAATGTTTGAGGTTATTTCTATTAAAGCAACCAATGCTTCTCTCACTCTATAGTCAATTTATATATCCCCATGTTTTATTCTCTCTTTTCTTCTATCAATTAAGTGGCGTCAAAGATAATAATCGTCACTTGATCAAGAGCAACAACAACATCAAGCCTTTTATCCCACGACTTGGGGGTTAGCTACATAAATCCTTTTTCTCCACTGTCCTGGAAAGAGTCAAATTCTCATTTAAAATTAATAAAAAAATATCATTTCTAATATTTTCTAACCAAGTCTTTTTAGGCCTACATGTACCTTTTTTAACATAAGCCAAATCTAATACCTCTACTTTCCTAACTGGGTCATCAAAAGGCCGCCGCTTTATGTGACCAAATCATTTAAGACGACTCTCCCTAATTTATCTTCTCACTCGATCAAGAGCATTGCCCCTAAATGCCACCTCCAAAAACTTAAAATAAAAAAATAAAGGCATTGCATCTACAGTCCTAAACCCCCATCCCCGTCCAGCCTGCTTTACACTAATCTCTGCCCCAATCACAAGAGTCCTTCCCAATTTTATAGACATGACTCCGCATCCTTCATCCTTCACCCACTACTTACCAAAAAGCACTTTCCTTTCAAAGTCCATTGCATCTCATATGCATGCAACCCAGTCACGCAATCGTTGCATCCCTGCCTATATGCTCAAACTACCCCCTGTTGCTGAACTTCAATATCAATTTGTTGTTCATTCCTCCTCTCTTGACTACTGAAAATAGCTTCAACTCCCTCTTTGCGGTGGAAATCCAAAGCGGGACAACAAACCCTGCAGCCACGACAGATCCGCCAACCCATCATCACCTTCTGGAGGACGATAATTATTGACACAAATTTTCAATGACTGCAAAACTTTATTCATCAAGAGGCTGACTACATGGTACTTAATTGTTCCCTTTATTGGTACAAGTGGACTCGTGTTCATTGTCTATGTACAAATCTATTAATTATTACCAGGCCATTACCTAGGAAGCTCCACTAAAAGTAAGAATGGATGTCGATCTATTGCTTTACCAACTATTTAGCCTCTAGGGAGAGTTTCATCAAATATAAACATTTCCATAGCCTTAGGTGGTTTGATTAATAGTAGCGTCAAGTCAAATCTAAGATATATCCATCACACTTCATAATTCTCAAAATTAATTATTTATCATAGATCACTTTAAGGCTCTGCTCTATAAATTCTAAACATCTCAAGCACAAGGGACACTCAATGTTGAGGTTTTCCACAAAGAAAAACATTGCTACAATAGTAGCTTTCAAATATAAAGAATAAACAAAAAAAAAATAAATACAATGCTAAGCATGTGCAACGCAGAAAAATAATAAATAGAGAAAGTTTGCAGCGAAATCATGAATACAGCATTTTAAGAGCATCACTTAGGGAAAATGAGCAAGTCTGCTGCGTACAATGCAAATTAACTCCTCACCTATGAGCTTCTCTTACAACTGCAACTTCAACTCTTTGCGATTTTGAAAGAAGATGCTCATCTTCATCAGCATCATCACTGTTCAGTAGCTCGCGTGAGCTATTGAATGCAATGGACTCTGAACTGTCTTTTAGATTCAAACAAAGTTAAAAAAACATGTTATTACAAGAACATAAGAATTTTTAAGGGAGTTAAGAAAATACCTGAAGAAGGCATCCGGGTTATCACATTTTTATACGAAAATATAAGCGTGGCAAGTTCTCCAAGGCCTTATCAGATCCCCTCAGCTCACATATCTAAGCTTCTCCACAGCCTGAACTCTACCCAGCTCGGCATCTCTCCCAATCCAAGACTTGCTATGATGTGGGTTCTGATTAATTTTTTCTTATGAAGAAAATTTGCTACACGGGTTAGTCATGTGCCAATCATATATTTAAAGCTTTTTTTTTAATAAGGGCGTTTTAAAAATTTTATTATATTTTCGTATGGCATAAATTTTTTGATTATATATATAAAGAGAGGGACGTCATATTATATTTGTATCAAATGAATTAGGATTATAATTTTCCATATAATTAGGTGAAGCTACATAAAATTGTGTTTTTATGTGTTAATCTTCTTTTTTTGGTTTTCTATTACTTTTCGCTCAGTTTTTGCTCTCTATGTTTGACTTAGGTTCACCTATTTCCCAACCCTATCTAACCTTAGAGACCAAAGATTAAACCAAGTAAAAACCCTCATGCACAGACGGCTGGGAAGCTTGCCACGCCATCAGAGAAGTGCTTAGAGCATGTGACTTAAATGTTTAAAAAAAAAAAATAGTACCCGAATTCCTTCAAAACAATGTCATCATTTTGTAAAAATAAATCTAAATGTTAATGATATACAGACATGTAAGAAAAATACCGTTAGTATCAGTAACATAATAAATATGGAAAAAGAAGGAGAACAAGAGGATGTCAAACTAACCTGAAAAGACGTGGTATTCAGGTATCTGTTTTACTGTTGGCAAACGGAGACTTTCTGGCAGAAGACAATTACACATAACACCTGTAATCCAGATCAAAATTTCAACAGTAAACACATGTGGTGGTGACTACGCTGCATCATTTGGGGTGAAAAATATATTGAAAGCTTGAACAAGTTCAATCACAGTTCAATTTTGGTAAACTGATCATAAATTTTTCTTGTGCTGTTTACCCAGAGTTGTGAAATCATTTACATTCTCCATAACCATCTTTTCTATATTTTTGCTTTTCTTGCTCAGTGTCAAATGTCTGAAGTTCATGTAATGACATTAGAATTAACAAGCTAACTTGACATTAGAATCAACATATCTTCTTATAAATTAACGTTTTTCATTTGGATAAAAGGGTGCCAAAATTTGAGGCAAAGAAACCATTACCCACCTTAGTATAAATGTTGAGAAGAAATAGTTGCAAAATATAAAAGAAAAATACTCCCGTTTTTCATATTCACAAAATAGATGAAGATACACAATTTATAAGAGATACAAACCACTTAAGATAGAATGAATTCTAAGGCTATAGCCGGCCAAAAGTTGAAAAATAAATAAGAAAAAAATTCTGCCTATTTAATTGACAATAAACCATATAATAAATTCATTCTTCATTTGAGACTGGAGAGTCGCACATGGAAAGCTGGAATATGGCAGATTGCCGAGCTGGACAGAGAATTGGATGGTAGAGCTGACACATGTTTGCAGATTGTTGTGCTGGCAGCTGTAGGGATTATTGCGGGCATGTAATAGCAAGTTTGTGGGATGCAAACTGCAGAACTGCAGGTTGGATTGGAGGCAGATTGCCTTTTAGGCAGGTAGCAGCTGGAGGGAGAAATGGCTGGGCTGCAGTAATGCATTATGGTAAGGTACTAGGGCAAATAGCAGATTTTGGATTTCGACAGTAATATGCATGTACTTTAACCATTGCTAAGGATACCTCACAAATATAAACGTCCGATTTCCTTTGTCGAATGAATCTCTGATACTTTTGGTCTGTCATCAAATCTTAGCTCATTGACAATCTTCTTGATGAATATTGTTCTGGTAATACCTCTATTAGTTTGTGTTTAGCTTCAACTTTTCATTCTCAATCTTTTAGAAAAAGTTGTTTTGGTAATTGATTGAAAAACATTTGACGAGGAGCAGTAGTTAGCAAGGGAGAGAAGAAAGCCAATTCCTGAATAACAGGAGCATAGACGTCAAGAGAGGAAAGCAAATTGATGCATATAAACATCCACATCCACCATATTTCGTATTTTTGGACCATGCCTATTTGAAAGTTTGTACAGGGCAATTTAAAAGTATCAGAAACATATCTGACGATTGTATAGAATGACTCATGGCAAGTCCCCTCGAAAATCATGCATATCAACAAATTATGGAAACACCCCAATATCCCTCTCCCTTCTTGCTTGCGCCTGTGTGAGGGGATGAAACTTGACTGAAACATCCAGCACTGAGCCTCAACTGGCATATTAGTTGCATGATGTAGAGCACCAAAGGATAGGATTGCTGAGTTGCATGGCATACAGGACACTGAAAATCATTATAAAATCAAAAGGGAAATTCCGATGAAGCATGACACTTGCTTAATAAAGTGACAACAAGCATCATTACTCAGGAGATACATAACTCATCTTCTTATAGAGAGGAGCATTTTTAAATATATGACGTGAAAAAGAGACCAAGATGATCAAAGTAAATTTGCAGAGGGGCAAAATTACTTTGATTAACTATCAACAAACAAGGGCAAGCTGGCCACCAATGTGCTTCCATATTGCCCATAGGATGTGGGGGGTGTTCCACCACCTCCCTGGTAGGAGATCATGCAAGGAGGAAAACCATTATAGTTGAGCCAATTTGGCCTGAGTCGGTTCAGGAATCATTTAGGGATAGATAAGACATGTCTGACAGTATGTACTTTCAATGACCCTTTGAAGTATGACTGGAGATCAATCGAGCTAATTCAGACATATTCAAGCATCAGCTTAGCAAACTGAACCAAATCATACTGCGATTCAATCTTTAGATGCTTTGAGATCAATACTTTGTATCAAAACTTATGCCTGACTGGACAGAGATTTTTAATAACCCAAGTGAATATTTAGAACATCCAAAGTAAACATGAGCATAAGTTTTAACTCATAATAAATATTTAATTTACTGCAAATGCACTCAAAATGTTAGTAGAAATAATTTGCAAACCAGTACCATCCCTGAAACCCTTGATATGTTAACTTTCGTATCATGGTTCTACTAGGTGTACAATAATTTGTGAGGTACGGTATATATAGATCGCCTCATCAATGCTAAGAGAAGATATCAATATGCCAAATTCCAAAAGGCACATTGTCATAGTCACACTATAAAGCTTACTGGTTCAAACTGAGTAGCCAGGCATATGCCGCATATCTGTTATTAAAAGAATGTTTCCAGAGTAGAAAAGATAATGCAGGTATGACATGACATAATAACAACATTCGGTAAGAAAATACTAATACCTATTCGAGCAAGCCGGTTGATCCATCCTGGAATATGCTTCCCAGTTAACCTAAAACATATATCTTCTGTAAAGTGGTTGCAGTTTTTGGAGATTAGGTGATAAGTATCTCCATAATATTCTGAAACCATGGATTCCAGGAATTTCCGAAACGCAGAGGGAGGCATGCTAGTAAAGCCTAAAAGAATGGAGCATCTGTACACAAAATCAGGGCAGTTGCGGGGTTCAAACTTAAATACACCACTTGTAGGAATATCATGAGCCCCAAACCCATACTCTGAGCCATGAACTGATACAGGACGAACCAAATAACACCAAATTAACATTCTATTATGTCACAGCTGTCATGAAAATTAAAAGGAGTGGCATATTATTTCCATAAAATTTTAACAAGTAGCTTAATTAGGCAAAAGGAACATGATTAGAGAGAAATTTAAAAAGGAGCAAAAACACATAAAAATTTGCATTTTCATTAAAATGAAAAACAAAAATGTTTTTTCTAATGAACAACCAAATTTATTGTATTTTTAGCCGACAACGCAAATTTTCTTTTTATTTTTGGAAGCTAAATTGCAACTGTTGACTAATGGGAGAAAAAAATACAAACTCACAAGTTATTAAATAAATGTGCCACACTGTGTGGCACTGTTAATTCTGGTGTCATAAATAGCACTGGAGTTTAGGGAGAAGGCACACGCGAGAAAATAAAAAAATTTTGCAGTGTTCCGACGTTCTAATATCTTTTAATTTTCCTAATTTTCTTTTAGGTAGATTATTAATTTCATTGTCCAAATTTTTCAATGAGATACAAAGTCATTTATTGTGCTAATTTATATTTTTTATTTAAATATTTTGTAAATTTG
Organism: Dendrobium huoshanense; assembly: GCA_016618105.1. Taxonomy (NCBI): domain Eukaryota; kingdom Viridiplantae; phylum Streptophyta; class Magnoliopsida; order Asparagales; family Orchidaceae; genus Dendrobium; species Dendrobium huoshanense. The sequence continues at coordinate 82,202,685 of CM028359.1, read as the reverse complement.
AACTTTTTTTTTTTAATAATTATAAACGTCTCATATTTCATTTTATATTAGTGCAGGATGATGTGACTAAAATTTTTAATTTACTAAATTATTATTTGCATTGCACTGTTTTTAAACTTCTTTTTTGTTGATTATCTTTTTCTTCTAATTACAATGACAAATAATAAATATGAAGTGATTTTGAAGATATTTATAAAATAAAAATTCATGTTAATTTTTAATTGCAACAAGCTAAATCATAAGATATGCAGGTTTATTTTTACTAGAAAATTATACAGATGTTGAATTTAACCCAAAAACTTCAACATAATTGATTGTCCAAACTTTTTATGTATTGTAGACCTATCCCATTGTTGTTCGATCAAAACTTGTACCAAGAAGGTATCTCCTTAAGGCTCGTATATGTATATAAACAACAACAACAACATCAAACTTTTATCACACTATGTTAGGTCGACTAATATGAATAGTTTTTTTTTTTCGATGTGTAATATTAAGAGAAATTCTCATTTAAATCTAATAGAAAATGTCATTTATAATACTTTCTAACCAAGTCTTTTAAGTCTATCTCTATCTTTCTTAAAATAGGTCAAATCTAATAAATCTATTATCTTGATTGGGTCATTGAAAGACTGACATTTTATGTGACCAAGTCATCTAAGGCGACTCTCTCTAATCTTATCTGTCATTAGAGCTACTCTAACCTTACGTATATACTCGTTTCGTATTGTCTCTAAGTGTAAAACCACTCATCCACCAGAGCATCCTCATCCGTGCAACACTTAAGTTGAATATTTGCTTCTCTTTTAATAGCCAACATTATGTGCCATAAAACATTGCAGGTCTCACCACCATCTTATAAAATGTTCTCTTAAATTTCATGGGTACTTTTCTATCACATAACTGGCCTGATGCATTCCTCCACTTCAACTGTCTAACTTAATTATACTAATAATATCCCTATCTATTTCACCATCGCTTTGAATAATAGACCTGAGATATCTAAAACGTGTACTTTTTTGAATGACTTGATCGCCCAAAGTAAGTATTCCAATTAGATCTATTACTACTAATATTTCACTCCATGTATTCAGTTTTAGATTTACCCAAACGAAAACCTTTAAACTCTAAGATTGATCGTCATAATTCAAGTTTTTCAACTCCCTCTCTAGTCTTATCAACAACAAGAATATCATCAACAAAAAACATACACTAGGATATATTCTCTTGCAAAGCTAATATATATATAAAGAAAAAGAAGAATATTTTATTAATTAAAACTGACAAAGTCTTTAGTTGGATGAAATTTTAAGAGGTATAAAATTTGATTTTAAATATTATAATTATATGAAATTTATAAGTTTCTCCTAAATTAAAATTTCAGATAATTAGGAGTTTTTATAGCCTTGCAAATATTTTTTAAGAGAGAATGTAGATATGTATTTGCACGAGTAATATATATAATTAGCACTTTACAAGGAAATCCAACTATATTGTATGATATGTTGGGTAAAAGACATGGATAACCAATATTTTATATATGGGTCCTCCCATGCTGTCTGATAAGATGAGGGTCCAAATATGAAAAGACCTGCTATGCTTAGTGATATGGTAGGCTATGTTTATGAAAGTTCCACCATTGATGCAGGACTACGTAGATGAAATGATTATGAGTTCATTTAGATATTGCACAGCTCGTGATTAGAATAATACTAGAACAAGATTACTAGCAATTTTAAAACGACGTATCAAAACAAATAGGAGTTATCCGCTTAGGCTTAATTACATGGTGAGAGCTTTGGAAACTTCAAGATAAATAAGAAAACAATACAACGTAAAGTAGTAGCTTTCAAGATAATCCTTAATCTAATATTGAGAATTAGGATGCATCGAGGCACACTCAAATCCTACGATTACTAAGCTTAAGCAAGAGCAAGGTGAGAGAGTCAGCTGTGACTGCAAATCAAACCAAGAGAGTTTAGACTAAAAGATATAAGATGCTCGGGAGAGGAGAAACCTTCGTCAAGGGTTGGTGCAGATCCTCCACTCGATGCCTTCGAAGTGTTCGTCGATAGCCTCTACCAAATATATCAATGTGCGCTCCAAGTAATCCTCGACGGTGAAATCAACTCTTGGGTTCACGTCGAAGAAAGTAGATTGTAGGATGTCTACATAGCCGTCTTCGTCCCAAGTTATGCCGTAATCAGTTTCCGGATCCGCCATTCATGGATGGTTGCAAGTAGAATCTTCTTAGCTCAAGAAACTAGTTGAAAAGAAATAAGTTCTCCTGTACAATCTTGTAGGGAAAAGAGCCCAACTCAAAACCTGAAATAAGTTTCAGGTGTTGGCATGTAGATGGGAGGGAGCTTGGAGAGAAAACCTAAGAAAAGGAGCATGGGGGATTTCGGCCAGCAGCAGGGAGGATTGGACAATCTTTACAAAGTGAATTGCTACACTTATGGAGAGATTTCAAATGTCGAACAATAAGGGTAAGGGGCAGCGGGATATGGAGGTGAAGGTGAGATAGTTTCCTAATTCCTATACCAGATTTCCGGGAAGTATTTAATGCTTGATCCCTTTTGAAAATTTCGGCTGTTATAATCTTGGAAATATTTATAAAGAAAAGAGGGGTGGGTGTTTAGGAAAGATTTCCTAACTTAAGCCAAAGGGGAGGGGCCGGCGGCACTAATGGATGAGAGGGATTGGGCAAGTACTCATTGCTTACTTGTTTGGGATTTATAAATTAGGAAAGGGAATTTTAAAATCCCAATCAATGACAAATTGAGTTGATTGAGGTCAATGACTTTCCTAAAATAGACTTTTATATTAGGAAATATTTTGAAATTCAAATCGCTTGGACTTGAATTAAAATATAATCCTAATTATATTTAATCCATATTAGGAAAATAAATATAAGAGGGGGTAAATAAAAAAAAGGGGTAAAGGGGAAGGTGGCCGGTGGCCAAGAGGGGGGGCTGGGTGAAGGTGGCCGGCGGCTGTGGGGAGAATTTCTTGGAGCTTGCTGTAGGGGAGGAGATGGGGAATTTGGGGTGGAGTTTGAAATGATGAAGACGACTGAGGGGGGAGATGGTGAGGGAAACTGAAATACAAAGAGAAAACCACGAACCCGTCTGTCTCCAAGGTTGGTGGGTGATACGATCTCCCTCTCCTAGAGAACTCTCTCCATTAGAACTCTCAAGCTCTCAATACTCATATGAGAAGAAAATTATTAATAAGCAATCATTCATTAACCTCAAAAGAAAATAAGAATGGCTATATAAAGCCTCATACAAAGGACTCAAAACAAAAAGACACAAATGCCCCTTGGGCTTACATACAGCATCCCTTCATAAGAGGGTACAACGGGAAAAACAAAATGACATCTAAGCAAATAAGAAAATACATGAATAATAAAATAACACAAATGACTCAGAAATATAAATACTCGATCGTGGCCGTAGATCTGCGGCCACGTCTCTGATAAACCTTCCACGATCTGATGTCCCCATCAACCATGCCTAGTGAGGCTTAGTGATACAATGGACCATGATTATATATGTATCCTATTATAATGCATGGATTATTATGCAAGTGTATTTAAGCTTTTTATTGAGAAAGAAAAAGAAAATTTTAATAAAAAAGAGAAAATTAGGAAAATAGTTTGTGACATGACATCTAAAAAAAGAAATTATAAAAAATTAGGTATAATGATTTGCCAAACTGAACTTGGAATAAGTAAATCATAGTTATATTTAATAAACGAAATTGTCTACTAAATTGTAAACTTTATTATTATTTATTATTATTATTTTTTTGCCTACTAAATTGTAAACTTAATTTATTATTATTAACATTTTTCATTCGCACAACAATCAAGAGAAGGGATGTAAGATAGAAAATTTTAAATTAAAAACCTATATTTAGTTTTTGGATGTTTTCTTAAGTAAATATGCTTTGCAATATTTGAAATCTTATGTAGTTGTATCTGCGTCTATATACATAAGCAAATTATGTATAAATAATATTATGAAAAAACATTGTGTCAGTTGCTTCTTATTAAACACTTCATTGAAAATCTTCATCATCACATTCTTTGTTCCTTTAGTTAAGACAATAGATTGCTGATCTTAGAAGGTTAGTTTAACCGACAGCTAGGGTTGTGCAACATATGATACGAACAAGTAACCCGCTAATCATTTCATTTTAAATAGTACTATATATGATATATTTCCTATCACATTAGCATTTGTTCAAATGTCCTCCTTATGCATGTCACACATTCGTTGCTCCTTTCTTTTCAATACATGACAAATATAAACAAGTTGTGACAACATATGATATAAACAAGTCCGTTGCTCCTTCCTTTTGCTTAGTTAGGCTACACTCTAAAGGCAAGGGTCATGAGAACATATGATATGAAAAAAGACAAGTTAAGAACCCATTGAGCAATGCATTTTAAATCCTAAAATCAACTAATCTATATCTAATAAATTTCCTATCACATTAGCATTCACTGACATTTCATACTTTCGCTTATCACATGTATGTTGCTCCTTCCTTTTCCATGCATGATAATCTCTTAATATATCGTTTCTTCTTGCAATCGAAGCAAAATACATCCTTGTACTTGACTCAAGACTTACTCCTGCCATGATTAAAAGTAAATCACTTCTCAAAAGATCTCCCCTAACCAATAATCTATAAGTCAGCTTTTAATCTCATGCACCCTCAAGTTTAATAATTATATTTTTTTAAAAAGAACCAAAAGTTTGAATCCTTTAAGTAAAAAGTTTCTCTCCAAAACTTGATCCACATCATTAACAGTTTATAACTTATTAAATCTCGAATAATGGGATTAAACTCATTAGATTTAATAAACATACCTTCTAGCATGTGAAGCATACTGAGTTGTTGCTTCTAATTAATTTTATTAAATAGACTTTTAGTCATCCATAAAAGCTCTAGTTTAAAGCATAACCCCTCCATGGTTGTTTCCTACAATGCATCAATCAAGATCCCAACCGCCAAACATAATTTGATTGCTGAAAGAGCTTTTTGATCTATCATTGTCATGTTTCCTCATCATCTCAGTCATATTTGCATGAGTCATAAATGCCTTTACAATCCCCTGGTTTAAAACACCAAGCATATTAATTCTCCAAAGGCCAAAAGCTCTTTGAGACATCAAAGATCTCATTCTAAAACTTCATCGTGAATTTGGCTTTGATACCAGTTGCTAGAAAGAATGCCCAACTCCACCACAACTGATTCTTATAAAATATATTTTTTTGTTGCAATATATGCCAACTATTTCATGATATATAAGACCACCTTTGTGTATGAATTTCAACGCCTTTTTGTTTCTTAATTCTCATTCATAAGATAACAATTGACTACTTGCTCCTAATTTGAAGGGTTTTAAAGTAGTAGTTAGCAAGAGGTGAATCCCGAAGTGAACAGCAAAGTTGGTATGACATATTGAAAAACAACTGGGAGTAGGAGCAAACAAATAGATGGTAGTTCTATTAGCATCCAAAGTTTAGTGTTAAGTCCATCAAGACTACTCAAAGTCAAAAACATGATTTTTCCACATATTGATCATTGGGCAACATATAAACATTGGAAGGCAAGACTAAAAGCATTTCACATCCTATCATTACAAGTTTACAACAATGCAACAATTGTTTTTGTGATTCATACTTAGAGAGGCAATCAACAACATCTTGGGGTTTTAGTTAAGGATTCAGTTGCATGTCATCGCACATTTCTTTTTCAATTAAGCATCATAGCAGATCCTCCAACCATTGAAAAATGCCTTCCGCAATGCAAATGCAAAGATTCCTTTTTATTTTCTCTGCTGGTCTTTTGTTAGATATATTGTGAAATATACGTAAAGGTTAAAGCTATCATGATTTTAATCTTTCTTTTTTTGCTTCATCCATCTCCCTTGCTCTTTATGTAATGGAACAAAAAGAAAAACCCCTTCAATTCAGCCTTTTTCTTTTAGCCGTATATTTCATATTTTTGCAACTTTGGTAAAACATTTTTTGCATTTCTTCTTCTTGTTCTTTTTTTAGAATGGGGGCAACAAAACATTTCTTCAGTGGACACTTTTTCACTTACCAAGTTTCTAATGTCTGTTATTTGATTTCTATAGTAATTATTTTCAGTTTCTACTTGTCTCACCTTCTTATGTTATACTATTTTAGTGCGAATCAACATTTTGATTTGATTTTACAAAACTTTATAAATTATCATGCCATTCAGTTCATTATCCCAAAAAATTATAATTTACAAGCATATACTATTATATTTTCTTTTATAAATTCTAGTTCTCATTTGCTGTGCAGTTTAAATGAAACTTCATGTCAAAGTTCTAATTGCACAGAAACTGCATAGTCCGAAATCTAAAGTTTTATTCAGGAAAGGATACCCAAACAAATTAGAATAACAAAACCAACGGAATCTATCCAGAATACAAGAATATGAAAAAAACTAACAAACAGCAGACGAAATTCGCACATTCACACCTTCGATCCCCGAATGAAAAATGCCAAGACTGCACCAGTATAAGTAATCATTTAGCGGGGTGAGATCGTAGACGTTGAGGATAACCGGAGTCCCAAGGCTGCTCTCGTCTTCGGACGAACTCGACGAGAAAGAAGACCCCATAAGCCCTAGATATTATTTTAGGAGAGAGAAGGGGTAAATAGAGAAATATATAATATTTTATATATTTTAAAAAACAATTTAAATATAATTTTGGATGAGTATAAATAAATATAGATATTTTTATTTGAAATAAAATAAATATGATATAAAGCTCAACAATAGTGGTGGTAAATGGTAGTGATAGATGGTGATGTTAGTGGAAGTAATGATCGACAACTAGTGTCAGATGATTAGTGGTGATCGAAAATGAGTGGCCAACGATGGTAGGAGGGCGGTGGTGACGGTGGCAACAACAATGATAGAGAAAGTACATTATATGAGAAAATTGATCAAATCTAACAATTTCTAAATACATCAAAATTGAACTAAAACGTGAATTTCAAACACTTCAAAAATTTATTTGTATTTCACATTTTATTGTGTATTAAAATAAAGTCATTTTAATGGGTGAAATTAGATTAATTATTTATGTTAATTTATAACTGATATATCCTCAAAAAATTATTTTGATCGGGCACGAATCTCGAGGCAAAAATCAAGTTGGAGACTTCAAAAATTAATTCTGGAATCATATAAACTCTGATTTTAGTAAACTTACTATCGAACTGATCGTATCGGAAATACAAACCCAACGACACCAAATTCGACTCAATCCGAGCCGAAATGGGTCCAAATCAAGAGTCTGAAGTGTTGTTGGGGGTTTCAATCTACAATTTGGGTTACCAAACAATTTCCAAACGTGACGTGCTTATAGTCAAATCGAGCGGATCGACGAGACAAATCCAACGAGCCCAATATCACTAAATTCTGATATCATTAAGGTTTCCAAATAACCATTAAATGGTACGTGATCAAATGGATCAATATCAGTCGTCCATTCAAAGCACTCCAATTTTGACCTTGAACCTCCACATATTTATAAGTCATGATACTTTGAAAAACTATAAATAACCCCCACTCTACTCATTAAGGGAGGAAGAAGAAGGAAAGGAAGGGAGGAGTTTGGGAGCTCTTTCCATCGACCACCGTCGGAGTTCCTCCCGACCACCGTTGGAGTTCCTCCCGGCCACCGCCGGAGTTCTTCCCAACCACCGGTGGACTTCTACCAGTTCATCGACCGCCACCGGACTTCCACCAGTTCGCTGACACCGAAGGACTTCTGCCAGTCCGTCGACCGCCACTGGACTTCCACTAGTTTGCTGACCTCTGCCGGACTTCCGCTCGTCAATTGACCGCTGTTAGACATTTGCCCACCCGCCGACCATTATCGGACTTCTGCTCGTCCGCCGATCATCATTGCAATTTTTCCCGACCACAGCCAGAGTTCTTTCCTGGTACCAACGGACATCCGCCAATCCTCTGAACACTACAGGACTTCCGCCAGTCCGCTAACTACAGTCCTCCCAACCACTGTAATCCGACTATGGCCTTTCCGAACTCCGTCGTCTGCCGATTATGGTTTTTCGGACCTCCGTCACCTGCTGATTACACTCCCCGCCGACTACGTCGACTATGGTCCTTCTGACCTCCATCGACTTCCAGCTACAATCCCCTCCGACTACGGTCCTCCCGACTTTCATCTCCCGACCTTTGTAGCTCGTCGACTATGGTCCTCCCGACCTTCGTTACCTGCCGACTATGATCCTTCTAACATCCGTTGTGTGCCAACAACGGTCATCCCGACCTCCGTCACATGATGACTACAATCTTTTGGACCTCTATTTTCCTCCTATTACGGTCCTCCCGACCTTCGTCATCCACCGACTACGATCCTTTCGACGACCATCGCTAATTATGGTCCTCCTGACCCCAGTTACCTATCGACTATGGTCCTTATAATGACCACAGCCAACTACTATCCTTCCGACCTCCGTCGCTCACCGACTATAGTCATGCCGCCCAAACAAACATATCAAGACATATTATTCCAACTCCTACCATATAATGCACTCTATATAATGCATATTTGCTACATCAAGCCAAGACCTTCCTCCTAAAGAAGGGCCTCATTTGTAATCAATTGCAAGCACTAGTGGATTCATTCAAACTGGGTCAGGCCCCGTGATTTTTCCCCAATTTTAGGGATTTTCACATAAAAACTTTGGTGTCTCTTATGAACGCTACACCCTCTCTTTTTTCTGCATGTGTAACGCCCCGAGATCTAACTTGGAAAGAATGTCGATCAATAGCCAAACAATTTACCAGAGTTATCTATAAACCATCAGCAAGCAATCTATCAAACATCTATAAAATTTAAAACATCAATATAACAGTCGATTCATATCTCAAAACATCATGTACAATACTCAGGAACTACAATATCAATACAAGTAGAGAAATCTATCCTGTCCTGAGTACAAAAGAATCATCTATCGATCAAAAGAACTAAAACCTGTCGATCAGAATCAACTCCTATCTCCTGCTCCCGAGCCCTGACCTGAAAATATCAACCACATATAATGAGCTTTACAAAGCCCAGCAGGTCACCTAATACCTATAACTGAAATCAAAGCACGGCAATGCTATCAATATGCATGTCAATCTATTCAATCCGTATTAGTCAATGGTCAATGAGTCAATGCAGCGGAAATTCATAGTCAATAAAACCAGTTAATGCAGCGGCAGGCAATTCGGTAAATCAATTCAATAAATCAATGTCGTCAATCAAACTGATACGGTCAAATCAGTGCGATCTAATCAATGAAGTCAATTGAGAAAAGCGATACGAGACAAGGAATCTATAAAACAGTCAATACGGTGTAGAACAATAGCAACAGTGAATCTATAAAATATATAGGCAGCAATACAATGAATCTATACGATGTACATGCTATTAATGCAATATCTATATCTATCTATGTCCATATCAATGCTCAGTAGTCAATCGATGAAATCAGTGAAATCGTACGATACAGTAAATCCGATCAATCAATAGGGCAGAAATCGATAAAGTAATAAATCTGTAAATCAATACAGTAAACATGCAATTCAATACTATATACTGAACAATGTATAATCAATGGTCATGTTGCTGTTGTAGAATTCATATTGCTGTTGTAGATATCAATACATTGGTTCTATGAAAAGAGTCGTCACTCTATTGCCCGTCGGCCGCCCGTCGGCATATGATCTCTTTATGACTCCCATCGTTATATCCATGATCCATGATCTATGATTTAAAGGAAAGCCCGTCGGCCCACCATCCTGTACAGGTATCATCTCCAACCAATGTTCAACCAGGTTATACGTGTTCCAGTATCAATAATCAATCAATAATCCATATTAGAGCAATCATATCAATAATCATATCTATATCGATTCAATCTATCAGTTTCATACAATTCAGGAATCATACGAAAATCGGGCAGCATAACGGTAGTCGGTCAAAATTACACAAAAATCCTGCAAAAAGACACAATTTCCAAATCTTTCCAAATTACAATAGAATATCTATAACATCAATACAAGACTATTATCCTATAGAAACCAAATCAAATCAAGTCCCGATTATTTTCTATTCGATTAAAATCACGTAGAATCAATTCCGACCGGTAAAATCTTCGTAGAATACAGTCAAATCGTGTGCAATAATCATATCTATAACATATCAGAAGTTGTGCGGTGGAAGTTGTGTCAAATCGAAATCATGTCGAAAAGTCGACTACGAAAACACAAAACAAATCCCAACTCGGTCAAAACACAACATCTTTGAAAACAGAAACAGGGTTCGGAGTCCTTACCACGAGATCTACACTTTCTCCAACAGCAGCGTCGGACGAAAAGCGCTCCGCGGTCTCCGAAAACCAGCTTTTCTCTTTTTCCTTTTCTCTTTCTCTCTCCTCAGATATTTCTGATTTTAATTTTGATTTTTTCTCTCTCCTCAAAACGAGCTCATTTCCTTATATCATACTCATATCGGCCTGGCCGATCGCCCGATCGTCCCGGGACGATCAGACCAAATTCTGATCGTCCTGGACCATTCCCAGGGCGATGATCAGGACGGTATTGTGAACAGTGCCGATCGTCCCGGACGATATCAATATCGTCCTGGACGATCCTGTCCAGAAATCATTCCAGAACACTCCAGAAATTAGCTGTTTTCAATGCACTGATCGGCCTGGACGATCCAAACTTCGTCCTGGCCGATTCTGGGAGGAAAATCCAAATCAGAGAGGAATAGTAAGGGAACGAGATATTACAATCTCCCCACCTTAGAAAAATGTCGTCCCGACATTTCCCTACAGGTACGAAGCAAAACAAACAATGCAAAACGATTCAATCGAAATCCAAATCCAAATCAAAACTCGTCGAAATCCAAACAAACACACAATGCAATCAATCAAATGTCACTATGCGATGTTCATATGTCAATATCAATCGATTAGTCAAATCAATCTTACCAGTAGAATCTTCCGGTCGTTGCTGATCTTCACGATGCTGTAAACTCTGTAGACTGTAGATGCGTGGCACCACTGGAGGAAGTGCAGAAGGTCGTGGCGCAACTGTCTCCCTCTGATCTCTGACAGCTCTATCATCCATCCGGTTCCCTGATCTCTCACTGTAGGCCCTCGAGGCAACAGTTCTCTGTTGTCCTGTACCCGTACCAGAATCAGTCCTTCCGCCCTGTCTTTTCTGAGGACAATCTGCTGCTCGGTGCCCTTGCTGTCCACAGTAAAAACACTGTCCCGTCAATAGGTAGCACGAACCTGCATGTCGTTTGCCACAGTGAACGCACGTGCCAGAACCACCATATGATACTATCGATGTTGATCGTGACGCAGATCCCGATGCAGATCCCTTCGAACCCTCATACCTGCTTCTCTTCTCTCTATCTCTGGAATCATCTCGTCGTACCTCATCTCTTCTCCTCCTGGTATCCTCGTACCTCGATACTGGTGTCGCCAAATCGATCTCTATCAATCGGGCTCGCTCCACTAGCTCGGAAAACTCGTGGATCCGAAAAGGTACAAGTGGTTGCCTCAGTTCTCTGTTCAATCCGTGCAGAAATCTATAACATTTGTCTTCGGCAGTAGGGATCAGATGAGCAGCGTACCTCGCAAGTGCAGTAAACTCGGCCTCGTACTGCATCACTGACTTGCGGCCTTGCTCCAATCTCATGAAAGCTTCCTGCATCTGTCGCTGAGCTGACGGTGGTACAAACCACATCCTGAATACTGCAGTGAACTCATCCCAGGTGATCTTAGCATTGGTCTTCCCCTGAAACTTCTCTCTCTATTGTCCAATCCACCATCTCTCTGCCTCACTCTCCAACATGAATACTGCCAATGGTACTTTTCTATTCCCCGGACACTGCATACTGTCGAAAATCTTTTCCACCCTCATAATCCAATCCTCAGCAGCCTGTGGTCCTACAGCCCCTTTGAACAACGGAGGCTTCAGCTTGTGGAACATCTGCAAGTGTCTATCAACTTCTTCTTCTTTGCTCCCACTCATCTTGCTCTGGGCATCCCCCATAACATGTGCAATCGCAGTAGCTAACTGCATCATACTCTCTGAAGGCACTGGAGCTGCGCTGTGTTGCTCATTCGGTACACTAGATTCTGCTGGAGGATCCATATCTTTTCACCTGCACAATTCAGAACAATAATACACACATGCAATGATGTATGCCAATGAAGCTCTTAAAGCTACCCAATCTACCCAATCTCTCAATCCAATCCTACAACTCTGGTAACAATCCATTCTTCCAATAACATTGCTCTGATACCAACTTGTAACGCCCCGAGATCTAACTTGGAAAGAATGTCGATCAATAGCCAAACAATTTACCAGAGTTATCTATAAACCATCAGCAAGCAATCTATCAAACATCTATAAAATTTAAAACATCAATATAACAGTCGATTCATATCTCAAAACATCATGTACAATACTCAGGAACTACAATATCAATACAAGTAGAGAAATCTATCCTGTCCTGAGTACAAAAGAATCATCTATCGATCAAAAGAACTAAAACCTGTCGATCAGAATCAACTCCTATCTCCTGCTCCCGAGCCCTGACCTGAAAATATCAACCACATATAATGAGCTTTACAAAGCCCAGCAGGTCACCTAATACCTATAACTGAAATCAAAGCACGGCAATGCTATCAATATGCATGTCAATCTATTCAATCCGTATCAGTCAATGGTCAATGAGTCAATGCAGCGGAAATTCATAGTCAATAAAACCAGTTAATGCAGCGGCAGGCAATTCGGTAAATCAATTCAATAAATCAATGTCGTCAATCAAATTGATACGGTCAAATCAGTGCGATCTAATCAATGAAGTCAATTGAGAAAAGCGATACGAGACAAGGAATCTATAAAACAGTCAATACGGTGTAGAACAATAGCAACAGTGAATCTATAAAATCTATAGGCAGCAATACAATGAATCTATACGATGTCCATGCTATCAATGCAATATCTATATCTATCTATGTCCATATCAATGCTCAGTAGTCAATCGATGAAATCAGTGAAATCGTACGATACAGTAAATCCGATCAATCAATAGGGCAGAAATCGATAAAGTAATAAATCTGTAAATCAATACAGTAAACATGCAATTCAATACTATATACTGAACAATGTATAATCAATGGTCATGTTGCTGTTGTAGAATTCATATTGCTGTTGTAGATATCAATACATTGGTTCTATGAAAAGAGTCGTCACTCTATTGCCCGTCGGCCGCCCGTCGGCATATGATCTCTTTATGACTCCCATCGTTATATCCATGATCCATGATCTATGATTTAAAGGAAAGCCCGTCGGCCCACCATCCTGTACAGGTATCATCTCCAACCAATGTTCAACCAGGTTATACGTGTTCCAGTATCAATAATCAATCAATAATCCATATTAGAGCAATCATATCAATAATCATATCTATATCGATTCAATCTATCAGTTTCATACAATTCAGGAATCATACGAAAATCGGGCAGCATAACGGTAGTCGGTCAAAATTACACAAAAATCCTGCAAAAAGACACAATTTCCAAATCTTTCCAAATTACAATAGAATATCTATAACATCAATACAAGACTATTATCCTATAGAAACCAAATCAAATCAAGTCCCGATTATTTTCTATTCGATTAAAATCACGTAGAATCAATTCCGACCGGTAAAATCTTCGTAGAATACAGTCAAATCGTGTGCAATAATCATATCTATAACATATCAGAAGTTGTGCGGTGGAAGTTGTGTCAAATCGAAATCATGTCGAAAAGTCGACTACGAAAACACAAAACAAATCCCAACTCGGTCAAAACACAACATCTTTGAAAACAGAAACAGGGTTCGGAGTCCTTACCACGAGATCTACACTTTCTCCAACAGCAGCGTCGGACGAAAAGCGCTCCGCGGTCTCCGAAAACCAGCTTTTCTCTTTTTCCTTTTCTCTTTCTCTCTCCTCAGATATTTCTGATTTTAATTTTGATTTTTTCTCTCTCCTCAAAACGAGCTCATTTCCTTATATCATACTCATATCGGCCTGGCCGATCGCCCGATCGTCCCGGGACGATCAGACCAAATTCTGATCGTCCTGGACCATTCCCAGGGCGATGATCAGGACGGTATTGTGAACAGTGCCGATCGTCCCGGACGATATCAATATCGTCCTGGACGATCCTGTCCAGAAATCATTCCAGAACACTCCAGAAATTAGCTGTTTTCAATGCACTGATCGGCCTGGACGATCCAAACTTCGTCCTGGCCGATTCTGGGAGGAAAATCCAAATCAGAGAGGAATAGTAAGGGAACGAGATATTACAATCTCCCCACCTTAGAAAATGTCGTCCCGACATTTCCCTACAGGTACGAAGCAAAACAAACAATGCAAAACGATTCAATCGAAATCCAAATCCAAATCAAAACTCGTCGAAATCCAAACAAACACACAATGCAATCAATCAAATGTCACTATGCGATGTTCATATGTCAATATCAATCGATTAGTCAAATCAATCTTACCAGTAGAATCTTCCGGTCGTTGCTGATCTTCACGATGCTGTAAACTCTGTAGACTGTAGATGCGTGGCACCACTGGAGGAAGTGCAGAAGGTCGTGGCGCAACTGTCTCCCTCTGATCTCTGACAGCTCTATCATCCATCCGGTTCCCTGATCTCTCACTGTAGGCCCTCGAGGCAACAGTTCTCTGTTGTCCTGTACCCGTACCAGAATCAGTCCTTCCGCCCTGTCTTTTCTGAGGACAATCTGCTGCTCGGTGCCCTTGCTGTCCACAGTAAAAACACTGTCCCGTCAATAGGTAGCACGAACCTGCATGTCGTTTGCCACAGTGAACGCACGTGCCAGAACCACCATATGATACTATCGATGTTGATCGTGACGCAGATCCCGATGCAGATCCCTTCGAACCCTCATACCTGCTTCTCTTCTCTCTATCTCTGGAATCATCTCGTCGTACCTCATCTCTTCTCCTCCTGGTATCCTCGTACCTCGATACTGGTGTCGCCAAATCGATCTCTATCAATCGGGCTCGCTCCACTAGCTCGGAAAACTCGTGGATCCGAAAAGGTACAAGTGGTTGCCTCAGTTCTCTGTTCAATCCGTGCAGAAATCTATAACATTTGTCTTCGGCAGTAGGGATCAGATGAGCAGCGTACCTCGCAAGTGCAGTAAACTCGGCCTCGTACTGCATCACTGACTTGCGGCCTTGCTCCAATCTCATGAAAGCTTCCTGCATCTGTCGCTGAGCTGACGGTGGTACAAACCACATCCTGAATACTGCAGTGAACTCATCCCAGGTGATCTTAGCATTGGTCTTCCCTGAAACTTCTCTCTCTGTTGTCCAATCCACCATCTCTCTGCCTCACTCTCCAACATGAATACTGCCAATGGTACTTTTCTATTCCCCGGACACTGCATACTGTCGAAAATCTTTTCCACCCTCATAATCCAATCCTCAGCAGCCTGTGGTCCTACAGCCCCTTTGAACAACGGAGGCTTCAGCTTGTGGAACATCTGCAAGTGTCTATCAACTTCTTCTTCTTTGCTCCCACTCATCTTGCTCTGGGCATCCCCCATAACATGTGCAATCGCAGTAGCTAACTGCATCATACTCTCTGAAGGCACTGGAGCTGCGCTGTGTTGCTCATTCGGTACACTAGATTCTGCTGGAGGATCCATATCTTTTCACCTGCACAATTCAGAACAATAATACACACATGCAATGATGTATGCCAATGAAGCTCTTAAAGCTACCCAATCTACCCAATCTCTCAATCCAATCCTACAACTCTGGTAACAATCCATTCTTCCAATAACATTGCTCTGATACCAACTTGTAACGCCCCGAGATCTAACTTGGAAAGAATGTCGATCAATAGCCAAACAATTTACCAGAGTTATCTATAAACCATCAGCAAGCAATCTATCAAACATCTATAAAATTTAAAACATCAATATAACAGTCGATTCATATCTCAAAACATCATGTACAATACTCAGGAACTACAATATCAATACAAGTAGAGAAATCTATCCTGTCCTGAGTACAAAAGAATCATCTATCGATCAAAAGAACTAAAACCTGTCGATCAGAATCAACTCCTATCTCCTGCTCCCGAGCCCTGACCTGAAAATATCAACCACATATAATGAGCTTTACAAAGCCCAGCAGGTCACCTAATACCTATAACTGAAATCAAAGCACGGCAATGCTATCAATATGCATGTCAATCTATTCAATCCGTATCAGTCAATGGTCAATGAGTCAATGCAGCGGAAATTCATAGTCAATAAAACCAGTTAATGCAGCGGCAGGCAATTCGGTAAATCAATTCAATAAATCAATGTCGTCAATCAAATTGATACGGTCAAATCAGTGCGATCTAATCAATGAAGTCAATTGAGAAAAGCGATACGAGACAAGGAATCTATAAAACAGTCAATACGGTGTAGAACAATAGCAACAGTGAATCTATAAAATCTATAGGCAGCAATACAATGAATCTATACGATGTCCATGCTATCAATGCAATATCTATATCTATCTATGTCCATATCAATGCTCAGTAGTCAATCGATGAAATCAGTGAAATCGTACGATACAGTAAATCCGATCAATCAATAGGGCAGAAATCGATAAAGTAATAAATCTGTAAATCAATACAGTAAACATGCAATTCAATACTATATACTGAACAATGTATAATCAATGGTCATGTTGCTGTTGTAGAATTCATATTGCTGTTGTAGATATCAATACATTGGTTCTATGAAAAGAGTCGTCACTCTATTGCCCGTCGGCCGCCCGTCGGCATATGATCTCCTTATGACTCCCATCGTTATATCCATGATCCATGATCTATGATTTAAAGGAAAGCCCGTCGGCCCACCATCCTGTACAGGTATCATCTCCAACCAATGTTCAACCAGGTTATACGTGTTCCAGTATCAATAATCAATCAATAATCCATATTAGAGCAATCATATCAATAATCATATCTATATCGATTCAATCTATCAGTTTCATATAATTCAGGAATCATACGAAAATCGGGCAGCATAACGGTAGTCGGTCAAAATTACACAAAAATCCTGCAAAAAGACACAATTTCCAAATCTTTCCAAATTACAATAGAATATCTATAACATCAATACAAGACTATTATCCTATAGAAACCAAATCAAATCAAGTCCCGATTATTTTCTATTCGATTAAAATCACGTAGAATCAATTCCGACCGGTAAAATCTTCGTAGAATACAGTCAAATCGTGTGCAATAATCATATCTATAACATATCAGAAGTTGTGCGGTGGAAGTTGTGTCAAATCGAAATCATGTCGAAAAGTCGACTACGAAAACACAAAACAAATCCCAACTCGGTCAAAACACAACATCTTTGAAAACAGAAACAGGGTTCGGAGTCCTTACCATGAGATCTACACTTTCTCCAACAGCAGCGTCGGACGAAAAGCGCTCCGCGGTCTCCGAAAACCAGCTTTTCTCTTTTTCCTTTTCTCTTTCTCTCTCCTCAGATATTTCTGATTTTAATTTTGTTTTTTTCTCTCTCCTCAAAACGAGCTCATTTCCTTATATCATACTCATATCGGCCTGGCCGATCGCCCGATCGTCCCGGGACGATCAGACCAAATTCTGATCGTCCTGGACCATTCCCAGGGCGATGATCAGGACGGTATTGTGAACAGTGCCGATCGTCCCGGACGATATCAATATCGTCCTGGACGATCCTGTCCAGAAATCATTCCAGAACACTCCAGAAATTAGCTGTTTTCAATGCACTGATCGGCCTGGACGATCCAAACTTCGTCCTGGCCGATTCTGGGAGGAAAATCCAAATCAGAGAGGAACAGTAAGGGAACGAGATATTACAGCTTGTGTGCTGGATCTTCGTACAATGTTTATTCGTTAAACTGTATATTTCTCTACCATCGTGAATATTCCAGGACACAACAGTTTGGTGCCGTCTGTGGGAAAGTGATCCTTAATTAGGGGGTAACTTTTGCTCCAACCTTGATATGTAATTCAAGTCAACTTTGTGACATCAACCTTTGTTGCATCAATTTCAGGGGAATCATATGTTGACTGGGGGGGGGGGGGCATCCTTGAAAATTCCTCCAAATCTTTTGACATCTACGATAGTATCTGAAAAATATTTTTCATAAAGCTTTTAACTATTGCAAGGATGCTTCCATTAAATTGCAAGCTACTTACAGTCTCTAGCTGGATTTCTCCTCCTTGGGCAATGTCATAATCTCGACCTCAAAAAGGTAGTGATGATTTAAATATAGATCATTCTTTATTTTGGGATACACGTGGCATTTGTCCACTCCCAATAAAGGTATAATTGATCCCAGGGGGATTCGATTTGACCTCTCCATCTTTGATGGATTCTCTCGACCTCTTACGTATAGGTTAACGTCATCGAGTAATGCTCCGACAAATAACCAATCATTAATCAGCGCCAGACTTTTGCTTGTTCTTTGAACGTCATCAGATTTCTTCCTGACTACCCATCGTAGTCAAACTTCCACTAAGTCTCTAACCATTGGACTTCTGCCCGATCGCTACCAGACTTTCACCTAACCGCCATCGAACTTCCACCCAGTCGCCACACATTACAAGGTTAAGCCTGTCCATTAATTATAGTAGAATCTCCTTTAAGGCATTGTTATTGCCAAATCTCTCCCCAACAGAAGCCACCATCGGGTCATTTCTAACTTTTGCAGGAAAGAAAAATATAGATGTCCATCAATGCCCTCCAAGCTACCAATCCACATAAGAACTGGCACAAGAGGGAAATGCTTTGATCGTCATCAATGCCCTTCGAGCTACAAATCCATAAAAGAACCGGCTCAAGAAGGCAAGGTTTTGATCACCACCAAAATTCACCGAGCTACCAATCCAAGGAAAAATTTGGACCGGCACAAGAGAACCAAGCTTTCATTGCCAGCAATGTTTGCTTTGATCGTCATCTACGCTCCCCGAGCTACCAATCTAAAGGAATGCTTGGATCAGCACAAGAGAGCAAGGTTTTGATCGCCGCTGACAATTCCCGAGCTACCAATCCAAAGAGAGGGCTTGGACCGGCACAATAGATTGTGCTTTTCTCCTTACCCTTAATGTGGTATTTATAGTTGCTTAAGGGGAAAACAAAGAGTCTTTCTAGAAATTTCTAAAATTTAAAAATAATAATAATTTAATATAATTTTGGAAATTTTAAGAGACAAACATTAATTGTTTTCATTTAATACATAAAAGAAGAATTCAAAAAGTTCTATAGAATTTTTCATTTTCTAGAATTCTCCATGGATTTCTAGAAATTTTCATTAATGTTTTAAAAGTCAAAAAATCAAATTTTTTATTAAAAATATATATTAATTAATATTTTCTTCAAATCAAGTCAGAGTTCTTCCCAACCACCGACGAACTTTTGCCAGTCCATCGACCACCACCGGACTTCCACCAGTTCGCTGACACTGACGGACTTTTGTCAGTCCGTCGACCGCCACTGGACTTCCACCAGTTTGCTGACCTCTGCTGGACTTCCGCTCGTCAATTGACCGCTGTCGAACTTTTGCACACCCGCCGACCATTGTCGGACTTCTGCTCGTCCGCCTATCATCATTGGAATTTTTCCCGACCACAGCCAGAGTTATTTCCGGGTACCAACGGACATCTGCCGATCCTCCAAACACTGCAGGCTTCCGCCAGTTCGCTAACTACAGTCCTCCCAACCACTGTAATCCGACTATATTCCTTCCGACCTCTGTCGTCTGCCAATTACGGTCCTTCGGACCTCCGTCGCCTGCCAATTACTCTCCCCGCCGACTATGATCCTTTTAACCTCCGTCGCCTTCTGGCTACAATTCCCGCCGACTACGGTCCTCCCGACCTTCATCTCCCGACCTTCGTCGCTCGTCGACTACGGTCCTCCCGACCTTCGTCACCTGCCGATTGTGATCCTTTTGACCTCTATTGTGTGCCGACAATGGTCATCCCGACCTCTATCACATGATGAATACAATCTTTTGGACCTCCATTTTCCTCCTATTATGGTCCTCCCGACCTTCGTTGTCCACCGACTATGATCCTTCCGACTACCATCACTAAATACAGTCCTCCCGACCCCAGTTACCTACCAACTATATATGGTCCTTATAATGACCATAGCCAACTAATGTCCTTCCGACCTCCGTCGCTCACCGACTATAGTCATGCTGCTGTTTAGATTAAAAAAATATTTTTATTTAAGTATATATAGTTTTGAAAAATATTTAATTTTCTTTGAGAAATATTTAATTTTGGAATTTTGAAATTGAACACTCTATTATGAACAATATATCGCCTCGAAAGACGAACATATCGTTCCCTAATGAGTTCGAATTTAAAAGTTTTAAATTTCCCAAAGATAATTAATTAAGGGTTTTGAAAAATTAATTTTGAAAATTAATTCTGGGTTTCTAAATCTCCTACGAGCGCAAGCCCTTGTAGTTAATTATATCGTAGAAAATCGGAATTTCCTACGAAAACTCTCGATTAAAATAGCGGTGTAAATTTTATTTAGATTTTCAAGGATTGATATCAAAGGAAGAAAATGGTATGAATTTCAAATGAGATTGATTCAAAATTGAAGACTTATTTTCGGGGTCAAAGGAAGAGGAGTAGGGAGTATTTTTGAGATTCTGAATTACTTCAGAAAACACTCCAACTAGTTCTAAGCATTAGGCTTGTATTTGATTGAAAACGATGTTTAGTTTAAGTGATCAATTTTATTAGAAATTTGGGATTCAATTCCCAAAAATTGAGGTCTTATGGCCCGAGCCAGCCTCAGAACCTAAATCTAAACTGGGCACTAAAAGTTAGCACCCCGAACCTAGCTAGTGCAATGCGAATCTGGTCTTACCCCGGCCTGGATTGGGGAGCCAGCTAAACCACCTAAACGATTTAAAATTATGAGTCCGGTCTTTTAATGTTGAGTGGTAGGGACGTTATTTAGAAAAGTATAAATGAACGGGGTCGACATCTAGAGCAGATCCTTAATTGACCCCTTAGACTTATGTTGGGTATTTGATGTCTAAATAATGCAATTAAATATTAGACCCTTTTAAATTTGTTGCTAATGCAATGCATGCTAATTGACTCGATTGAATGCAAAAATTTGTATGTAGCAGTTTAAAAATTTTGGCTTAGAAAATAGGTTTTTCCCTAGAGATTGCATAACATCCCCTTGACAGATCGGCACCCTCATAGGCCAGGTGGTCTGCCAGAACCCGCAGGCGGGGAGATGCCTAACAAGGTTGAGAAAGTATAATATGAATGCATGAAAAACCCTCGGCGAGTCCGAGCTTACTTCTTAAGACTGTTTAGAGTTTCTATCTTATCTTAAAAATTTTATTTAATTAAAGTAAAAGAATTTTTTTGACAGACCCCTAAGAGCCTAAATTCGAATTCCATGCTAAATCAAATACGGCATGCAAGTAAAAAGACTAGAAAAGCAGGAGTTCTAATGCGAAATCAATTAAATAAATCAATTAAATTAAATATATCAAATTGAATGTCCATATGGCAAGTGCCACTCATTATTACATCTCAAAAATTACAAGGAATTAAAGTGGCCGGGCACCACTGACTACAACCCGGATTTCTAATCCTAAATCAAATGATTTTGAGACTTGGGATTCTTCTCGTTGTCCAATCCTTCATCTTCTCACGAACATCTTGATTCGTCGGTTCAAGATATCCAAATGGAAAGAAACTCCCCTTTGATCGGGGTGTTATCCTTCCTCTTTGGATATTTGCAAAGTATCCTAATTTGAATTCCAAATGGAAGAAGACTCTCCCCTTTAGGGATGTCTTCACCTCTTTGGAATTCAAATTGGATATTTATATCCCAATCTCAAACCATTTTAAATAAATACAACCATATCAAATCAAATTTACATTAATAAAAAAAAATCTAGACTCGATCCTGCAAGGTTATCCTAATAATCAACAGTTGTATATTAAATCCCAAGCAGTTATAATATGAAAAATTGAAATGCAATTTTTTAGCCACACTTGGCCATGCTCTTTTTATTCAAAGGGGGTCTTAAGCGCGGCAGGTACCTGTGCAAAGAGTATATATATATATTTTATTAACTGCCCCCTTTAATTTCAGCTCCTTGTATGAGCATGGCCACCTGCATAAGATTGCACAAGTATAATTTGCTCCTAACCTAGGGGTAAATCTAACGTACAATCAATCACAGAATGCAGAAAGTAAGTAAATAAACACATCAATTCTATACTAGCAAACAGCATGCAGTAAAAACTCAAAAAAACTCGGCACACAACTGCAGAAAGTAAAATACCGGCCTATCATAAAACTAGAGTCGGTGATCCTAGCAAACCATCTAAAGTGTGTGAGGTAGGTCGTGTGGTTTTGATGTGTCATAATTAGGATTATTAGTTAAAGTTGTCTAAAGTTCGATTGGTTGGAAGGTTTAAGGGATTTAAGTTTGAATTCAAATATTAATGGCTTAAGATTAATTTTAAGATTTATTTAATTATTTGTTGGATATCACCTTTGTTTCACAACGAGGCCGTGAAGTTAATTTCACCTTCCTTGGGGCTAAGTTAATAGCCTCGTAGGCCTGGGTTACCCAGTGGTACCCGGTATAATTAAATATTTTAGGTTCTTTAAGGCTTAAGAATTAATGAATTTTATTAGAAATGTTTGGTTGCTGATTTTTAAAATTGATTAATTTAAGTTTGCCATTAATCGATTCGTGGCGTTGTGCCACCAGGCTCGAGGAACCAGCCTCCTTAGGACACTTAGCCCCGCAGCCCGGATTAGTCCAGCCGATAAACCAAATTAATGTAGTTAAGTTAGAAGTTTTAAAAGGTTAGATAATTAATAATTAATCTATTTTTAAGGTTTAACACCCCTTGGAATCCATTCGTGGCGTTGTGCCACCAGGCTCGAGGAACCAGCCTCCTTAGGACACTTAGCCCCGCAGCCCGGAGTAGTCCAGCCAATAAACTTCATCTTTAGGATGGTTGTTGTGTTTTAAAAGGTTTGTTGAGTGTTTTAAACATTAAATTAACATTTTCTGGAGTTTTAGAACGATTTTGAGTTTTTAAGAATTTTTGGAATATTTTAATCATTTAATTAAGGGGTTGAAAATTGACTTTTTGATTAAAAGTGTTTTCTGGAAAGTTAACATTTCATTAAAATACTAGAGATTACTATGATCAGTTAGACAGTAAGTACGTTGAAATCGGATTTTTCTGCATTTTATTACAAAGGTTTGAAGTTTTGAACTAGTTTTAACTACGGTTTGACCAATTTGTTGACTTTTTGAAATATTACAGATTTCTGGAATTTGATATTTTTAATAAATATTAGACCTTATTAGGAGTTGAATGCAAGTGAGTTTAGGTGATTTGGATTTTTTTTGAATTAGTTATGAAGGTTTGAAGTTTGGGTAATTATTGAATTTTTTGAAATTACTTAATTAGAGGGCCCTTTTTGTAATTTTGCTCCAAATGAGTTCCCAATTCCTTGAAATCAGCTCCAAAGGTCAGGAATGACCTAAGGAGAGATTCCCAAGTGTTTGAGAAATTTTTGGAATTTTCAATAATTATTAATTAATTATATTAATTAAATATTGATTTTCACTTAAAATTAGATTAAGGTTTAAATTGCTGTCAAATAATTTTGGTTTTAATTTTAATTGGTTAAGGGTTTAATTATGGTCAGTTAGAGCGGTTAAACTTAATTTTTAGATTTAAATTGGATTTATTACATTTTCTGGAAGAATTAAAGCTTAATTAAGGGTTAAACTTAGGAAAATCGATTAAGGGACTTAATGATTCCTAAAATCAGTGAAACTTTTTCCTAGGACTGAGAATGTCACTACGTTAAAGTGTTCAAAGTTTTGAGTCAATAGGAGGTGAATCCTAATTATTGGAAATATTCTAAGTTCTCTAAACACATGTCCTTAATTATTGTCCTTAGTGACACTAAGTTTAATAGGTTTGAATTGAAGTTTTGACTAACCCTTGACCAAATGTGAAATAAGCACATAGAAACAATCAAATCCTAAAGCTAGGAGAGCTTAGGCTAAGTGTATGTGTGTGCACAACCTAAGCATGCAAATATTGATAATAATTAAGGTAATAAAATTTTGATTAGTGAATGATTAGAATGTAATCACTCACTAATCATCCCCCAAAAATTTCTATTCAATCAAGCCTAATCTATGTTTAAGATTTCAAAAGGATCTCTCAAGTATATTAAAGATTTAATATATATATAATTTTAAAATAGATTTCAAAATACATATATTTATAGATATAAACTTATATACATAAGGATATAGATTTTAAAATAATTAAAAATATCATTAAAATAAAAATTTTAGACTTGTGAGATCCACTGTTTTTTTTTAAGAAGTTGGAAAATAACTTTTTTAATTTTAAAATAATTAATATAATATTTAATTAAATAATAATTAAATACTAAGATATTCAATATAATTAAAGTAAATCAAAATAAATTAAGTTTTAAACTTTGAAAATAATTTTAAATTAAAATTGTTAATTTTCTGAAAATTTTGATATATTATTTGAATTTTTATGAATTAAATTGAATTTATATGAAATTTTTAAAGTTTTAAAGCAATTAAATGAATTTAAATAATTTAAAATTAATTAGTATTTAAAATAATATCTAAATTAAGTTTAATTAAATATTGGCTGTTTTTTTGAAATTTTAGTATTTTTTAAAATAATTTTCATTTAATAACCTTAAAATAATCAAGTTTAATTAAATGTTTAATTAAATATTTAAATAAGTTTAAATTAATTATATATATATATATATATATATATATATATATATATATATATATATATATATATATATATATATATATATATATATATATATATATATATATATATATATATATATATATATCAAATTAACCTTAATTTTTTTTAAAAAATAATCTCTGACTATTTTGATAATAATATTAATATTTTAATATTTTAAAATGATTTAAACTAAATGTAATATTTAATAAATTTTAATTTATCAAAATTTAATAATTAAAATAATTAAAATATAATTAATATTTTAAATTAATTCTGATTTTAAATTAAAATATTTCATTCTATAAGTATATATATATATATTTTTTAAAATTAATTTTAATAATAATAATAAATTTTTTTTAAATTTTTTGAATTAAAAATGATTTAAAAATGAATTTTAAATCATTTTTAATAGTCTGGCGGCGCCGGTGGCGGAGGAGGCCACGTGGAGCTCTCTGATTCGACCAAACCAGAGATGGCGGCTGGCGGGACACGCGGCGCATTTTGGTTCGCGGAGTCAAAAATGCGGAGGCGGCGCGACGGCGCAACGGCCGTCAGCCACGCGTCGGCCGCGGGACGCTGGACGCGGTTTTACTTAACCACGTCAGCGTCAAACTATGGCCGTCCGATTCTCCGCGTTTCGGGATCGACGGCCTTGATCTGATCTCATGATCTGATCTCATGAAGAAGAGATCAGACGGCGGCAACTGGATCCCGCGGTTCCAAATGAAGGGTCTGGATGCCGCCGGACCAAAAGTCTTACGCCAAATCAAATACACAGCGGAAATAAAGCATCAAACAACTCAATTTGGACCGTTGATCGAGCGATCAACAGTCCAGAAGACGTGCACCTGAGCCAGACTAGGAAAACGCCCTAGAAAACGTTTTCTGGATCGTTCTCAAAATCGACTCAATCAATTTTCGTGAAATTTTAAACTCGAATTAGAGTGATGAACAGAAACTTTGGGGAATCAAACATTTTGAATTTAAAGCATTTAATTTAACGCTATTTAAGTAGGCATCTAGTGACCTATATCTAGGGATTTAAAAGATTTTTACCGTTGAATTTATAGGGAAATGACTCGGTTGCAGTTGTAGACTGTCCACGCTCCTATTTGATGAAGATCGCTCGAGCTAACACCACCTGGATCGACTGCAATAGAAGCTTGGACGTAATACCCTTATCTCGCCGGAAGGATGATCGCCGGCGATCTTTTCCGTTGAGATCAAGCTAGGAGTTAGTGGGGAAAGGTTTAGAGATCCTCAGGGAGCTGGTGGCTGGGTTTTAGAGGCTTTTGATAGTGAGAAAGAGATGAGGGATCAATGTGGCTCATTTTTCTCCTTTTGCCCTATTTAAACCCTTACAGTTTGAATGGAGGACTGAGATCAATGGTTTGGACTCCCAGATGGCTGCCACTTGTCCAAGGAGTTGGTGGGAGCAGGAGGAATCAAGGACAAGGGTACATCCTATGTGGAAAGCCATATTTGTCTTCACTTGGACACATGGAGAGATAGGGATTGTTTGATCTGGATTCAAGGGTCAAGATTAATCTTAGCAAGCTTCTAGTGACTGTTTAAATGGCTGTAGGGGTTTTAATTAAAGTGTATTAGCTTAAGGGGGTTAATTTGGCCTATTAAGGGGTATTTTGACCACCCATTGACTGTTTGGCCAGTCAATTGGCCCAGGGATGCTGAGGTGGCATGGGAGGAGGCTTAGGAATTAAAAGGAAATGCTGGAATGGATTGATGAGGGAATGGGTTAGCTTAGGCCAAGCCAAATGGGGATTTAAACCCCTTAAAGAGCCTTGTTGACCATGTTGACCAGTCAACTGGTTGACCAAGGGTGAGGTGGCAGCCAAAGTGATTTAGGGGATTGATTAAGAAGAGTGGAGAGGGTTTGACAAAGACTTGAGTGGATTTTAAATTTAATTCAAAATGGAGGGCCTTAAAGGTTGGTTTGGTCAAACTAGGTTGACTGAGTCAACCAGGTTGACCCAGGGTGTGAGTTTGGTCCAGGTAGGTTTGATACAATATTTGGAGTCTAGTAGAGGTGATTTCATTGGTTAAATGAGTCATTTGAGTCAAAAGGGCTTAATGGGCCCTTAATAGGCCCTTAAGCCAAAATTGGTTGACTTGGTCAACCGGCTAAGCTCAGGGTCCGAGATCAGGCTCAACAGGTTTGAAATGACATTTGGAGACCATTGGAGGTGGTCCCAAGGTCTGGAAAGGTCAATTTGGTCAAAATGCATGTTGTGACCCTTGAGGGCTTGTTTGGTCAACCTAGGTTGACTTGGTCAACTAGGTTGACCCAGGGTCTGGGTTTGGGTCGAGCAGGTTTCAAATGACATTTCAAGACTAATGGAAGTGGTTCTATAGCATGTAGAGGTCATTTAGATCAAAACACATGTTTGGACCCTTAAAGGGTCACTTGGGTCAAACCTGTTGACTTGGTCAACCAGGTTGACCCAGGGGTTGGAAAAGGATCCAACAGGTTTGAAATAAAATTTGAAATTTGCTGGAGGTGGTTGCATTCAATTCGGAGTTCATTTGGTTTGAAATCACCATTTGAGCCCCATAGGGGTATTTTGGTCATTTTGACCCCTGGTCAACTGGGGGTCAAAATGGATCAACCAAAATGCAGTTTAATGTTCAACATATTAAAATTAAAGGTCTGGAAGTGACTAGAGGCTTTGGTGAAGGCTCTAAGGTCAGAATCTTCAAAGTGACAGGTCCAGTGGCATAGGCTGTAAATATTTGAAGGTTTTACAGCCTTTGGGTTTCAATTTAGTTTTTGGGGTCAGAGACCTCAGAATTGGCTCAAATTTGGAGGGTTATCTCCAGAGACATGTCCCATCAGTATGCAACTGACAGACTCTGAATCGGAGGTCATTTAACTGGGTTTCAAAGTGTTTGAAAATTCAACGGAAAAGGCCTTTAGGACAAAACCTTTGGACCTTGGATTTGGTTTGATTGACCTAAGATCTAGGTAGATCCTATGGTTTGAATAGATCTTAAAATTAGGAATCTAGAAGGATCCTAGAGCCTAAGAAATTCCTATAACTTGGAGTCTAGAAGGAGTTTAGGATCTAGAGCAGCTCCTAAGGTCTAAGCTCTAGAAGAATCCTAGCATGGATCCTAGGGTCAGAATTCTAAGAGGATCCTAGAATTTGAATTGATTTGAAAATTAAATTGATTTAGGGTCAAGAGTAGTCCAAGTGACCTCATACAAAAATGAGGTCAACAAATGGACCCCCAATATGTGTAATAGAGCGAAGTTCTATTGCATATATTGGCGTTGACCGAGATTAAAGGTCAAGTGTGGAATTTCAATCCTAAGGGAATGAAAAATTTATCCATAGGAAATCAAAATTTAAATTTATTAGGGTAGTGCCACTGAGGGCATGCTCTACCACAAATCGCTTAACTCAATGTTGACTGTAACTATCGTACACGAATGGCTCCAGGCGGACAAACCGCTCCCGACCGACTTAAGCCCCAAACGACACAACCGCCTCTGTCGGTCCCACCTCACGACGATTGAACCACCGACATACTCACGACTTAAAAAAAAAATAATGCTCCCGCTCATGGGCTCTCTTACGCACACTCACGAACCGAAGGAAAGGAACACAGAGAAGGAGAAATCGAAGCTCATACCTGCGCTCTCGTTCGTCTCCTCCGTTTGAGTCAACTTACCTTTTACTCCCGTCGATCCCAGTCTTCCACCGCCGCCTGCCGACGCCGTAGAACCCGCCGCCGCCTGCCGTCGACGAAGGACTTGCCGCCGAACCCGCCTGCCTCCGGCCAGACCAGCCTCCGGCTCCGCTTCCGCCGTGCGTGCCTCCGATCCCGCCTCCCCGTCTCCGATCGGGCTCTGCCCTAGCCCGAGCCTTCTCCCTCTCTCTATTATATGTTATAATATATAATATATAATATATATTATGTATTATATATTATGTTATATATATATAGTATATATTATGATGTTATATTATAATATATATTATGTTATATTCATATAATATATAATATTATGTTATATATATAATATTATAATATTATAATATATATTATATATAATATATGTTTTATATTATAATATATTATTTTTAAAAACATAATAACATTAAAAAAAAGAGAAGAAGGATTTTTCAACAGGTGTCGAAGACCCCGGCCGTCGTACCTTAGGTCCGACCGGGATGGTTTTAAAATTTGAAGACCCCGGCCGTTGCATCTTAGATCCGGCCGGGATGGTTCCAAAATTGAAGACCCCGGTCGTCGTACCTTAGGTCCGACCGGGATGGTTTAAAATTTGAAGACCCCGGGCCGTCGCATCTTAGATCCGGCCGGGATGGTTCCAAAATTGAAGACCTCGGTCATCGTACCTTAGGTCCGACCGGGATGGTTTAAAATTCGAAGCCCCTACGCCGTCGACCTTAGGTCCGGGTAGGAAGAAACTACGGCAGTGCCGTCCCGATTTCTCCCTCGGTGGGGAGGCGACGCCGGGAGGCTGTCGAAATTTTCACTGGACAACCGAGGACTTGTACTAAAATTTAAAAAATTGATTTGAACGAAATTCTAAATATAAAATAAATTTTTAATTAAATTTGACCGAATAATATTTTACTTACCTCGAAATGAACTCAAAATCAATTTAATTTGAAATCGACTTAATATGTGATGCTTTCAAATAGAGATTTTCGTCATTGTCTTACACTCAAACAAATAACAATATTATTTGAGCCCTTACTAAATCAATCAATTTGGAAACCAAAATGGTTGTTGAGCAGTCATATCATAAACCTATCATATTGGAAGGGATTAATAATATTACTAAATATCAATGGGTACACAACAAATTGAAAAGCAATTAGTGTTTAATTTGCATCATATGATTGAGTCTTTTTTAAAGTGAATAATTTTTATATTGATAGGTTGAATCAATTTTCATGGAAAACATATAATAATATAGCATTTGACATTTAACTGTCGGTTGATGTCTTGCAATAAAGAACTTCTTTAGATTCCCTTATAAAAGTTATTTGGAAACCCTTTTCTATGTGGAGATCGGCATGTATCAACACTTAGCATCACTCAAGATCTTTATAGAACTAAATGATACACACTACAATTTACTTGTGAATAGGAGTTAGAGAATTTGTAGTGTGCTCCATGATTTATGCTACAGGCATACGAGAAGCTCTTACAAAATAAACTAGTCTATCTAGAATAGAAGGGGGGAACTTCTAATTCTTATTATCATTCACTTATAAGCAAGAATATGGAATCCATAATGCCCACAACAACTAGCCTACAAGCAAGGAAAAGGAAGTTGTATTGAACAAATCAGTCTACATGCAGGAAAGAATAGAGGAATTTGTAGCAAATAAAATAATTTTTCTACAAAAATGATCTAGTGGTGGAGATTGAGCAAACACCCTCTACGAGTTATGCTAAGTGACATTTAGAGGAGTTAAAATAAACAAAAATGCAATAACTGAAGTCTAGAAAGCCTTAACGCCACCGGATCCGCAACATGTGTGCAAACGGACAGAAGGCGTTCGTAAGCCCCTTAAACGAAATTTTGGGCATTTCATAAATAAATCCACTCGTAAATGGATCATATTTAAATATTTTAAAATACCCCCCTTATGTGTTAAATATGATCCCTAATACTAAATACATCCCTGCATGTGCTCCGGTCAATATATTAAAATTACAAACATCAATGACCGAGAATGCTGCGCAGGGTCAAATGCTGCGACCCGCATGTGCTCCGATCATAAAATATAAATGTCAAATCCAACGATCCGAGAATGCTGCGCGGGTTAAATATTCAAGTTTCATCCTCCTCCTTGAGAGGACTGGAGTCGACACGACTTGAATTGCAAAATATCTCCCAAAATCCTACGAAAATACAAATGATTTTAAAATCACCCCGATGATGGCCGTGTTGATCGAAAATCTCAACCGGAGGGGTCAAATCTCAAATATCAAATCCAATCAAATCTCTGAAATAAAATCAATCATCTAAAAACACAAAACTAAAAATCATCCACCTCCCACAACCGTTTGTCGGGGGTGATAAATTTGAAATTAACCTCAGCTCACAAAGAGCGAATGCATGTTGGGTGTATCACTACGATTCATCCTCAAACAGTCTCTTGCCAATAGGGACGTGGCACGTGCCCTCTGATCGGGTGGTTTCGCCACAAAATGGCACCATTATATTACGATCACGGCCAAAGCCCGTATGTTCCCTAAAGGCGTCAAACCCTTGAGCGATGGATCATAGGGTATATTTGATAGGCATAAAGCCTTCTGTTAGCTAAGGTGGATTCAGATATATCCCCTTAGACAAACATCAACCCAGGTCTACAAGGTATCCTTGGACGAAGCAACCCATGGCTGCCGACAAGATGCCTTCTGTCAGGTTGGGTCGACTACCTCCTCTGACTAAGTAGACCAGGGATCATGACAGCCCGAGACGACGGAACCATGGGATCTTGATCGGGCTCGTCTTCATTCCTCCCACCACTCGTTTTAAGTTTGTGGTGATAAATTCTAAATTCCAAACTTTAAAATTCAAAACCCTAAATTATTGCTATTATACGATAGGTTCATAACCTATGTGAACGCTTAAACGACTAGCCTTAATCGAAAGTTCTCTCCTGTTATCAGGAGGGGTAATTAACTATAGGGGCTTGCGCCTATAGGAAACCAGAACTCAGATCAAAAAGTCCTCACCAAATGAGGGCAAAATCTCTGGGTAGTGTCTTATCTACAAACCCAATCTGCCTTCTGAAAATTCCCCCGGGATCACACATTCCTAAAATTGGAATTTTTCGGAGCCCACAGATTTCTGGCGACTCCGCTGGGGATGGTTTCTCTTTCCATCTTTGACTAGTTATATACAAAATATAATGGCAATAAAATTATTAAAATTCTAATAAGTTCATTAAATTTAGGGTTTAAAATATGCAATCAAATACGATTTTATACGTATATTTTTATTCTGTCTAGTCTCTGTACTTTGAAAGTGTGGGTGATGTATCAACTTCTGAATACTAACCCTTTTCTTTCCTTTGTGCAGAATGGAACTACAGAATACACCCTTTATCGTCCAACTGGGACGAGGTGCTAGCATTCAGCTAGCTAACGCCGTCATCAACACTGGAGACTCTGAAGCCACCATCCGATTTGATAGCTTAGAGTTTTCTGCAGCTACTGCAAAGGCTGTTGCCGTACCTATTCACGGCTTGACTGTTCAAGGCCATCCTGCGAGGCTTAATTCTGTTGATATTAATGCACGACGTGCTTATTCCGTGCAACAATTAGGAGCTGATAGAACTGCTACTGCAAAGGCAGTTCAACAGAATAGGACCTCGGTATTCAAAAGGCTATCTCAACATAAGGCCTCAGACACTAAAAGAGTCATAACTGGAGGAAGAATATCTGTGATACCTGCCAGGGGTACCACTCTGCCGACCGGGTTATCTGCACCTGGGAAGAACGATGCTGAAGCCTCCTCATCTGGAGGAAGGCTCACAAGGAGGCAGATAAGGAAGAAGAATGCCGAACTCCGAGCTCAGCAGCAACTGGTGCCAACTCATCCCTCCAACCTATCAGCCCAAGAGCCTGAAGCTACCATTCCAACCCGGAATGGGTTTGCAAATTTGAAATGGGTTAAAAGAAACAGCTCTATTGGGGAGCTAAAGCAATCTTTCTGGGATCAACGGCCTGAAGCCCCAATCCCTCCAAGAAAGAAAGAGCCCGAGACTCTTTCAGCTCGAGTCTATCGAGTCCTGAAGACCGTGAAAGAGAAAGGTCTGAAGAAGAAGAGATATCAGCAGCCCTTGATAATTGAAACTAGAAGAACTCCGCCAAGAGAACGTCTGTCTATTACAGCGGAGAGAAGAAAAATAAAATATACTCCGTGTGGTGAGCATCGAGACGTGACACCTGAACTTCGAATTCAGGGATCCGCCACCGAAAGGTCCCAACACAAAGAAAAAGAAATCTGGAGGCCAAAGCCTCGCAGAGAAGATAGAAGAGAAAGAGGAACTGATCCGGGCGTGACATCTGGTGTAGCCTCCCAGAGATCCGCCTTTCATAAAAATCGTCAACAATGGGTACCTAAGGAAAAGGTGCCTATTACTGACATTCGCAATAGTCGACACCTTGGAAAATCTGCCAAGGAATCCTATTGTCAGCCAACTTCAACCTCTCAGAAGAAGGTCAATTTTGATCGCACTCCTCCAATTGAAGAAGTTCATGTACCGCATGAAGAGCCAGAAATCTACTGGAAGCGTCGCTCTGAAATTCGAGTACAAGAAAATGATAAAGATGAAGACACCATGGAGGTTGAGGTAGTCTACATGGTGGGACATGGTGATGAGCCACATCAAACACGTGGCTATAGACGACGTAACGAAGCAATGCCCACTTCTTCTAAAACAACCTCTCAAGAAGATCAAGCTCAATACGAGCAATTAGAAGAAGAAGTCCCCTCAGGCGATGAACAAAATGATGATCAGGAAGAAGAAGTACTTGCTGAAACACTAGCACAAGCACAAAGGCGTTTGAAATTTCAAATGAAAGAGAAGGATAAGGAGATATCAGAGCTGAATAGCAAGATGACAGAAATGATGGCACAGATGACTGCGATGATGCAGTTAATGCAAAAGAACATCACTACTTCTCCTACACTTGCTCAACCAATTGATCATTAGATAACAAACCAGCCAGTTCATCAACAGATACCAAGTAGTATTCCTATACCCCAGGTGTATGGGATACGAACCAGGAATGAAGAAGGAAATGAGGCTAATCAACATGTTCATCAAAATATTGCAAGTGCTTCTGAGCCGATGATGACTCCGCAGCTAGAATCAATCATCAATGAAAAGATTAAAGCTGTCATTGCCTCAGAACATGTTGAAAAATTTGTGAGCAAGGGTCGCCCGTATCCAGCTGAGTACGATCAGGTGCCCTACCCTAAGGGTTACTCAGTGCCTAAGTTCAACACTTTTAATGGCACCGGTAATCCAAAATAACACATGACCCAATTTAAAGCGACCTGTGGAAATACTGGGGGTGTTGATGCTCTACTCTTCCGCCAATTCATTAGTAGTTTGACTGCGACTGCTTTTGAATGGTACACCGAGCTTCCTAATGATTCTGTCAAGACATTTGCAGAATTAGAAAATATGTTTGTGAAAAGGTTTGCTAGTGCTACCGAGAAGACTACTATCGCTGACCATGCCTTAGAGAAACGAAAAAGGGGTGAGTCGGTGACAAAGTATATCACCCGCTGGCGCAACATAAGTATGAAATGCGAACAACAGTTGGAAGAGGAGCACGCCGTTCAACTACTAATGGGAAACATCGATGATAAGATGTTACCATTTTTATGCATGGCCTCCATCAGCACTTACCAAGAGCTACTAGACAGAGTAGCTAAATTTGAAAAGTTGAACTTATCTAAGTCTGAATATCATTCAGATAGACCCCGAAAGAATAAAGGTGTGGATAATAGAAGAGATGAAATCTATTCCACATCATCTTTAAGAATTGAGAAAGAAAAACAATCTACTCCTAAAGATGGTAATGGGAAGCAGTACACCAAACCCCAGCCAAAACTAATTTTGGGAGGAAACGATAAGTTTCAAACTTTTCGTAATGGAGGAGAACGTTCGAAACCAAGAACTGGTGATCGAATCATATCCCTTAAAGAGAAAATGAATAGAGAATATTCTTTTAAAAGGGAAAGTGTGGCAAAGCTATTCAAACAAGCGCTTAATGCTGATCTTGAATTACCGGAGTGTAAAAGACCCGAAGAAGCTGATCAAAAAGATGATCCAAGTTATTGCCCGTATCACCGAGTTATCAGTCACCCTATCGAAGATTGTTACGTCTTCAAAGACTGGCTTGAAAGAAAGTACAAAAATGGTGAATTCACGCTATCAAATAGTGTTTTAGTTCACCCAAAGAAGGAGTCTGTGAAGGTGATTGTGTCTTCTCCTATACCCCAGGAGAAGAAGAAAATGATGTCAGAAAAAGATAAATGGCAGACCGTAATCTCCAAGAAGATAATAAAGATGATCAAACAATTGGAAGGAGTCCCCAACATCAAATGGAAATCCTCTACAGAACCAGTGCTTGAATTAAAAGGAAATCTAAATTCAGGTGCATCCACTTCCAGGTCATTAACTCGGAGAAGTCCTAATACGAAGCGGTTCTATAAAGCATCATCCAAGAAGTCTAATAACTCAAATAAGCACATCAACCAGAAGAAGAAAAGATCAACACTTCAAAAGATCATCAACAATTTGGAGGATTATCATCAACCATTGAGACGGCCTATAACACTTGCGGATTTTATGTCCAAGCTTCAAATAGACCAATCAGAAGTGGAAGATGATGAACAAAAAAATGAAGATCAACTCCATGTAGAAACATGTCGAGTCATCTCAACGACATCGAATGTAGCCCAAAGAGATTTTGTAAAAGATCATGATAGGGGTCATATAGTAATATCTCCCACAAAAATGATTAATAGAATGATATATGAGTCATGTTTGATGGTGTTACATACAAATTATAACTCAGAGGAAGAACTGTGTTTTCCAAGTGAAGATGAGTCAGATCAGCAAATAGCTTCACGAATGGAGCGTGTGAAGCTAAATGAAGACTCTGAACATTCAACAAAAACTTCATCAGATGATGTTGAATCAAACGAAGTGGCTCAAGTACAATTAAGAAGTGGTAAAGTGTTGCCACCACCACCACTAAAAAAGGGGTTATCAAGTAAAGATAAGGGAAAAGATATAGTCGTCAACGAAGAAATTATCCATAAAGATCATAAGAAGAAATTTGATATGAATAAAGGGATAGAGTATAATATCATTTCCCATTTGAGGAAGATCCCAGCACAACTCAGCATTTATGAAGCTCTTCTGATGTCAAAAGATCTTCGAGAAACTTTGATACAGGCTCTCAAAAATCCATAAAGATATGAAGCATATTTCGCAGAAAGATGTTTGAGCGAAGTTCTTCATGCCAGAAATGAACCTGTTATTACATTCTCTGAAGAAGATCTCATGTTGGGGACTACAGAACATAATCGCCCTTTATATGTCACAGCAGAAAGTGATGACATCATAATAAGGCGAATCTTGATTGATCCTGGGTCTTCAATAAACCTCATGAGCTTGCGCACACTAAGGTCTTTATCCCTAGATATTCAACATCTAGGTTCAGATAAACTTATGGTGTATGGCTTCAACGAGAAAGGACAAAAAATTGTAGGTTCATTTGTTCTTCCATTAAAATTTGGAGAATTATACACAGAGGCCAAATTTCATATCATCGATGCAGACACTTCGTTCAAGGCACTCTTAGGTAGACCTTGGCTCCATGAGAATGGTCTTGTTCCATCAACTATGCACCAATGCATGAAATATCTAAAGGATGGGGAAGAGTTCCGAATTTCTGGAGATATACAACCCTTCGCAGTCCACGAAGTGAAAATTTATGATGATGCAAAATACTTCATTCCAAATAAAGTAAAGCCGATGAAATCTTCTGCAAGTAAAGTATCTACCACAATGAGTACAAAATAATCCAAAGGAGTTGAAGAAAAGGAGACAAGACGAAAGTCACAAAATTTTCCTAAAGGGGCTAACACATTACCTAAATCAAATAAAGTTGTACTCCACCTGGGAAGTGACACGGAGGA
The DNA here is from genome assembly GCA_016618105.1 of Dendrobium huoshanense. Lineage (NCBI taxonomy): Eukaryota > Viridiplantae > Streptophyta > Magnoliopsida > Asparagales > Orchidaceae > Dendrobium > Dendrobium huoshanense. The sequence continues at coordinate 82,165,910 of CM028359.1, read as the reverse complement.
AGATGATGATATCTCTGAAATCCACAAGCCTTTGATTAAAGAAAAGCCAAGGGAGAATACTTTTGTAGTTACACTGATCCCTCCACAACATTTTAAAGAAATCGTATCCCGTGAGGTTCATAGTTTTGAAGAGCTTAAAACATTTTATGTACCTCCCCTACGTGGAAGTAGTGGACCGGGAAGTTTATTTTATAAATTTGGAGAGTATCAAGAAGATAATATCAATGAGCTTGGGAATTTTGATGAAGATGAAGAGATAATTCTTACAGAGATGCCTAGATATTATCCCAAAAGAATTCAGCAAATGATACAAAAATCTGGAATTCATAATATGGTCACACGACGACGAGCACGTTTCTTTCAAAGAATGTGGTGTAACGAATTATAAAAAATGGGTAATCGTAATACAAAAGGCTTGTGATTTATTGAAGCAGAACATACTAAGCGAGATGTATGTTATGCGATAAATGACAAAAATTCGATTGATGAAAATATGGATATAAGTGAAGAGAAAGATGTGGAAGCTAAACCTGCACCAGAGGAACTTGAAGATGGTGGACAGACTGCTACCATGGATGAGCTTAAAGAAATAAATTTGGGAACTGATGAGGACCCTCGTCCGACCTTCATTAGTGTTCTTCTCTCCAAGAATAAAGTTGAAACGATGAAAGCATTACTCAGTGAATTCAGGGATTGCTTTGCTTGGACATACGATGAAATGCCAGGCTTATCCCCTGATATAGCTGTTCACAAATTAGCAATCAAATCAGGTGCAGTACCTGTTAAGCAAGCTCCAAGGCGGATGAGGTTGGAGATTGAAGAGCAAGTGATTGCAGAAACCAAGAAGCTCATCGAAGCAGGTTTCATTCGAGAAGAAAAATATGCTGATTGGATCGCCAACATTGTCCCGGTGAAAAAGAAGAATGGACAAATTCGCATATGCATCGATTTTCGAGATCTTAACAAGGCGTGTCCAAAAGACGACTTCCCATATCCAATATCAGAACTGTTGGTTGACAATACATCCAATTATGATATATTCTCATTTATGGATGGGTCGTCGGGATATAACCAAATCAAAATGGCTCATGAAGATGAAAAGCATACATCTTTCAGAACTCCTATCGGCATATTCTGCTACACAGTCATGCCCTTTGACTTGAAGAATGCGGGAGCTACATACCAAAGAGCCATGACACATATATTTGATGAGCTTATCCATCAAAAAGTTGAATGTTATGTGGATGATCTTGTTGTGAAAAGTATAGATCGAAAAGATCACCTCCAAGATTTGAGAATTGTATTTGAAAGAATCAGAAAATTCAATCTCAAAATGAATCCACTCAAATGTGCTTTCGGAGTTTCTTCAGGAAAATTTCTTGGGTACGTTGTACGGCACCGAGGAATTGAGGTGGATCCTAACAAAGTCAAAGCAATCATAGAAATGCCGCCTCCGAAAAGTCTCCGTCAACTTCGTTCTTTACAAGGACAACTTGCATTTATACGACGGTTCATCTCAAATTTATCAGGAAGATGTCAACCATTTGCAAAGCTGATGAAGAAAGACATTCGTTTTAAATGGGATGATGACTGCCAAGAAGCTTTTGATAGTATCAAAAGATATCTTCTGAGTCCACCCATCCTTGCAGCACCAATTCCAGGGAAGCCTCTTATTCTATACACCGCAGCATTGGAAGAGTCCCTTGGAGCATTGCTAGCTCAGCACAATGAAGAATGCAAAGAAAATGCACTCTACTATATCAGTTGAAGATTGATCGGGGCAGAAATTCGTTACTCCCCAATTGAGAAACACTGTCTGGCGTTAATTTTTGCAGTCCAAAAGCTACGCCACTATATGTTGTCTCATAAAATTACACTGATATCAAAGATCGATCCGCTGAAGTTCTTAATGACAAGACCAGCGTTGACAGGTCGCCTAGCCAGGTGGGCGGTGATACTTCTACAGTTTGATATCACATTTGTCCCCCAGAAAGCAGTGAAAGGGCAAGTATTAGCAGATTTTCTGGCCGCACATGCCATTTCTGCAGATTCGCCGCTCAATGACGATCTGCCCGATGAACAAATTTTAGTTGTTATAGAAGAAGAGAAATCACAAATATGGGAAATGTATTTTGATGGTGCATCTTCAATTAAACCTGCCCAACCTCCAAACCTCCCTAAAGCTCGAGCGGGTATCGGTCTTATTTTCATAGCGCCAAATGGAGGGATAATGAGATTCTCATTTGGTTTAAATGAACCTAGAACTAACAATGAAGCAGAATATGAAGCTTTAATAGCGGGTCTTGAGATCGCTATTTCAATGAAAATTCAAAATCTCAAAATTTTTGGTGATTCTCAACTCATTATAAATCAAGTAATGGGTATTTATAAGATTGGCAGAATCGGATTAATTCACTATCATAGGCGAGTCCTCGAGCTCATGAAACAGATTGCAAATATTACATTAATCCAAGTATCTCGAGCTCATAATAGTAAAGCAGATTCTTTAGCAAAACTTGCTAAAGAAATGACGAGCATGAATGATGAGCCGATTTTAATCAGTGTCAACACTCGTCGAGTACTAGAACCAGCAATTTTGTGTTCCCCGCAGGTAGAGGGGTCAACAAATCCAAGTCAGCAGGACACAACTTCGGTTATTCCTCAATCTCCCCAACAAATTGTTCCTGAAAATCAACAAGATAAACCTCAGATGTTTACAGGAAGAAAATTTGGTAGAGCATCTGAATCTTGGCTTGAATGCCTAGAAGTTGAAGAGCAAAATGACTGGAGACAGCCTTTCATCAACTATTTCAGAGAAAATAAACTCCCTGAAGATAAATCATTAGCTTCACAAATCAAGAAGAGAGCATTGCGATATATGTTTGTCAATAATACGCTGTATCGAAGGTCATTTGAACAAATGTGGCTACGATGCTTAGGAAAAGATGAAGTTGATAAAGTTATTTCTGAAGTTCATGAAGGACTATGCGGTGCACACCAATCAGGTCCTAAAATGACCATTAAAGTTAAAAGGATGGGTTATTACTGGCTATCAATGGTAAAGAACTGTACAAATCATGCAGATATATGCCACGAATGTCAAATTCATGGCAATATTATACATCAACCTCCAAATCCTTTACATCCCACTATAGCATCCTGGCCATTCGAATGCTGGGGAACAGATGTAATAGGGCCCATTGATCCACCTTCATCTGCTGGACACCGCTTCATATTAGCGGCAACAGACTATTTTTCTAAATGGGCTGAAGCAGTTCCATTCAAAGAAGTCACTGCTCATCATGTGATTAACTTCTTCACTCATAATGTTGTCTATAGATTTGGTGTTCCCCGTCGCATCATCTCAGACAATGGTCCAGCTTTCAAAAGTACCAAGATTTATAAATTCATTGAGCAACATAAAATTGATTGGCGATATTCATCAATCTATAATCCAAGGGCAAACGGATTAGCAGAAGCCTTCAACAAAAAGCTCATAAAGCTGCTCAAGAAAATTCTTACTAAAAATAAAAGAGAATGGCATACTAAGTTGGCAGAAGCATTATGGGCATATCGTACTACATACAAAACACCAACGAAAGCAACTCCTTATGCATTGGTGTTTGGAGCTGAAGCTGTGTTGCCACTCGAAGTTGAGTTGCCGTCACTTCGGATAGCTGTTCAGTATGATCTCACAGAAGAACATAATGCTCGCCTACGAATGGAAGAGCTTGATGCGTTGGATGAAGTCCGACTCCAGGCTCAACAAAATTTAGAGATTTATCGAGCAAGAATGGTGAAGTCTTTTGACCGTATGGTACGTCATCGAGCATTTCAAGAAGGAGAATTGGTCTTGGTGCTGAGAAGACCAATTATCCCACACCGAAGAATTGGTGGTAAATTTGAACCAAATTGGGAAGGCCCTTTTGTCATCGAAAAGGTATATCAGGGAGGAGCCTATCAACTCATCGATTTGGAAGGTCGAAGACCTATGCCCCCGATCAATGGGAGATACTTAAAGAAGTATTATTCTTAAAAAAGTAAGTTAAAGATCATTCCCTTGTAAAAGGAGATAATAATTCTAAGATGTCTTAGAAATTCTCCCACAGAACAGGGGGCATTTTTAAGTTTAAAAATGCCAAAAATTTAGTGACGGATGAAATTTCCCTTCAAGGCAGGGGGCATTTTAAATATTTATTTGGATTATCATCGAACCCCAAATAAATATTTAAAATCATTCATGAAGCTATCACAACATATATATGGGGCAGAAGCTGGTGCCTTCAAGCAAGCAAATATACGATCATCGCAAAAATTTAGCCAAAAATCTCGAAGTTCAGATTGAGAAGAAATTTTGATCTGCAACTTCAACAAATCAAATTCGACAAGTATAAACTGTCATAGTACAAGTCCAGTGCTCAAACAGATATAATATCAGTCTCAACAAGCCTATATGTGGCCGAGCCACTGATAGCTTTACTTACTCAACAAGCCGTTATAAGAGGCCGTAGTAGGAAAGCGCCTGTTTTGTTAGCCCGATGACAAATACTATCAAGTTTGATATTTGTCCAATTTAGCAAATCAAAGCAGTTCATATTCAAAAAAAATTTCTCGACTAACAAATGGATTGAGGTAAAATTCAGAAAAATCTCAATCAACTCAAAGGCACCAAGCCATAATAAAAACTCCTATCAAATTTGGAAGCATTATCATTCAATAAATCTATCAAGCACAAAGCTAAGATCGAAGGAGCTTCATTTCTTCAATATGTCCGACAAAACACAAAGCTCAGGACTGAAGAAAACTATCCCGCAGTTCTTATAAAGCCATATGCCGAACAAAGGGAATATTGTCATCATTAAAGTCCGTCATGCAAAAAGCTTTGGACAGATGACTATTTGCCGCCGACCTAATATCATTCTAAAGGATTTAGGTCACCAATATGGATTCTTCATCAAGCCCATAAAAGCACAAAGCAAGGGCAGAAGAAATGTTAATTCATGATAAATCATAAAGATAAATCACGAATTTCTAAAAGACCCTCTATATGACATCTAAAATTTAATTTTAGAGATCTATAGAGTCAACTAGTTTACAACAACTATGATATGCTATAGAGCGCATATCATATTTGTTGGGGGGCATTTGTTGACTGTAACTATCGTACACGAATGGCTCCAGGCGGACAAACCGCTCCCGACCGACTTAAGCCCCAAACTACACAACCGCCTCTGTCGGTCCCACCTCACGACGATTGAACCACCGACATACTCACGACTTAAAAAAAATAATGCTCCCGCTCATGGGCTCTCTTACGCACACTCACGAACCGAAGGAAAGGAACACAGAGAAGGAGAAATCGAAGCTCATACCTGCGCTCTCGTTCGTCTCCTCCGTTTGAGTCAACTTACCTTTTACTCCCGTCGATCCCAGTCTTCCACCGCCGCCTGCCGACGCCGTAGAACCCGCCGCCGCCTGCCGTCGACGAAGGACTTGCCGCCGAACCCGCCTGCCTCCGGCCAGACCAGCCTCCGGCTCCGCTTCCGCCGTGCGTGCCTCCGATCCCGCCTCCCCGTCTCCGATCGGGCTCTGCCCTAGCCCGAGCCTTCTCCCTCTCTCTATTATATGTTATAATATATAATATATAATATATATTATGTATTATATATTATGTTATATATATATAGTATATATTATGATGTTATATTATAATATATATTATGTTATATTCATATAATATATAATATTATGTTATATATATTATATTATAATATTATAATATATATTATATTATAATATATGTTTTATATTATATATATATTATTTAAAAACATAATAACATTAAAAAAAAGAGAAGAAGGATTTTCAACAGGTGTCGAAGACCCCGGCCGTCGTACCTTAGGTCCGACCGGGATGGTTTTAAAATTTGAAGACCCCGGCCGTTGCATCTTAGATCCGGCCGGGATGGTTCCAAAATTGAAGACCCCGGTCGTCGTACCTTAGGTCCGACCGGGATGGTTTAAAATTTGAAGACCCCGGGCCGTCGCATCTTAGATCCGGCCGGGATGGTTCCAAAATTGAAGACCTCGGTCGTCGTACCTTAGGTCCGACCGGGATGGTTTAAAATTCGAAGCCCCTACGCCGTCGACCTTAGGTCCGGGTAGGAAGAAACTACGGCAGTGCCGTCCCGATTTCTCCCTCGGTGGGGAGGCGACGCCGGGAGGCTGCCGAAATTTTCACTGGACAACCGAGGACTTGTACTAAAATTTAAAAAATTGATTTGAACGAAAATTCTAAATATAAAATCAATTTTTAATTAAATTTGACCGAATAATATTTTACCTACCTCGAAATGAACTCAAAATCAATTTAATTTGAAATCGACTTAATATGTGATGCTTTCAAATAGAGATTTTCGTCATTGTCTTACACTCAAACAAATAACAATATTATTTGAGCCCTTACTAAATCAATCAATTTGGAAACCAAAATGGTTGTTGAGCAGTCATATCATAAACCTATCATATTGAAAGGGATTAATAATATTACTAAATATCAATGGGTACACAACAAATTGAAAAGCAATTAGTGTTTAATTTGCATCATAAGATTGAGTCTTTTTAAAGTGAATAATTTTTATATTGATAGGTTGAATCAATTTTCATGGAAAATATATAATAATATAGCATTTGACATTTAACTGTCGGTTGATGTCTTGCAATAAAGAACTTCTTTAGATTCCCTTATAAAAGTTATTTGGAAACCCTTTTCTATGTGGAGATCGGCATGTATCAACACTTAGCATCATTCAAGATCTTTATAGAACTAAATGATACACACTACAATTTACTTGTGAATAGGAGTTAGAGAATTTGTAGTGTGCTCCATGATTTATGCTACAGGCATACGAGAAGCTCTTACAAAAATAAACTAGTCTATCTAGAATAGAAGGAGGGAACTTCTAATTCTTATTATCATTCACTTATAAGCAAGAATATGGAATCCATAATGCCCACAACAACTAGCCTACAAGCAAGGAAAAGGAAGTTGTATTGAACAAATCAGTCTACATGCAGGAAAGAATAGAGGAATTTGTAGCAAATAAAATAATTTTTCTACAAAAATGATCTAGTGGTGGAGATTGAGCAAACACCCTCTACGAGTTATGCTAAGTGACATTTAGAGGAGTTAAAATAAACAAAAATGCAATAACTGAAGTCTAGAAAGCCTTAACGCCACCGGATCCGCAACATGTGTGCAAACGGACAGAAGGCGTTCGTAAGCCCCCTTAAACGAAATTTTGGGCATTTCATAAATAAATCCACTCGCAAATGGATCATATTTAAATATTTTAAAATACCCCCTTATGTGTTAAATATGATCCCTAATACTAAATACATCCCTGCATGTGCTCCGGTCAATATATTAAAATTAAAAACATCAATGACCGAGAATGCTGCGCAGGGTCAAATGCTGCGACCCGCATGTGCTCCGATCATCAAATATAAATATCAAATCCAACGATCCGAGAATGCTGCGCGGGTTAAATATTCAAGTTTCATCCTCCTCCTTGAGAGGACTGGAGTCGACACGACTTGAATTGCAAAATATCTCCCAAAATCCTATGAAAATACAAATGATTTTAAAATCACCCCGATGATGACCGTGTTGATCGAAAATCTCAACCGGAGGGGTCAAATCTCAAATATCAAATCCAATCAAATCTCTGAAATAAAATCAATCATCTAAAAACACAAAACTAAAAATCATCCACCTCCCTCAACCGTTTGTCGGGGGTGATAAATTTGAAATTAACCTCAGCTCACAAAGAGCGAATGCATGTTGGGTGTATCACTACGATTCATCCTCAAA